>CM038682.1:299559992-299986267 GCA_021605205.1 Aegilops longissima | reverse complement strand
GAGGCACCAATGGCCGTCGTGTGGCGCCACGACCTGCCTCGTGGGTTCCATCACGAAAACAAAAGGCGTTTCAAAGGAGTCAAATGGCGGTGTGGAAATTGATCAAAATACAATTCAAGAAGCAACTATGGCTTTATCCAACTTTGGGGTGAATGTGGTCACGGGATCCTAGTGTCGAGTTAGTAAAAAGCGTTTAACCCGAGTAGAAGAGTTGAGAGTCCGAGTAAAGGTCGAGGAGTAAAAGATCCTAGTACCACCCGATGGCGGCGTGGGCCCGTAAGGCACACTGCCAGAGTTAGTAAAAGTTTTTGTAATGTCTGGGCTCGACTTGACCCAGGAGTGTGGAAGGGGATTCCTCGAGCGATGCGTCTCGATACCAACTTGTGGCGCCCTCGATTCAGTCGTACACTAATCATGCGCAAATGTATGCGATCAAGATCAAGACTCACAGGAGAGATATCACAACACAACTCTACAAATAAAATAAGTCATACAAGCATCATAATACAAGCCGGGGCCTCGAGGGCTCGAATACAAGTGCTTTCGATCATAGGCAAGTCGTGGAAGCAACAATATCTGATCTGGACATAAGTTAAACAAGTTTTCCTTAAGAAGGCTAGCACAAAGCTGGGATCACGAGATCGAAGAGGGACAGGCCTCTGCTGGGATCCTCCTAGCTACTCACAGTAATGCGTCGTCGGTCGGGCTGCTGCGTAGTAGTAGGCACCTCCGGAGTAGTAGTCGTCATCGACGGTGGCGTCGGCTCTGGGCTCCATAGTCTGGTTGCGACAATCGAGTAGAGGTAGGGAAGAGGGAACAAAGGCAAGTGAGTACTCATCAAAAGTACTGCAAGCAAGGAGCTACACTACATATGCATGGATATATGTGTAAAGGGCCATATCGGTGGGTGAGCTGCGAGAATGCCCGAATAAGAGGGGATAGCTAGTCTTGTGAGACTAAACACTACAGCCACTGTCTTACAGCAGGTAGGAGGGACGATCCGAAGTCCTCAAGTAACATCACATAGCAATAATCCTACAGCAATCCCCTCCTCATATCCACAGAGAGAAGCGACCACCGGTTGTATCGGCACTTGAAAGGTGTGTTTTATTAAGTATCCGGTTCTAGTTGTCATAAGCTCAGGTACAACTCCAAGTCGTCCTGTTACAGAAGATCACGGCTATCAAGATAGATTAACTTCCACTGCAGTGCACCATCTTACCCAGCCGCTTGATCCCATTTGGCGGACACACTTTCTGGGTCATGCCATGCAGGAAGATCAACACGTCAGCAGCCCACCTAGGCTGTGAGAGGCCAACACGCGGTCTAAACCCTAAGCTTGGCAGTGCAGGCCCATCATACTGAGCACACACACTGCGTTGCTTGGCGGGAGGCAGACCTAGCCTAACGAGCGTTCAGTCCAATCCGTAGCGCCGCTCAAAATCCTGACGTCTGAAGTGCTTGGTGATACCCGGCGGCGGGATACCCATAACTACTCCGCGTAGATGGTTAGTGCGTATAAGCTAAGTAGCCAACTCAGATCAAATACCAAGACCTCGTTAAGCGTGTTAAGTAACATGAGCCCGAGCAGAGGCCAGGCCCACCTCTCTCCTAGCGGTCTCAACCTGCCACTCGCTCGCCTCAAGATCCACTGGCAGGTGCTCCATCGTTGACCCGACTTTAGTCTCCACATGTATCATGTATAAAGTATATAGTATATACAGCATGATCACCTCCAGTGATCACGGCCCGATAATATAGCTTGCAGATGAGGCGGACAAGTATGTAGGGCCCACGAGTTGAATGTACTAGCATCCTATACTAAACATTTAATTGAGGTAAGTAACAACAGTAAGTAATAAGACGAGCTATGCTTGCGATATAGGAGTATCTGAAAGCGGTAACATGTTACACTACTCTAATGCAAGCGGTGTAGATAAGAGTAAGCGATATCTGGTGATCAAGGGGGGCTTGCACAGTTGCTCACAGCAAGAGAGAGGTCGTCAACACGTGGTCGAGGCTGCGACCTTGGCGGTCGGTCTGTAGTCTAGGAGAGAAGAGGAAGAAACAATGAGTACCAAATAAAAGATGCATATCGATGCATGACATGCCAAGCGATGCTAGGCGTGCCCTAACGTGGTATGGTGAAAGTGCTTGGTTAAGAAACATCAAGGAAAGTATTCGGTGTTTGAACTTCAGACGGAAGGAGCGGAGGAAAGTTGCTGAGTTGATAGGCTAGGGGGTGGCAGACGAGCGCAATGCGTATCGGATTCGTCTACGTCGTTACGAGCAACTTTCATGTTGAAAATATTTTAATCGAGTTCTGGATTAAAAGATATATATTTTTAAAGAATTTTATTAATTTACTGAATTTAATTAATTAATTAATTAATTCGAAAAATGGGGTATAGCGTCAGCATGATGTCATCTTGGCGATCGATCAACTGAGTTGACTGGGTCAACTTCTGACATGTGGTCCCGTTAGTCATTATACTGTTTAACTAATTAACCAAGCTTAGTTTAATTAGCGGTAGTGAATTAGGGTTAATTAATCATTAGGTTAATTAATGAGATTAATTAGATTAATTATTTACTTAATTAATTAGTTTTATTCATTTTTATTTATATTTATTTAAATTTCATTTTCCTTTTTCTTTTTATTTTAAACACGTTCTTTGGGGCGGGGCCCCCATGTCGATGGCGATGGAGTGCGATCAGCCCGGTGGCCAAGTCAATGAACAAATTGGAAGCTGGGCCCACTAGTTAATGTGGTGATGGCAGGTGGCCACCGTCGTGACCCGCTTCAAGAGACCCCGGTGGCGTTGTCATGTGAGCCGAACTCCGGAACTTAATCTTCCGGCGGCAAGCAAGCCAGGTAGTGGTCGAGCGAGGAAGGTGCGTCCGATGGTAAAGAGGCGGCCGGGCTCGGCCGGAGGCAAAGCCGTGACGGTGCGAAGTGTAAGCGGTCTCAGGTCTTGACGGGAGCACGCTTCGAGGGCGAGGGAGGTGCTAAGCCTTGCGCAGCAAGCTTCCGCAGGCCGGCCCGTCACCGAAGCCTTGGCAAGTCCTGCCAGCGAGGTCCGGCCGAAGCTTTCATGCGGCGTGCTTTCATGGAAGCCTCGAGAGGAGAGAGGGCGGAGCACGTTCCCGTGCTCAGTGTGGGGAGGAGGAGGAGGAGGGCGGTCCTGTGGCCGAGCCAGCAGTGAAGGCGGCAGAAGGGCGAGGAGAGAGGATCCGATGGGAGAGGGAGTGCTCTGGGGGGCGTGGGGTCTTCTCTGAGCTGCTCGGTCAGGGTCGTGCGTTGAGGAGGGCGAGGGGCAGTGGAGCAGATCCATCGGGATCCGTCCCGATGAGTGTGGGGTGAGAATTCATTGTTATGTGAGAGGCCTTGCCGATCTGACAGGTCGGGGAGGAGGAGGAGGTCGGTCAGTGAGGCGTCGTCGCCAGAAGCATGACAAGGATCAGTCGGCCCGATCTAGATCCAGGTGAGGAGGAGAAGGGATCGGGGAGGCGAATGGGTGCTAGGGTTTCCACCGGCCAGAGGGTGGATAAGGCGGCTGGTTGGGCAGGCCGAGGCTGGCCATTTGGCCAGTGGAAGCCCAGCCAGTTGGGCGATGGGGTTTTCTCCCCACTCCTTTTTCATTTTATTTCCTTTTCTTATTTTCCTTTTTCTGTTTTAGGTTTATTTAAAATATCCAAACACTTTACAAAAATGTGTGCACCCACTCATAATTAACTTTGTAATATTTGACAACCCTAGAACATTTTAGTTTTCATTTTGAAAACTTTTATTGTTGCCCTAAGTTTTAAATTTGATTTAAACGGGTTTGAATCAACGTGGGTTTAATCACGGTGGCGTGGCATCATTAGCAGGGATTCTTGTAGCAATTACCGGGTGTTACATAAATATTCCAATTACTCTCACACATCTACTCATCTAGATGTAACCAACTTAATAGACATTGTCCCTCATGCTATTCTCGTTGTTGTTGGCGCACACTATGACCCGTGCCATGCGCACGATGAACCGGATGTAGCCAACTCGGTCAACAATACTTGATCGAGGGCAATGTATGGGATATTGGCAGCATCTAGATGAGTAGATGTCTGCAATTAATCGGAAAATTTGTCACCATGTGCAATGTATGATTACGGTGGTCAATGTAGATTGAAAGGCAAAATTTGTCCTCCACAATGGGCCAGTTCAAGTGGTTCTTCATCAAGTGGATTATCCTCATCGATGCGGTCCCGTTGGCACAATGATTTGATCAGGAGAAGCTGCGATTGTATAGGAGATATGCATGCTCACTACGAAGCCAGCTACAACTCAAGATGGCAAGCGCTATGTGGGGCAACTTAACAGGTTAAGGTGGAGCTCATAGATATAGAGAGCGTGCCAGGCTTTAGATCTAGAAGTTCATATTGTCACCCACGTCCTAGCGGGCAGGATGTCCACTCTTCTTTTGTTAAGCGAAGTTAAAGTCTTTGACCTTCCTAAAAACCACGAGTGATCTTTGGCCCAAGCATGGGCGAAAAAGGGTCTCTTAGGCCCATGCAAGGGCGAAGAGTCACTCTTAAGGGAGAACGACAGGTTAAAGAGTTGAAACTTACTAAATCGGACTATAGTTTCAAAATTTCATAAAAGATAATAATGTTTAATCCCACATCCAAGGATCACAACACTGCCCATATTTCAGAAACATCAAGGACATTGCAATCCTTGCTTAAAAAAATATGGACCGTGTGTCACGGATCTTGACATTGCAACATGACCGTGTTCTTGTTGGAAGATGGGCACATCGTCAGTGCAACATGATGTTGTAATCCCACACCCGTGTAGTACACGGCGTTACATAGCGGGGTTGGTGGCGGTCGTCAATGCACAGTCAGTCCTTGAAGGCCGGGATGGAGGAGTCAGCGGTGAGCGATCGGAGTTCTCAGGTGCGTGAGCTCTGCAACAATTATGTTTCAGGCAGTGGCGTGAAGCTAGGTTTTTTGTTGTGTGTGTTTGAGAGAGAGAGAGAGAGGAAGGAGCAAGAATGGGTGAAAGAAAGAGTTTGGCTTGGGTCATGTTTATGACTGAAACATGGACAATGTTGTAATCAGGCTAAGATCTCACACATGGACAAGTGTCATGCTTGGTGGCGACAGTCGATGCAACATAAATCAGTTAGTCGAGCCATAGTGTTTCCCAATTTTATTGCAAATCCTATGAATCACTTGCCTTCTAGAGGATTTGTGATTTTCATAAAAAGAAAACGAAACTAAAGCAGGAGATCATAAAATTCAAGCGGCCAAATGTATATGCATCACAAAAGGACATGGTCGATGGGTTCGGTTCCTCTACAGTTATGTTGTTACTGTATGTAACTCCTAAAATCAACCGTCTATTCAATCCAAAGGCTCTCCTTCATCTCCCTCAATTATCTTGTTATTAATCAGAAAAACCAATGCAGTGTCGCAAGCGACGCCGTGGCTGATCCTCTAGCTCCTCTCAGCAAGCTTGGCTGCCGGTACATGAAGTCAAAGCACGGCGACGGGCCCATATCGGAGGTTGAGTGCTTGCCTCGGATAGCAGCTGCAACAAGGTGTCCCGCGGCTACAAAACAAGGCCTCATTAAACCTGTATCATCAGTTGTTTTGATCTGTGTACGTAGTACTAGCTACTCCCTCCGTTTTTAAATATTTGTCTTTCTAAATGTTTCAAATGGTAACTACATCACGAACAAAAAATGGTGAATCTACACTCTAAAATATGTCTATATACATCCGTATGTGGTGATCATTTGAAATCTCTAGAAAATAAATATTTAGGAGCGAAAGAAGTAGTTAATAATCGATGGCAAAAATGAAGAGTTCATACTTTTTTTTTTCGGGAAACTTCGAGCTTTATTCAACTATTCTCTGTTCCCGCATGATCAGCCAAAACGCTGGTCATGAGGAAGCCAGGGGGGAGTCCATCCAGCAGTCAGTGATCCCCAAAGTGCAAGCATGCTTGGCACACAAGTGGGCCGACATATTGGAGTTTCTCAAATACATGTTGAACATCAAAAGAAAGAAAAGATAAGGCAAGCTCTTCTATTTCTAATAAAATTAGGCGCTACAATGGGCCTTGAAAACCATCATGAGTGCCATAGCTGAACCAGTTCTAAGCAGTCTGTTTCCATGAGCACTTGCGAAAAGCCTCGAAGCTGTGCCAATACCACCCCATCTCGAAGGCCAGACGCCTCGGCTATCAACGGGTCCGTGATGTGGGGGTAGGGCTTACTTCAGGCAGCCAAGAAGGTCGAGGAAGTCCGTGCCACTCCTCCAGCTCCACTTCTATGTTCAAGCACTGAAACACTAGCATCTGTGTTTATCTTCGTCCAGTCTTGATCCGGTGGCTTCAACCATAACCAGGTAGAACTTCGTCTGTTCCAAAGGTAACTCCAACAAGGAGATTTTCTCTTATCGTTTGAGTGATTCGCCGGAGTTCATACTTGCTTTGTCATGCGTTATGTTGTTGCGTGAGGTCCAAATAGCCCACATGACCGTGTCGGTCACTCTCTGAAAAACCTAGAGTGCAGAGAATATCCCTACACCAAGTCAGCGGGTGTAGCTGCACATCCAACAATTGTAAGGCTACCTAACCAACTAACCAACTATTACATATTTGTCTCCTCCATGCTCAATCCAACAATTGTAAGTCAAAAGAAAGAAAACAATTGTAAGGTTTCTGAAACGTACAATTCCTCAAAGAAATAATGGTGAGGATCTTGTGCTCCGGCCTCCTGTCCTGCTGCTGTCGTCGTGCGTGTTACCTGAGCGTCTCTATCATTGATATGATGTTTTCCCCGATTATTAACAGAATTAGGGGAGAGGAAGGAGTGCCTTTAGATTATAGTGAACAGCAAAATTTAGGAGTTACATTTCTCAAATAAATAAATAAATTAGGAGTTACAGCATATGTACAGTGACAGCGGAACTCGGTCGATGGACAATAGAGCAATCCTGCATATGATTGAACCTGAAAAAAAGAAACTTGCTTTGCTAGCTCCTTTCTCTTCACCTTTTGATCTCAAGAAAAGCGAGAATCATGAATTTAATAATATATGGACTACACACATACATCAATTCCTCTCTCCAGCGATCATGATTTCATGATACATCTAGTCAATGCAGAGTTCTTGCTGCTAATGATCATGTTCAACAATTCCTCTCCCCAGCGATCATAAACTCACAAGAGACAACTAGTTGAGAGAGCAAAGAAGAAACCTATGCTACTTCCGAGAGAACTATAACTAATAAATAAACTGGTGGGCGTCCTCCATTGACCTTCGTGGTCATCCATGGCGCAGCTCAGCGCAAACTCTGGGTCGTGCTGCTCGAAGAATCGGCACAAGTGCGTCCATCGGGATCCCTTTGCGACCCTCTTCTCCTTCTTGCAACAATCTCCGCATGGTCTGTCCGCTCAGTGATGGTGGTCTCTTGGAACTGGGCGGCGGTGCGCAGCGGCGGCCAGAGGTGCGGCTGCGGTGGAAGCCTTGTGGGGCTCGCGGGCGTCCCATGATGGCACTTTCGTGCGACACGGCTGGGTTTGCTGTTGATGGCGCGGTACTCGGCGAGTAGGACTCGATGCCGGCCGGCGGAGAAGTACCTTGGCGGCGGAGGAAGATCACCAGCTGCACTGTTGCGGAAGACCACGTTCGTGTATAACCTGTTGCGCACCTCGGCAGCGTCCGCTGCCGCGAATCGCGGTTGCGGCGCGCGCATCCACGGTGGACTTCGAAGAACGCCAGGCAAGCGAAGCGGCGCTGTTCCGTTTTCTCTGCCTCCATCCACCGAGGAACCTTCTCCGTGGCCGAAGCGCGCCATTAGTTCTCTTGGCGCTGTCATCGCCCCAACTTTGCTTCTCTCGGGTGCCACTTCGGCGACGGCGGGTGATGGCGAGGACAACGGCGGCGGCAATGGCAGCAGCGTGCCCTAGATTGGTGTTGCACTTGCAGTTTCTCTCTCTCTTGGCTGGACTCGGACGATTTCAAGCTGGATGGGAAAACATTGCGTCTTGGAGGCTATAAATTGGCGTCCTCCATGTCGAATTCAGCTCAAGTTGCCTTTTCCCTCTTGTTTGACACTCTAGGTCGAATTCAGCTCCAAGTTGGCTGCTTTTTTAGGGAACCAAATTCAGCTCAAGTTTCTTTCCTTGTTTTCTCCTCATGGGCCAAGCGTGGCCTGCGGTCCGCCATCTTTGGGTCGGTGAAGCTATTTATTGGATCTAGGGGTAGGTGAGCTCTGAATCATCTAGCTGCTCAGTCTTGGTTGTAATGTTGACACCGCCTTGCAGGGTTCTTGTGAAATGACCCGATGGCGGCTCAATTGCTAAGCTTTTGTTTTCTATACAGTTGTTCTTCGATTTTGGGAACCTTGTAGAAGGTTCTGAACCAAATTTTTCTTGTTGGTCTCTACTTCTAGGTGTTTTCTTTTTTCATTTTTCCGTTCTTCTTGTTTCTTTTTATTATTTTAAGTGTTCCATTTTTTGTAATTTCAAAATTTATAAAAATTTCAAATTTCAAATTTTGTTCACTTTTTGAATAAACTGTTTGGAATTTGGAGTTTGTTCACTTTTATAAAAAATGTTAGCATTTTCATAAAATATTTGGAAATTTGAAATTTGTTCATGTTTTTGTATAAAATTTAGGAATTTTGTCCACCTTTTCAAAAATTGTTCAAGTATTTAAACTTTTGTTCATGTTTTTAAAATTGTTCAGAATTTCATTATTTTGTTTATGTTTTTAAAATTGTTCACTTCTACAATTTGGAATTTTGAAATTTGTCAATGCTTTAAAATATTGTGCACTTTTTGTATAGCATTTCAGAAATTTGTTCACATTTTCAAAATTTGTTCACTTTTAAAAATGTTTGTTATATCTATATTTTGTTCATGTTTCTCAAAATTGTTCGTTGTTTCAAAAACTCTTCAGAATTCCTAGATTTGTTCATGTTTTTGTATAAAAATTCATATTTTGTTCATGATTTCAAAATTTGTTCATGTTTAAAAAACATGTTCAAAAGTTCAAATTCAAATAAAATGGAATTTCAAAATTTTATTCACATTTAAATAATTGTTGGAAACTTCGGTTGTTCACATTTTCTTAAATTGTTTGCATTTGTCAAAAAATTACAGAATTTCAAAAAGGTGTTCAATTTTTGGAAAAAAAGTTAGGATATGTCGTTGTAATTAGTTCTTAAAAGTTTGTGGTGCCTATTAGTCACTAAGAGGAATCATGTGGTGACAAGCTACATGCGTTATGTAACGGGGTGCTGAGTTTGATCGCTGGTACAGCGCATTTTTTGCAAATTTCACACTGCTTGCTAGAGTACCACACTGGACTGGCCCAATTGTGGTATTGCCTGTCACGAACCTCCGCCAATCTGCTACAACGAGTGGCAGATGGGAGGTCCTGCCTCGAGGAAACTATGATGAGACCGATTGCACCATGACACCAAGATAAACCGAAGATGGTTCATGAAATAATTGACCATGCAAACAGAGCATGGAATCAGGACCTTGTGAACATATATTTTCTGCCCATGGATGTTGGTGTGGTGAGAAGCATTGCGCGCCATCAATGAACATGGAGGATTTCGGGGATGGAGTTGGGAGAGGTCGGGGAGTTCATCGTGCGGTCAACCTTTGGTTGCTCGTCCACATGGAAAACAGAAGGGTGGCCTGGTTGGAAGGAGAGCAGGCGCGTCTAGTTCAGCAATTGAGGAAAGCTTGGGCGAAGATGTGGAATTATAAGTTGCCGACAAAGGTCAAGGTTTTTCGCATGGAGGCTATCTTGCCAAAGTCTACCTATAGCTGATGTTGCCAATCATCGACTCATGTGAGTGTAGTGGCTGCACTATCTGCGGCTGTTCTTCCGGATTAGTGGTGTCAATCCCTCTTAGAGTGCAGAATGGTGAATTGTGTGTGGATGCTAGTTGATCAAAGTTTATATGACAAAATTCGAGACTGCAAGGAGTCAAGCGCTAAGTCTGGATGTTGAATTACAAGACCTCGGAGAAGGAGTACATTAAAGCTATTGTCACTTTATGGGCGTCTGGAAGGATAGAAGAGATGTTATCCACGAGGATATATATCAAAGCCCTTTGAAGCTAATGGATTCATCACACATTATTTGGCGGATTTGGACTTTGTCGAGAAGAAGGAGACCGAGGAGCCCATGAAGTAGGAATGACTCGGGCTCATGGATACCTCCATACAAGGTGCGATAAATATTAATGTAGATGGTGCCTTAGCACATGTTACTCAAAATTGTGCTGCGATGGCAATTGCAAGATCAGCGGAAGGAGTTTTACTGGGTGCATACTGTTACGGTTATAGATGGCACACTAGACCCAACATGCATAGAAGCAACAACTTGTAGAGAAGGCCTATGTTTCTTGTAAGATATTCATGCAAATAATGCAGTTGTGGCATCGGACTTTGCTAGAGTTATCCGAGAAATACAGGAGAGAAGTGGGTGCTCTGAATGCTTCTACCATCAAAGAAATCAGAACCTTGATGCCTCTTGTAGGCAACATTTCCTTCTATCATGAAAGATGTGATGCTAATATGGATGTGCATAGTATTGCTAGGAATTCTCGAGCCTTTGAACCAGGACGCTATGTCTGGTTGATTGAGCCTCGGACTATGTAAATCTCAGCATTAATAATCAATAAAGCCGTATGGTTTCACTAATTTTTTTCTACATGTGAACTGTTAGGGCATGTCCAGCAGGCGCTAACAGAGGAGCACCAGGATTTGTTTCCTTGTCAAAGGACAGTCAGGCCCTCAATCCTGGCATCACATCGTCATCGATGCCAAAAAAGAATCGGTAGCTTGTGAATTTTCTGCCTCATGAGACAAAGCGCTGAGTGCAGCTGCCGGTCCTTTAGGGGCTGATTAGAGTCTACCGTTGAAAGGGGGGCTTACATGTATTTAATTTTCATCATAATTATTTTATTTCCCTAACGCGCCTCTGGCGTATTGCATGAAGATGCCCTTAATGTATAAGAGCTACACACAAAAGAAAAATAATGGTTAGAAAAAATTGCTGAAAGAAAATAAATAATTAATTTATTAAGGAAAAACATTTCATAATTTCATACAAGTAGTCTTTGATAGCAATATATTATCATATGGAAATATTGGTCAAAGGTCATAATTCGAGACTATATATACATGTTAAATTATTAAAAGCGACATGTTTTTCTAGCAGTAAGTAAGCGAGAGGATGAAATACCACACGTAAGATTTTTTTCTCGGCAACATGTCAATGTAGATTTTTTGTTTAGTGTTAACCTAACAAGTTGCCGTATTTTCTATTCATTCATAATGTAATCTATAATGGTTTCATAGGACCTGATTTTTTTCATAAATTTAATTCAACAACATCTTAATATTGTTGTCCAGGCCATCATCTATCCATGGGACGCTTAACATGTTAAGGTGGAGCTCATGGATACAAAGAACATTCAGGCTTAGATCCGAAGTTCATATTGTCACCCATGTCTGGCGGGCTGGATGTCCACTCTTCATTTGTTAAGCGAAGTTAAAGTCTTTGGTCTTCCTAAAACCAAGAGTGATCTTGGACCAAGCATGGCGAAAACAGCCTCTTAGGCCCATGCAAGACGAGAGTCACTCTGCGTAAAAGGAGGATAATGGGGTTATAGAGTTAAAACTTACTAAATTGAAACTATAGTTTCTAAACATTGTAAAATAATAATGTTTAATCCCACATCCAAAGCATCACAACACTACCCATATTTCAGAAACATCGAGGACATTGCAATCCCCGCTTCAAAAAAACATGGACTGTGTCACGCATGCGGGATTGCAACATGACTTGTGTTGCGGTGAAAGATGGACCATGTCGCAATCAAGGCCGAGTTCTCATAGGGACACATCGTTGGATTGCAACAATGTTGTAATTCCACACCCGTGTAGTACGGCGTCGCACAATGGGGTTGGTGGCGGCCGGCAATGCCTTGTAGTCTCAGAGGCCCCCCACTATGATGGAGGAATTGGCCATGGGCCCGTCGGCGCCAAGGCCTCCTCGACCTTACAATGCTCATCCTCGCGCACAATCTCTGCAGCGATCATGTTCTAGGCGGTGGCGTGGGCCTAGGGTTGTGTGTGTGTGTGTGAGTGAGAGAGAGAGCAGAGAGAGAGAGAGGAGGTGAAGAAAGAATGGATGAAAGAAAGTAAATCCTTGAGTCACTTGCCTTCTTGGGGATTAGTGATTTTCACAAAGAAAATGAAACTATAGCAAGTGATCATAAAATTCAAGTGGCCAAATATATGTATCACAAAGGACATGGTTGATGAGTTCGACTCTTCTACGGTTATGTTGTTCTTGTATGTAGAAACAACTCCAGCAGAGGCGACCCAAGCAGACGTCGCGCTTTGTCCACTTTTTGTTCGTTTGGAGTCGGCTTGCTGACGTCTTGGCGTCCGCATTTTAAAATGGGTCGGCTTGACCTCCCAGCAGGAGGCCGACCCAAATGTGATGACGTTAAAAAAAAACAAGTTGCACAGAAACAAACATAATTAAACATAAAGTGGCGGTCAAGCGCATGGCCAAAGTCCTAAATCTAATAAACATTAAATAAAACATTAAAAAGTCTGCGCCCGATCTGCTGCCGCCCATACGCTGTCCTAGGCGTAAATCGACCTTGACCTTTCCCTTGCGTCAATGCCGCCATCGTCGGTGAGGTCGGAGGCGAAACAGGCAGGCCAGCCCACCGAGCGCCCGCTTGATGCGCTGCCGGGCAGCCTCCTTGGCGTCTGTTGAGAATGGCGACATTGTCAGCCAACAGCAGCATCCTCCTCCTCCTCCTCGGGCGGGCGCCTCCCGCGTCACGTTGGAGCATAGCCTCGTGGCGCATCTGCTCCTCTCCGTGAGCCTGCTCTGGCGGGCAGTGCTCCTTCAGCGCTCGAGGTGGGCCTCCTCCTCTGCTCCGGTATCGTGGCCGAAGTGGGCGAGGCGCGCTCACCACTCAGCACTGAAGGAAATATGCCCTAGAGGCAATAATAAAGTTATTATTTATTTCCTTATATCATGATAAATGTTTATTATTCATGCTAGAATTGTATTAACTGGAAACATAATACATGTGTGAATACATAGACAAGCAGTGTCACTAGTATGCCTCTACTTGACTAGCTCGTTGATCAAAGATGGTTATGTTTCCTAGCCATTGACATGAGTTGTCATTTGATTAACGGGATCACATCATTAGGAGAATGATGTGATTGACTTGACCCATTCCGTTAGCTTAGCACTTTCGATCGTTTAGTATGTTGCTATTGCTTTCTTCATGACTTATACATGTTCCTATGACTATGAGATTATGCAACTCCGTTTACGGAGGAACACTTTGTGTGCTACCAAGCGTCTGGCGTAACTGGGTGATTATAAAGGTGCTCTCTGGTGTCTCCAAAGGTACTTGTTGGGTTGGCGTATTTGAGATTAGGATTTGTCACTCCGATTGTCGGAGAGGTATCTCTGGGCCCTCTCGGTAATGCACATCACTTAAGCCTTGCAAGCATTGCAACTAATGAGTTAGTTGCGGTATGATGTATTACAGAATGAGTAAAGAGACTTGCTTTGTAGCGAGATTGAACTAGGTATTGAGATACCGACGATCGAATCTCGGGCAAGTAACTATACCGATGACAAAGGGAACAACGTATGTTGTTATCGGTCTGACCGATAAAGATCTTCGTAGAATATGTAGGAGCCAATATGAGCATCCAGGTTCGCTATTGGTTATTGACGGAGGCGTGTCTCGGTCATGTCTACATAGTTCTCGAACCGTAGAGTCCCTTACGCAACGTTTCGATGGCAGTTATATTATGAGTTTATATGTTTTGATGTACGAAGGTTGTTGAGTCCGGATGTGATCACGGACATGACGAGGAGTCTCGAAATGGTCGAGACATGAAGATTGATATATTGGAAGCCTATATTTGGATATCGGAAGTGTTCGGGTGAAATCGGGATTTTGAGATGCAGGGGTTACGGAACCCCGAGGGTTTAATGGGCCATAGTGGGCCTTAGTGGAGAAGAGGAGGCGGCGGGCAGGGCGCCCCCTCCCCTAGTCGAATAGGACAGGGAGGCGGCCCTTCCTCTCTCCCTCCTCTTTCCCCCTTCTCCTAATCCAACAAGGAAGGGAGAGTCCTACTCCCGGTGGGAGTAGGACTCCTCTGGCGCCGCCTCCTGGCCGGCCACCTCTCCCCTTGCTCCTTTATATCTGAGGCAGGGGCACCCTAGAGACACAACAATTGATCATTTGATCTTTTAGCCGTGTCTGGTGCCCCCTCCACCATAGTCCACCTCGATAATACTTTAGCGGTGCTTAGGCGAAGCCTGCGTCGATAGAACATCATCATCGTCACTGCACCGTCGTCTTGTGAAACTCTCCCTCAACACTCGGCTGGATCGGAGTTCGAGGGGCGTCATCGGGCTGAGCGTGTGCTGAACTCGGAGGTGCCGTGCGTTCGGTACTTGATCGGTCGGATCGTGAAGGCGTCGACTA
The DNA here is from genome assembly GCA_021605205.1 of Aegilops longissima. NCBI lineage: Eukaryota > Viridiplantae > Streptophyta > Magnoliopsida > Poales > Poaceae > Aegilops > Aegilops longissima. Next base: position 299,971,702 of record CM038682.1, on the reverse strand, counting down.
CATCAACAGCGTTGTGCTAGCGCTTCGCTTTCGGTCTATGAGTGCGTGGACAACACTCTCCCCTCTCGTTGCTATGCATCACCATGATCTTGCGTGTGCGTAGGAATTTTTTGAAATTACTCGTTCCCCAGCGGTGGCATCGAGCCAGGTTTTATGCGTTGATGTTATATGCCGAGTAGAACACAAGTGAGTTGTGGGCGATATAAGTCATCTGCTTACCAGCATGTCATACTTTGGTTGGCGGTATTGTTGGATGAAGCGGCCGGACCGACATTATCGCATGCTTACGGCGAGACTGGTTCTACCGGCGTGCTTTGCACACAGGTGGCTGGCGGGTGTCGGTTTCTCAACTTTAGTTGAACAGTGTGGCTCGCCGGTCCTTGCGAAGGTTAAAACAACACCAACTTGACAAACTATCGTTGTGGTTTTGATGCGTAGGTAAGAACGGTTCTTGCTAAGCCCGTAGCAGCCACGTAAAACTTGCAACAACAAAGTAGAGGGCGTCTAACTTGTTTTTGCGGGGCATGTTGTGATGTGATATGGTCAAGACATGATGCTAAATTTTATTGTATGAGATGATCATGTTTTGTAACGAGTTATCGGCAATGGCGAGAGCCATATGGTTGTCGCTTTATTGTATGCAATGCAATGCGCCCTGTAATGCTTTACTTTATCACTAAGCGGTAGCGATAGTCGTAGAAGCATAAGATTGGCGAGGCGACAACGATGCTACGATGGAGATCAAGGTGTCGCGCGGTGGCGATGGTGATCATGGCGGTGCTTTGAGATGGAATCACAAGCACAAGATGATGATGGCCATATCATATCACTTATATTGATTGCATGTGATGTTTATCTTTTATGCATCTTATCTTGCTTTGATTGCGGTAGCATTATAAGATGATCTCTCACTAAATTTCAAGATAAAAGTGTTCTCCTGAGTATGCACCATTGCCAAAGTTCGTCTTGCCCGAGACACCACGTGATGATCGGGTGTGATAAGCTCTCGTCCATCTACAGCGGGTGCAAGCCAGTTTTGCACCGCAGAATACTCAGGTTAAACTTGCGAGCCTAGCATATGCAGATATGGCCTCGGAACCTTTGAGACCGAAAGGTCGGCGTGAATCATATAGTAGATATGATCAACATAGTGATGTTCACCATTGAAAGCTACTCCATTTCACGTGATGATCGGTTATGGTTTAGTTGATTTGGATCACGTGATCACTTAGAGGATTAGAGGATGTCTATCTAAGTGGGAGTTCTTAAGTAATATGATTAATTGAACTTAAATTTATCATGAACTTAGTACTGATAGTATCTTGCTTGTCTATGTTGATTGTAGATAGATGGCCCGTCTTTGTTGTTTCGTTGAATTTTAATGCGTTCCTTGAGAAAGCAAAGTTGAAAGATGATGGTAGCAATTACGGACTGGGTCCGTAACGAGGATTATCCTCATTGCTGCCTGAAGAATTACGTCTGGAAGCACCGCTGGGTGCCGAACCTGCTTGATCTGAGCAACAGCGGCGTTATGAAGCGTGCTAGCGAGCAAAGCTGATGACTACTCGATAGTTCAGTGTGCCATGCTACGACTTAGAACCGGGACTTCAACGGCGTTTTGAGCGTCATGGAGCATATGAGATGTTCAGGAGTTGAAGTTAATATTTCAAGCAAATGCCGGATTGAGAGATATGAAGTCTCCAATAAGTTCTACAGCTGCAAGATGGAGGAGAATAGTTACATCGGTGAGCATATACTCAAAATGTGCAGGTATAACAATCACTTGATTCAAGCTGGGAGTTAATCTTCCGGATGATAGCGTCATTGACAGAATTCTTCAATCACTGCCACCAAGCTACAAGAGCCGTGATGAACTATAACATGCAAGGGATGGATAAGGCGATTCCCGAGCTCTTACATGATACTAAAAGGCTGCGGAGGTAGAAATCAGAAGGAGCATCAAGTGTTGATGGTCAATAAGACCACCAGTTTCAAGAAAAAGGGCAAAGGGAAGAAGAAGGGAACTTCAAGAAGAACAACAAGCAAGTTGCTGCAAGGAGAAGAAACCCAAGTCTGGACCTAAGCACGAGGCTGAGTGCTTCTCTGCCAAGCGGTAGTCCTTTGGAAGCGGAACTGCCCCAAGTATTTGGCGGATAAGAAGGATGGCAAAGTGAACAAAGGTATATGTGATATACATGTTATTGATGTGTACCTTACTAGAGCTCTTATAGCTTTTGGGTATTTGATCTGGTTACATTGCTAATATTTGCAACTTCGAAGCAGGGACTACGGATTAGCGAACATTGGCTAAGGGCGAGGTGGCGATGCGGCGTGGGAAATGGTTCCAAAGTCGATGTGATCGCCGTCGACACGCTACCTCTACATCTACCTTGGGATTAGTATTAGACCTAAATAATTGTTATTTGGTGCGGCGTTGAGCATGAACATTATATCTGGATCTTGTTTGATGCGAGGCGGTTATTCATTTAAATCGAGAGAATAATGGTTGTTCTATTTATATGAGTAATATCTTTTATGGTCATGCACCCTTGAAGAGTGGTCTATTTTGATGAATCTCGATAGTAGTGATACACATATTCATAATGTTGAAGCCAAAAGATGCAGAGTTGATAATGATAGTGCAACTTATTTGTGGCACTGCCGTTTAGGTCATATCGGTGTAAAGCGCATGAAGAAACTCCATATTGATGGACTTTTGGAACCACTTGATTATGAATCACTTGGTACTTGCGAACCGTGCCTCATGGGCAAGATGACTAAAGCGCCGTTCTCGGAACTATGGAGCGAACAACAGATTTGTTGGAAATCATACATACAGATGTATGTGGTCCAATGAATATTGAGGCTCGTGGCGGATATCGTTATTTTCTCACCTTCACAGATGATTTAAGCGAGATATGGGTATATCTACTTAATGAAACATAAGTGCGAAACATTTGAAAAGTTCAAAGAATTTCAGAGTGAAGTTGAAAATCATCGTAACAAGAAAATAAAGTTTCTACGATCTGATCGTGGAGGAGAATATTTGAGTTCTGAGTTTGGTCTACATTTGAAACAATGCGGAATAGTTTTGCAACTCATGCCACGGAACACCACAGCGTAATGGTGTGTCGAGCGTCAATGTCGTACTTTACTAGATATGGTGCGATCTATGATGTCTCTTCTTGATTTACGCTATCGTTTTGGGGTTATGCTTTAGAGACGGCGCATTCACGTTAAATAGGGCACCATCAAAATCCGTTGAGGCGGCGCCTTATGAACTATGGTTTGGCAAGAAACCAAAGTTGTCGTTTCTTAAAGTTTGGGGCTGCGATGCTTATGTGAAAAAGCTTCAACCTGATAAGCTCGAACCCAAATCGAATGTGTCTTCATAGGATACCCAAAGCGAGACTGTTGGGTACACCTTCTATCACAGATCAAAAGGCAAGACATTACGTTGCTAAGAATGGATCCTTTCTAGAAGGAGTTTCTCTCGAAAGAAGTGAGTGGGAGGAAAGTAGAACTTGATGAGGTAATTGTACCTGCTCCCTTATTGGAAAGTAGTTCATCACGAAACCGGTTCTGTGGCGTCTACACAATTAGTGAGGAAGTTAATGATGATGATCATGGAACTTGAGATCAAGTTATTCTTGAACCTCGTAGGTCGAACAAAGTAAGATCCGCACGAGTGATGCAGTAATCCTGTTACGGAGGTTATGTTACTAGACCATGGCGAACCTAGGAACTATGAAGAAGCGATGGTGAGCCAGATTCCATAAAATGGCTTGAGGCCATGAAATCTGAGATGGGATCCATGTATGAGAACAAAGTGTGGACTTTGGTTGACTTGCGATGATCGGCAAGCCATTGAGAATAAATGGATCTTCAAGAAGAAGGTAATGACGGTAATATTCTTGTCTATAAAGCTCGACTTGTTGCAAAAGGTTTTGACAAGTTCAAGGGATTGACTACGATGAGACTTTCTCACCCGTGGCGATGCTTAAATCTGTCCAAATCATGTTAGCAATTGCTGCATTTTATGATTATGAAATTTGGCAAATGGATGTCAAAACTGCATTCTGAATGGATTTACGGAAGAAGAGTTGTATATGATGCAACGGAAGGTTTTGTCGATCAAAGGGAGCTAACAAAGTGTGCAAGCTCAGCGATCCATTTATGGACTGGTGCAAGCCTCTCGGAGTTGGAATAAGCGCTTTGATAGTGTGATCAAAGCATTTGGTTTTATCTGAGACTTTTGGAAGCTTTGTATTTACAAGAAAGTGAGTGGGAGCTCTGTAGCATTTCGATATTATATGTGGATGACATATTGTTGATTGGAAATGATATAGAATTCTGGATAGCATAAAGGGATACTTGAATAAGAGTTTTTCAATGAAGGACCTCGGTGAAGCTGCTTATATATTGGGCATCAAGATCTATAGAGATAGATCAAGGCGGCTTAATTGGACTTTCACAAAGCACATACCTTGACAAAGTTTTGAAGAAGTTCAAAATGGATCAAGCAAAGAAAGGGTTCTTGCACGTGTTACAAAGGTGTGAAGTTGAGTAAGACTCAATGCCCGACAAATTAGAAGATAGAGAAGATGAAAGATGTTCCTATGCTTGACCATAGGCTCTATCATGTATGCAATGCTGTGTACGAGACCTGATGTGTGCCTTGCTATAAGTCTAGCATGGAGGTACCAAAGTAATCGAGTGGATCCTTTGGACAGCGGTCAAGAACATCTGAAATACGAAAAGGACTAAGGATATGTTTCTCGTTTATGGAGGTGACAAAGAGCTAGTCGTAAATGGTTACGTCGATGCAAGCTTTGACACTGATCCGGACGATTCTAAATACATAAACCGGATCGTGTTTACATTGAGCGGTGGAGCTGTCGGTTGGTGCAGTTCTAAACAAAGTGTCATGGCGGGATCTACGTGTGAAGCGGAGTACATAGCTGCCGGAAGCAACAAATGAAGGAGTCGGATGAAGGAGTTCATATCCGATCTAGGTGTCATACCTAGTGCATCGGGTCAATGAAAATCTTTTGTGACAATCTTGGTGCAATTGCCTTGGCGAAGGAATCCAGATTTCACAAGAGAACCAAGCACATAAAGAGGCGCTTCAATTCCATCAGGGATCTAGTCCGGTGGGAGACATAGAAATATGCAAGATACATACGGATCTGAATGTTGCAGAACCGTTGACTAAGCCTCTTCCACGAGCAAAACATGATCAGCACCAAGGCTCCATGGGTGTTAGAATCATTCTTGTGTAATATAGATTATTGACTCTAGTGCAAGTGGGAGACTAAAGGAAATATGCCCTAGAGGCAATAATAAAGTTATTATTTATTTCCTTATATCATGATAAATGTTTATTATTCATGCTAGAATTGTATTAACGGAAATATAATACATGTGTGAATACATAGACAAGCAGTGTCACTAGTATGCCTCTACTTGACTAGCTCGTTGATCAAAGATGGTTATGTTTCCTAGCCATTGACATGAGTTGTCATTTGATTAACGGGATCACATCATTAGGAGAATGATGTGATTGACTTGACCCATTCCGTTAGCTTAGCACTCGATCGTTTAGTATGTTGCTATTGCTTTCTTCATGACTTATACATGTTCCTATGACTATGAGATTATGCAACTCCGTTCTGGGAGGAACACTTTGTGTGCTACCAAAGCGTCTAGCAATGCGGGTGATTATAAAGGTGCTCTACGGTGTCTCAAAGGTACTTGTTGGGTTGGCGTATTTGAGATTAGGATTTGTCACTCCGATTGTCGGAGAGGTATCTCTGGGCTCTCTCGGTAATGCACATCACTTAAGCCTTGCAAGCATTGCAACTAATGAGTTAGTTTGGGATGATGTATTAAGAGCGAGTAAAGAGACTTGCCGTAGCGAGATTGAACTAGGTATTGAGATATCTGGCGATCAAATCTCGAGCAAGTAACATACCGATGACAAAGGAACAACGTATGTTATTACGCGGTCTGATCGATAAAGATCTTACGTAGAATATGTAGGAGCCAATATGAGCGTCGAGGTTCCGCTATTGTTTATTGACCCGGAGGCGTGTCTCGGTCATGTCTACATAGTTCTCGAACCCGTAGAGTCCTTACGCAACAACATTTCGATGACATTTATATTATGAGGTTATATGTTTTGATATACGAAGGTTGTTGAGTCGGATGTGATCATGGACATGACGAGAGTCTCGAAATGGTCGAGACATAAATATTGATATATTGGAAGCCTATATTTGGATATCGAAAGTGTTAGGGTGAAATCGGGATTTTAGAGGATCTGAGGTTACGGAACCCCGGAACTTAATGGGCCATAGTGGGCCTTTGTGGAGAAGAGGCGGCGGGGGGCAGGGCGCCCTCCCCCCTAGTCCGAATAGGACAAGGAGAGGCGCCCCCTTTCCTCTCAGCTCCTCCTCCTCTTCCCTCTTCTCCTAATCCAACAAGGAAAGGAGGAGTCCTACTCCGGTGGGAGTAGGACTCCTCTGGCCCCCTCTGGCGGCCGCACCTTCCCCTTGCTCCTTTATATCTACAGGGGGCAGGGGCACCCTAAAGACACAACAATTGATCATTTGATCTTTTAGCCGTGTCGGTGCCCCCTCCACCATAGTCCATCTCGATAATCTGTAGCAATGCTTGGCGAAGCCTGCGTCGGTAGAACATCATCATCGTCCTGCGCCATCGTGTTGTGAAACTCTCCCTCAACACTTTCATTTGGATCGGAGTTTGAGGGGCGTCATCAGGCTGAATGTGTGCTGAACTCGGAGGTATCATGCATTGGTACTTGATCGGTCGGATCGTGAAGGCGTGTGACTACATCAACGGGTTATGCTAATGCTTCCGCTTTCGGCCTACGAGGGTAAGTGGACAACACTCTCCCCCTCGTTGCTATGCATCACCATGATCTTGCATGTGCGTAGAAAATTTTGAAACCACTCGTTCCCCAACACAACCCATCCCGGTCGCGCGTCCTCCTCGGCGGCTATCCTCCAGTGCGTGCTGCAGAGGCCTCCTCGAGGCGGCTTGGTACTCCTTCTCCGCCTCCATGTCCTCGGGTCTACTGCAGGGGCGGCCGTGAGGCGGCGTCGGGGCGATGTCGACACCCGGCGCCATTGCTCCTCGTGTTGAGCGAACCCGCCTCCCGGTTAGAGTGGCGGCATACTCGCAGGCGACAACTGCTCCGGCGTTAGCTGCGCGTGGCGCCTGCGCACCTCGTCGTCATGTGCCGGCTGGCTCACAGCGGAACGCGGCGCCGGGATCGCTGCGGATCGAGATGCCAATGGTGTGGCAGACATGACATCGAGAAGTGCGGCGGGGCTGCTGTACCCCATCTGCCACCGCTTGGTACCTTTGGGATGTCGCGGCGCCGGTGACGAAGCGAAGCGAGCGCCGCCCGGAGGTAGGGAAGGGAACGAGGAGACGACGGCGCCCGTGGGTGCCCTTGCGCCTGCCATTCGCTGCTGCCGAAGAGGCCCATGGGCGGCGCTAGGGTTTGCGGTGTCGGCGAGAAGCAAAGGAGTGGTGGGGGCAGATGTGGAGCGAGAGAAGTGGATGGCGCCGACCCGCGCGTGGTTAAAAATAATGCTTCCAGCTGATGCATGGGCCATTGTCGGTGGTGCGTCATAAATAAGAACGACCGATGGCGGTTGGGTAACCTTGAGTGGGGAACAGCGAATGGCGAGAGAGGAGGCAGCGGCGTCGCCAGCGTCAGCGCCGGCGCATTCTAGGCGCAATTTTGGGCGGAGATGGGTCGGGCGCGGATGCCAGACGGACATGATTTGAGTTTGGATCGTAGGCGTTGGGCCTCCACTTTTGTCGCGCCGACCCAAACAGGAGCGTGCGAAGACGAAATGGAGTCGCCCATTGAGTTGCTCTAACCCTAAAATCAACCGTCTATTCAAATCCAGCGCTCTCCTTCATCTCCCTCAATTATCTTGTTATTAATCAGAAAAACCAATGGAGTGTAGCATGTGACACCGCGACACAGTCCTCTATCTCCTTTCGGCAAGCTTGGCTGCAAGTACATTTAGATACATTATAACTGAGCACCCTCTGAGCCCTCTCGGAACCATCAACATTTCTTCTGGTTGGATCGCCACTATTAGTCGTGTTTGGCCGTCGGATTAACTCTTAATAGCACCTAAATCGCGTCTGATCTTCTGGCGAGTGACCTTCTCGGGCCGCTACTCGGTGTTTTTGGACCTTTTGTGTTATTGGGCCCAATCGTTGTATCACTCCATAATCGAGGCGCAGGCTACATACGCAGTCTTCTTAGAAAAGACTACGGCCCTCGCCACAATTGGAGGATTTTTCCCTAAGCGATAACCTAGGGTTTATCATCTTCCGGACGGCCGCGGAATTTGTCTTCGATCGGTCGTCTCTCGTCGGGCTTCCTCGGATCGAGGCGATCGGGGCCATTACTATCTCTGGTTTTCTCTCGAGGGGGTGGATCTGGGATGGCGGCAAGTTCCATTTCGCAAGAGGCGGCGGGAAGGAGCTGAGATGAGTTGGTGGCTCGGCTGAACTTCAGGAGGAGGAGGAGGAGGATGACCGTTTGGGAAGAAGAATTGTCGGACTTGGGGAGCCATCAAAGTGGCTAGCTATAGCCGGGTGCATACAAAATCCTTTAGCCCTAATGCTGCATGCGGGGACATGCAAGCAGCGTGGAATCCCGCAAGGGCTGTGGTATGGAGGAAGATCAAAGATAGTCTGTTCACAACCCAGTTTGGTTGTCTTGGTGCTTGGAACAAAGCAATGTTGGAGGGACCACAGTTTGTTCGGAGATCATGCGGTAATCTTGAAGGAGTATGATGGATTCAAGAAGCTGAGTGTCGTCCTAGACAAGTTGTCGATGCAGGCGGATACATCTGCTGCGGATAATTTTACGATAGAGCAGGCGGTCGGGGGTTGGCGTCTCGCATGAGGAAGTGGAGGAGGTCTAGTTGAAACTCCGGCAGGTTTTTGGGGAGTTTGTCGGGTCGAGTGAAAATTAGCGTAAACACCAAGATAAAAGCGGCTTTATTACGGGAGCGAAAGGAGAAGAAAGGGTGAGGTACCAAGTGAAGTATGAGAAACTTCCAATCTTACATTATAACTGCGGTGAATTTGGCCTTGTCGTCTCGATCGTATCTACTTTTCAAACACTTTTGCCCTTGTTTTGGACTCTAACTTGCATGATTTGAATGGAACTAACCCGGATGGCGCTGTTTTTTTGAGAATTACCATGATGTTGTTTTATGTGCGAAAACAAAAGTTCTCGGAATGACACTGAAACTCCACGGTGTCAAGTTAAAAATAATAAAAATCCTTGCCAAGAGATGAAGACAGGGGCCCACACTGTCCATGAGGGGTGAGGCGCCCCTACCTCGTGGGTCCTTGGAGCTCCTCGATGCCAACTCCAACTCTATATATTTGCTTTGGGAGAAAAAAATAGAGAATAAATCACGCGTTTTCACGATACGACGCCGCCAAGCCTAAAACCTCTCGGGAGGCTGATATGGAGTCCGTTCGGGGCTCGAGGAGAGAGATTCGTCGCCCGTCGTCATCATCAACCATCCTCCATCACCAATTTCATGATGCTCACCGCCGTGCGTGAGTAATTCCATCGTAGAGCTTGCTGGACGGTGATGGGTTGGATGAGATCTATCATGTAATCGAGTTAGTTTTGTTGGGTTTGATCCTAGTATCCACTATGTTACGAGATTGATGTTGCTATAACTTTGCTATGCTTAATGCTTGTCACTAGGGCCGAGTGCCATGATTTCAGATCTAAACCTATTATGTTTTCATGAATATATGTGAGTTCTTGATCCTATCTTGCAATTCTATAGCCACCTACTATGTGTTATGATCCAGCAACCCAGTGACAATAATGGGACCACTCCGGTGATGACCATAGTTTGAGGAGTTCATGTATTCACTATGTGCTAATGCTTTGTTCGGTTCTCTATTAAAAAGGCCTTATATCCCTTAGTTTCCATTAGGACCCGCTGCCACGGGAGGGTAGGACAAAAGATGTCATGCAAGTTCTTTTCCATAAGCACGTATGACTATATTTGGAATACATGCCTACATTACATTGATGAATTGGAGCTAGTTTTGTGTCACCCTATGTTATGGTGTTACATGATGAGCCGCATCAAGCATAATTATCCACCACCGATCCAATGCCTCTGAGCTTTCCATATCTTTGGTTTATGCTTTTACTTTCCGTTGCTATTATTACAATCACTACAAAACACCAAAAATATTACTTTTGCTTTCATTACTCTTTTGTTACCGTTACCACCACTATCATATTACTTTGCTACTAAATACTTTGTTGAGATATTAAGTTATCGAGGTGTGGTTAAATTGACAACTCAGCTGCTAATACTTGAGAATATTCTTTGGCTCCCCTAGTGTCGAATCAATAAATTTGGGTTGAATACTCTACCCTCGGCTATTGCGATCCCCTACACTTGTGGGTTATCAAGACTAATTTAAAGCGTAGATTCTTGGAATGACATAGCTCCATTCTTTGAACCACTTGGGATTTATATCTGCTGGACACCATGAAGAACTTGAAAGGCGAGAAAACAAAATTTATCCCTCAACTACGAGGGAGGTAAGGAACGCCATCTAGCTCGCACTTGATTCACCTTACATTATGAGTAAGCTTGCGACACCTAAACCTACCTATTATTAGTTACGATATGTCGCATGTTATTGATGATGCAATTCTGCTATGCATGATACTTATGATGAAACTACTTCTATGCGATACTCTGTGCTTTAGTGAATTTCTTGATGAACAAATTGCTAGGGCTAGAAAGAAAGAAATTATTGAAGCGATAATATTGATGAAAGTGATGATGAAGATAGGCATGTTATTACTGAAGGTTATATTTTGATAAAGAAACCTGCTGCTATTTTGGCTTGCAATGATAATGATGAGCTTAGAAGGCTATTAATTAAATGGAACAAGGAATCTCTTAGAGATAGAATGAGGCTGATCCTGCTTTTGCTACTTCACCTATTTGTGTTGCCGATAAGGATTATGAATTCTCTGTTGATCTGATATAATTACTTTGGTTGAATCTGATCCTTTTCATGGCTATGAATCTGAAACTGTTGTGGCACATCTTACTAAATTAAATGATATAGCCACCCTATTCACTAATGATGAGAGATCTACGCTACTTTTATATCCTCAAAATATTTCCGTTCTCATTAAAGGGTGATGCTAAGATATGGTTTAATTCTCTTGATCCTGGTTGTGTGCGTAGTCCCAGGGATATGATTTATTACTTCTACGCTAAATATTTCCCTGCTCATAAGAAACAAGCTGCTTTAAAGGAAATATACAACTTTGTTCAAATTAAAGAAGAGAGTCTCCCACAAGCTTGGGGAGGCTTCTCAAGTATAATGCTTTGCTGATCATCCTCTTAAGAAAAATGAAATACTTGATATCTTTTATAATGGACTAACCGATGCTTCCGAGAGATTACAGGGATAGTTGTCTTTGGTTCTCTTTTCGGGGAAAGAATACGGATGAAGCTGAAATTCTATTGAATAATATGTTGACAAATGAAAATAATTGGGCACCTCCTGAGCTAGCTCCTGCTCCAATTACTGAGCCTATTCTTAAAACAACTCCGAAGAAGAGAGGTGTTCTTTTCTCGATCCGAAAGATATGCAAGAGGCAAAAGAAATCTATGAAAGAAAAGGTATTAAAGCTGAAGATGTTAAGAATTTACCTCCTATTGAAGAGATACATGGTCTTAATTTACCGCTTGTTGAAGAAACATATGATCTTGATCCATTACCTATTGAAGAACCTCCGATCCAGATAACCCGACACGAGTAGTAAAGGTAAATTCTCTCTATAGATATGATAAAGCTGAAGTCCCTCCTACTAAAATTGCTAGTCGATTGCTTGGATGAGTTTGATAACTTTATGTTTAAGCAAGAAGACTTCAATGCTTATTTTGGTAGACAATTAAAAAATGCTTATATGATTAAACACTTGGGTGATTATATGGCTAATATTAGAGGTGAACTTAAACATTAGCAAACATGCTTCTATGGTTAACACTCAAGTAGAACAAGTACTTAAGGCTCAAAATGATTTGCTCAATGAAATGAATAGTGAGAAAAATGAGTATCTTTGCTAGAGTGGCTACTAAACTTGGTAGAATGACTCAGGAACCTTTGTATCTGAAGGCCACCCTAAGATAATTGAGCAAGATTCTCGGAGGAATAATATTGATGCACCTAGTTCTTCTAAAAGGAAGAAAAAAGAAAAATGATAGGACTTTGCAAACTTCTAGTGAACCTATTGCTGAACCACGAGAATCCAAATGATATATCTATTTACGATCTTTGAAACACAATCTGGTAATGAACATGAACCTAGTGAAAATGTTAATGATGATGTTCATGATGATGCTCAACCTAGTAATGATAATGATGTAGAAGTTGAACCTCTTGTTGATCTTGATAACCCACAATCAAAGAATCAATGTTATGATAAGAGAGACTTTGTTGCTAGGAAACATGGTAAAGAAAGAGAACCATGGGTTCGGAAACCCATGCCTTTTCCTCCCAAACCATCCAAGAAAAGGATGATGAGGATTTTGAGCGCTTTGCTAAAATGATTAGACCTATCTTTTTGCGTGTCACGATTGGTGATATGCTCAAAATGAATCCTTATGCTAAGTACATGAAAGATATTGTTACAAATAAAAGAAAGATCTTGGAAGATGAAATTTCCACCATGCTTGCTAATTATACTTTTAAGGGTGGAATACCAAAGAAACTTGGAGACCAAGGGTACCCACTATACCATGCTCCATTAAAAGAAATTATGTTAAAACTACTTTATGTGATCTTGGAGCGGTGTTAGTGTTATGCCTCTCTCTTTATATCGTAGACTTGACTTGAATAAGTTGACACCTCTTGAAATATCTTTGCAAATGGCTGATAAATCAACTGCTATACACAGTCGGTATTTGTGAGGATGTACTGTTGTGGTTGCAAGCGTTACTATTTAGCGGACTTTGTTATCCTTGATATTCACGAGGGCGATAGTATGTCCATTATTCTTGGAAGACCTTTTACGAATACTGCGAGGGGCTGTTATTGATTGCAACAAGGGCAATGTCACTTTTCATGTTAATGGTAATGAGCATACTATACACTTTCGAGGAAACAACCTCAAGTTCATAGTATCAACTCTATTGGAAAAATTCCATCGATTATATTTGGAGTTTTGAATTTCCTCTTCCCTCTTTAAGAAGAAATATGATATTCTTATTATTGGGGATGTGCATATCCAGCGTTGAGGTAACATAGTGTTATTCGAAATTTCTTGATTTCCATGTTAATGGAATGAGTTTGTTAACAAGACCTGATCAACCTTGTTGAGTAGATTCCTTTTGATGAGCATGAGACAGATGAAACTAGAAGCCTGACCTACTGTGCCCTCTTTATACTTTACATTATTTAGTTGAAATGAAGTAAAAATAGTATTTTTCTGTCTGTTTTCAGATTTATCCATGCAATATAAAAATACCCCAAAATAAAAGTCCTCCAAATGCCATGCCAATTTAATATGATTTTTTGAGAATATTTGAGGATTTAGTGGTACAAGAAATCACCATGGGCGGCTGCCACACAGCCACGCGAGGGTGGAGGTGCCCTGCCTCATGGGCCCATGGTGGTCCTCCTCCACACCCTGCACCCATCCTCTTCTTCTTCCTCCCACAACCACGAATAACCAGCTCAAGCGCGAGTTCTAAGCTTACTTTACTTTCGATTTCGATCTCCTTGCTCAAGCACCTCTCACAAAACTGCTTGGGGAGATTGTTCCTTGGTATGTGACTCCTCCATTGGTCCAATTAGTTTTTATTCTAGTGCTTTATTCATTTGCAAATTTGTGCTGCATAGGTGACCATGTTCTTGAGCTTGCATGTCAAATTTATATGGTTCCAAATAGTTCTAATGCTTGATATAGGCTCTAGGCACTTGTAGGAGTAGTTGCTACTCAGGTTTGTTGAAGTTTGTTCACTTTTTGTTTGAAGTTACTAAAAATTTCAAGATTATTTCAGAAATTAATGAAGAGACTTTGAGGGCTCATCGAGCCATAACTTTCGAAGGAAAAGCAAAATGAAGAAACACGCAGGCCCAAATATAATTTGCCTCGTACGCGGAGAATCGTAGTGTGTGAATGGCCTTGATGACTTCTTGAGGCGAGCCAAGATTTATGAGGATTTCTATTCATTGATTGAATGCCGGCCTCTGACTTCCTCATAAACCAACGTCATATTAAATAAAACATTAAAAAGTCTGCGCCCGTCTGCTGCGCCCGCCGCTGTCCTAGGCGTCGTCGACCTTGACCTTTCCCTTGCGTCAATGCATATCGTCGGTGGTCGGCGAGGCCGGGAGCGAGGCGGCCACCCAGGCCCGGCAGTACGCTGCCGGGCAGCCTCCTTCGGCGTCTGCTGAGAATGGCGACATTGTGGCCAACCAGCCTCCTCCTCCTCCTCCTCGAGCGGGCGCCTCCGCGTCACGTTGGAGCCTCGTGGCGCATCTGCTCCTCTCCGTCGGCCTGCTCTGGCGGAGCAGTGCTCCTTCCGGCGCTGGTGGGCCTCCTCCCTTTCCGGTGTCAGTGGGCAGGCGCGCTCACCCTCATGATGTTGCCCATCCACAGTAGCCTCCTCCGACCAAGTGGGTGGGCGGGGCGCTCTGTGTCGCTCGCTCGGCTTGGGCTGGATGGGCGAGGGCGGTGGCGGTGGCGGCCTGGCGTGGTGTGGGCGGAGTCCCGACGCCCGACAGGCGAGCTTGCTCCAACCTGAAGGAAATATGCCCTAGAGGCAATAATAAAGTTATTATTTATTTCCTTGTTATCATGATAAATGTTTATTATTCATGCTAGAATTGTATTAACCGGAAATGTAATACATGTGTGAATACATAGACAAGCAGTGTCACTAGTATGCCTCTACTTGACTAGCTCGTTGATCAAAGATGGTTATGTTTCCTAGCCATTGACATGAGTTGTCATTTGATTAACGGGATCACATCATTAGGAGAATGATGTGATTGACTTGACCCATTCCGTTAACCTTTTCGATCATTTAGTATGTTGCTGCTTTCTTCATGACTTATACATGTTCCTATGACTATGAGATTATGCAACTCCGTTTACGGAACACTTTGTGTGCTACCAAGCGTCTGGCAATGGCTGGTGATTATAAAGGTGCTCTCTGGTGTCTCCAAAGGTACTTGTTGGGTTGGCGTATTTGAGATTAGGATTTGTCACTCCGATTGTCGGAGAGGTATCTGGGCCCTCTTAATGCACATCACTTAAGCCTTGCAAGCATTGCAACTAATGAGTTAGTTGCGGTATGATGTATTCTGAATGAGTAAAGAGACTTCTGGTAGCGAGATTGAACTAGGTATTGAGATACCGGCGATGAATCTCGGGCAAATATATCGATGACAAAGGAACAACGTATGTTGTTATCTGTCTGATCGATAAAGATCTTAAGTAGAATATGTAAGAATATGAGCATCCAGGTTCCGCTATTGGTTATTGACCGGAGGCGTGTCTCGGTCATGTCTATAGTTCTCGAACCCGTAAGATCCTTGGCTTAACGTTTGATGTGATTATATTATGAGTTTATATGTTTTGATGTACGAAGGTTATTGAGTCCGGATGTGATCATGGACATGACGAGGAGTCTCGAAATGGTCAAGACATAAATATTGATATATTGGAAGCCTATATTTGGATATCGGAAGTGTTAGGGTGAAATCGGGATTTTAGAGATGCAGAGGTTACGGAACCCCCGAGCAATGGGCCATAGTGGGCCTTTGTGGGAGAAGAGGAGGCGGCTAGGGCGGGCCCCCCCTCCCCTAGTCCGAATAGGACAAGGAGAGGCGGCCCCCTTCCTCTCCCTCCTCTTTCCCCTCCTCCTAATCCAACAAGGAAGGGAGGAGTCCTACTCCCGGTGGGAGTAGGACTCCTCTGGCCGCCCCTCTGGCGGCCGCCTCCCCCCTGCTCCTTTATATCACGAGGCAGGGGCACCCTAGGACACAACAATTGATCATTTGATCTTTTAGCCGTGTCGTGCCCCCCCACCAAGTCCACCTCGATAATACTTTAGCGGTGCTTAGCGAAGCCTGCGTCGAGTAGAACATCATCATCGTCACCCGCCGTCGTCTTGTGAAACTCTCCCTCAACACTCGGCTGGATCGGGAGTTGAGGGCGTCATCGGGCTGAGCGTGTGCTGCACTCGAATGTGCGTGCGTTCGGTACTTGATCGGTCGGATCGTGAAGGCGTCGACTACATCAACGCGTTGTATAGCGCTTCGCTTTAGGTCTCGAGATGCGTGGACAACACTCTCCCTCTCGTTGCTATGCATCACCATGATCTTGCGTGTGCGTAGAAATTTTAAATTACTATGTTCTAACGGTGGTATCGAGCCAGGTTTTATCGCGTTGGTGTTATATGCGAGTAGAACACAAGTGAGTTGTGGGCTATATAAGTCATCTGCTTACGACATGTCATACTTTGGTTCGGCGGTATTGGATGAAGCGGCCGGACCGACATTATCGCATGCTTCGAGAGCTGGTTCTAGGCGTGCTTTGCACACAATTGGTGGCGGTGTCGGTTTCTCAACTTTAGTTGAGCCAGGGTGTAATCGCCCGGTCCTTCTGACAGTTAAAACAACACCAACTTGACAAACTATCATTGTGGGTTTTGATCGTGAGTAAGAAAGTTCTTGCTAAGCCCGATGCAAGCGTACAAGTGCAACAACAAAGTAGAGGGCGTCTAACTTGTTTTTGCGGGCATGTTGTGATGTGATATGGTCAAGACATGATGCTAAATTTTATTGTATGAGATGATCATGTTTTTAACCGAGTTATCGACAGCTGGCGAGAACCATATGGTTGTCGCTTTATTGTATGCAATGCAATGCACATAATGCTTTACTTTATCACTAAGCGGTAGCGATAATCGTAGAAGCATAAGATTGGCGAGGACGACGACGATGCTACGATGGAGATCAAGGTGTCGGCGGTGGCGATGGTGATCATGGCGATGCTTTAGAGATGGAATCACAAGCACAAGATGATGATGGCCATATCATATCACTTATATTGATTGCATGCGATGTTTATCTTTTATGCATCTTATCTTTGATTGGCGGTAGCATTATAAGATGATCTCGCTAAATTTCAAGATAAAAGTGTTCTCCCAGTATGCACCATTGCCAAAGTTCGTCTTGCCGGACACCACGTGATGATCGGATAATAAGCTCTCGTCCATCTACAACGGGTGCAAGCCAGTTTGCTGCAGCGAATACTCGAGTTAAACTTGGAGCCTAGCATATCACGAATATGGCCTCGGGCATTGAGACCGAAAGGTCGGCGTGAATCATATAGTAGATATGATCAACATAGTGATTTCACCATTGAAAGCTCTGCATTTCCGTGATGATCGAGTTATGGTTTAGTTGATTTGGATCACGTGATCACTTAGAGGATTAGAGGATGTCTATCTAAGTGGGAGTTCTTAAGTAATATGATTAATTGAACTTAAATTTATCATGAACTTAGTACTGATAGTATCTTGCTTGTGCTGATTGTGGATAGATGGCCCGTCTTTGTTCGTTGAATTTTAATGCATTCCTTGAGAAAGCAAAGTTGAAAGATGATGGTAGCAATTACGAATGGGTTAATAACTTGAGAGATTATCCTCATTCTGCCGAAAGAATTACGTCACGGAAGCACGGCGGGTGCCGAACCCTGCTGAATGCAATGGCGGCGTTAAGAATATACGGCAAAGCAAAGCTGATGACTACTCGATAGTTCAGCGTGCCATGCTTTCGACTTAGCAAGGGACTTCAACGACGTTTTGAGCGTCATGGAGCATATCGATGTTCCAGGAGTTGAAGTTAATATTTAAAGCAAATGCGGATTGAGAGATATGAAGTCTCAATAAGTTCTACAGCTGCAATGGAGGAGAATAGTTACATCGGTGAGCATATACTCAAAATGTGCAGGTATAACAATCACTTGATTCAAGCGGAGTTAATCTTCCGGATGATAGCGTCATTGTGAAATTCTTCAATCAACCACCAAGCTACAAGAGCCGTGATGAACTATAACATGCAAGGGATGGATAAGGCGATTCCCAAGCTCTTACATGATGCTAAAGGCTGCGGAGGTAGAAATCAAGAAGGAGCATCAAGTGTTGATGGTCAATAAGACCACCAGTTTTAAGAAAAAAGCAAAGGGAAGAAGAAGGGAACTTCAAGAAAAACAACAAGCAAGTTGCTGCTCAAGAGAAGAAACCAAATGCGGACCTAAGCAGAGGCGAGTGCTTCTCTGCAAGCGGTGGTCCTTTGGAAGCGGAACTGCCCCAAGTATTTGGCGGATAAGAAGGATGGCAAAGTGAACAAAGGTATATGTGATATACATGTCATTGATGTGTACCTTACTAGAACTATAATAGCACTGGGTATTTGATCTTGGTTACATTGCTAATATTTAACTTCGAAGCAGGGGACTACGGATTAGCGAACATTGGCTAAGGGGCGAGGTGACGATCTGCGTGGGAAATGGTTCCAAAGTTGATGTGATTGCCGTCGATCGCTGCCTCTACATCTACCTTGGGATTAGTATTAGACCTAAATAATTGTTATTTGGTGCGTTGAGCATGAACATTATATCTGGATCTTGTTTGATGCGAGGCGGTTATTCATTTAAATCGAGAATAATGGTTGTTCTATTTATATGACTAATATCTTTTATGGTCATGCACCCTTGAAGTGGTCTATTTTGATGAATCTCGATAGTAGTGACACACATATTCATATTGTTGAAGCCAAAAGATCAGAGTTGATAATGATAGTGCAACTTATTTGTGCACTTGCCGTTTAGTCATACTATATCGGTGTAAAGCGCATGAAGAAACTCCATCTTGATGGACTTTTGGAACCACTTGATTATGAATCACTTGGTACTCACGAACCGTGCCTCATGGGCAAGATGACTAAAGCGCCATTCTCGGTACTATGGAGAGAGCAACAGATTTGTTGGAAATCATACATACAGATGTATGTGGTCCGATGAATATTGAGGCTCGTGGCAGATATCATTATTTTCTCACGTTCCGAGATGATTTAGCGAGATATGGGTATATCTCCTTAATGAAACATAAGTCGAAACATTTGAAAAGTTCAAAAATTTCAGTGAAGTTGAAAATCATTGTAACAAGAATATAAAGTTTCTCGATCAGATCGTGGAGGAGAATATTTGAGTTCTGAGTTTGGTCTACATTTGAAACAATGCGGAATAGTTTACGCAACTCATGCCACGGAACACCACAGCGTAATGGTGTGTCGAGCGTCGTGTCGTGCTTTACTAGATATGGTGCGATCTATGATGTCTCTTCTGATTTACCGCTATCGTTTTGGGATTATGCTTTAGAGACACTACATTCACGTTAAATAGGGCACCATCCGTTGAGGCGGCGCCTTATGAACTATGGTTTGGCAAGAAACCAAAGTTGTCGGTTTCTTAAAGTTTGGGGCTGTGATGCTTATGAAAAAGCTTCAACCTGATAAGCTCGAACCCAAATCGAATGTGTCTTCATAGGATACCCAGCGAGACTATTGGGCACACCTTCTATCACAGATCAAAAGGCAAGACATTCGTTGCTAAGAATGGATCCTTTCTAGAAAGGAGTTTCTCTCGAAAGAAGTGAGTGGGAGGAAAGTAGAACTTGATGAGGTAATTGTACTGCTCCCTTATTAGAAAGTAGTTCATCCGAAGCCGGTTCTGTGGCCTACACAATTAGTGAGGAAGTTAATGATGATGATCATGGAACTTGATCAAGTTATTCTTGAACCTCATAGGTCGACGAGTAAGATCCGCACAGAGTGATGCGGTAATCCATTGGAGGTTATGTTCTGGACCATGGCGAACCTACAAACTATGAAGAAGCGATGGTGAGCCCAGATTCGAAAAATGGCTTGAGGCCATGAAATCGAGATGTGATCCATGTATGAGAACAAAGTGTGGACTTTGGTTGACTTGCGATGATCGGCAAGCCATTGAGAATAAATGGATTTTCAAGAAGAAGGCGGCAGCGGTAATATTACATCTATAAAGCTCGACTTGTTGCAAAAGGTTTTGACAAGTTCAAGGGATTGACTACGATGAGACTTTCTCACCCGTGGCGATGCTTAAGTCTGTCCAAATCATGTTAGCGATTGCTGCATTTTATGATTATGAAATTCGGCAAATGGATGTCAAAACTGCATTCTGAATGGATTTACGGAAGAAGAGTTGTATATGATGCAACGGAAGGTTTTGTTGATCCAAAGGGAGCTAACAAAGTGTGCAAGCTCAATGATCCATTTATGGACTGGTGCAAGCCTCTCGGAGTTGGAATAAGCGCTTTGATAGTGTGATCAAAGCATTTGGTTTATGGACTTTTGGAGAAGCTGTATTTACAAGAAAGTGAGTGGGAGCTCTGTAGCATTTACGATATTATATGTGGATGACATATTGTTGATTGGAAATGATATAGAATTCTGGATAGCATAAAGGGATACTTGAATAAGAGTTTTCAATGAAGGACCTCGGTGAAGCTGCTTATATATTGGGCATCAAGATCTATAGAGATAGATCAAGGCGCTTAATTGGACTTTCACAAAGCACATACCTTGACAAAGTTTTGAAGAAGTTCAAAATGGATCAAGCAAAGAAAGGTTCGGCATTGTTACAAAGTGTGAAGTTGAGTAAGACTCGATGCCGACAAATTCAGAAGATAGAGAGAAGATGAAGATGTTCCTATGCTTCAGCCATAGGCTCTATCATGTATGCAATGCGTATGCAGACCAGATGTGTGCCTTGCTATAAGTCTAGCATGGAGTACCAAAGTAATCCGAGTGGATCCTTTGGACGGTCAAGAACATCTGAAATACGAAAAGGACTAATGATATGTTTCTCGTTTATGGAGGTGACAAAGAGCTAGTCGTAAATGGTTATGTCGATGCAAGCTTTGACCTGATCCGAAACGATTCTAAATACATAACCGGATACGTGTTTACATTGAGCAGTGGAGTACGTCGTTAGTGCGATTCTAAACAAAGTGTCATGGCGGGATCTACGTGTGAAGCGGTACATAGCTGCCGGAGCAGCAAATGAAGGAGTCGGATGAAGGAGTTCATATTGATCTAGGTGTCATACCTAGTGTATCGAGTCCATGAAAATCTTTTGTGACAATCTTGGTGCAATTGCCTTGGCGAAGGAATCCAGATTTCACAAGAGAACCAAACACATAAAGAGGCAGCTTCAATTCCATCAGGGATCTAGTCCGGTGGGAGACATAGAAATATGCAAGATACATACGGATCGAATGTTGCGGACCCGTTGACTAAGCCTCTTCCACGAGCAAAACATGATCAGCACCAAGGCTCCATGGGTGTTAGAATCATCTTGTGTAATATAAATTATTGACTCTAGTGCAAGTGGGAGACTAAAGGAAATATGCCCTAGAATAATAAAGTTATTATTTATTTCCTTGTTATCATGATAAATGTTTATTCATGCTAGAATTGTATTAACGGAAGCGTAATACATGTGTGAATACATAGACAAACAGTGTCACTAGTATGCCTCTACTTGACTAGCTCGTTGATCAAAGATGGTTATGTTTCCTAGCCATTGACATGAGTTTTCATTTGATTAACGGGATCACATCATTAGGAGCTCTTGCATTAGGACACCGCCTAACCCTTGACGAGAAGCGCCGCGATAAATGACGAAGTCCTTCTTAGTATCGGGAGGAGCTAGCATCGGGCAGAAGTCAACTTGTCCTTGAGTGCCCGGAAACTTTTCGACACTTATCATCCATTGGAACTTGACGCCCTTATGCAACAAAGTTAGTTAGAGGCTCGGCAATCTTGGAGAAGTTCTCGTGAATCGACGGCAATAGTCAAGAGACCGAGAAAACTTCGACTTGCTTAACGCTCTTGGGAGGAGTCCAATCGAGGATAGCCTGAACTCGTTCGGGGTTGACGGCAATACCATCCTTAGAAATGACATGCCCAAGATAGGTTACTTCGGAAGCCGAATTCACACTTGGAGAACTTGGCATATAGTTGATGCTCTCGTAGCTTTTCCAAAGACAAGAGGCGAAGATGTTCAAGATGTTCTTCTTCATTCTTGAAAAGATCAGGATATCATCCGGGTAAACCACGCATTTAACTTGTCGAGGTAATCCATGAATATATAGTTCATCAGGCGAGAGAAGGTGGCTGGAGCATTGGTTAAGCCGAAAGACATGACGGTGTACTCGTATGAACCATAACGAGTCACAAATGCGGTCTTGGGGATATCCTCCTAACGAACACGGATCTGGTGGTAACCCAACCTCAAGTCGAGTTTCGAGAACACTGACGAACCAGCCAGTTGATCATAAAGATCATTGATCCGAGGAAGAGGATATTTATTCTAAATGGTAGCTTGATTTATAGGACGGTAGTCTTGGACCAATCGGTTTGTCCCATCCTTCTTCTTGACAAAAAGAGAAGGTGCTCCCCAAGGAGAGCAACTTGGGCGAATGAAACCACTTTGAAGAGATTTGTCGATTTCCTCCTTGAGCTCAAGGAGTTCATGTGGCGGCATCTTGTAGGGTCGCTTGGCTATAGGAGTGGTGCCTGGTTTCAAGTCGATGACGAATTCGACAGCTCTAGCAGGGGGTATCCCTGGAAGTTCTTCAGGAAAAACGTCCTGGAAGTCGCGAACGACAGGAATGTTTTTGATGCCCTCGAGGGGTGCGGCGTTCAAAGCATTCAATGCATAGAGCCTTGCCTCGGCATTTTGCACCAGATGAGTTTGGTAAGTGACTATTTCATCTGAAGGGTGTAGCAGATGGACGGTCTTCGTGGCGCAAACTATGGAAGCAGTATGCGCCTTTAACCAATTCATTCCCAGAATGAGGTCAATGCTACAAGACTTCAGCACGATGAGAGAGACAAGGAATTCCAGTCCTTCGATTTCAACGGGGACGTCGTTGCAAATCATGGAGGTTCGACATTGGCCCGCAGGGGTGTGTACTAATAGTGAAGCATTCATGTCTTCACATTTAATGTCGTGCAAACATGCAAAATCTTCTGACATGAATGAATGCGATGCACCTGTATCAAATAGAACGCATGCTGGTACTGAATTTACGAGAAGTGTACCCATCACAGTAGCAGGTTGGTCTTGAGCTTCGTTCAGATCAATGTGGTTGGCCTGAACTCGACCATAAGGCTTGGCAGTGTTGTTGTGGGGCTGGGTGTTTCCATGGTCGATCATTTGGAAGGGCCACTGATTCGGTTCGGTTGCATTCTCTAGCACGGTGCCTCGTTGTCCACACGAAGCACAAGCCATTATTGGGGGTGGGAACAGAGCTTGGGGTGGTGGAGCTGGAAGCTTTGGCTGCTTAGTTGTAGGCGCACGAGGTGCAGCATAGTTCTGCCTTGGAGCAGTGCATTCGGCTGGTATATCTTGTTGGGAATCCATATCTTGCGCTTCTGCGAGGACGGACCAAGATGAGCCGTGTCACGGTTGCGCTGTTAGAGCTCTGGTATTCCTGCGGACCAGTTTCGACATTGATAGCTTTGTTCACCAAGGTGGCGAAATCAGCAAAGTCGTGCACTAGAAGTGCGAGCTTGATGTCGCCTTGAAGGCCGTCACGGAACTTCTCCTGTCAAGTGCATCAGTTGCAATATCCTCTTCAAAGATAGCGAGACAAGTCCAGAACTCTCGCTGATAAGCTTCAACATCTTGTTGCCTTGGGTGAGGTTATGAATTCACGCTTCTTCCGTCCATGACCCCTTGTGGGATGAAGCGGCACGAAGGCAGCTTGGAAGTCGGCCAGTGATGAGTGTTCCAACTGGCAGAGTACGCCGTGGCTGTCCCACCATTGAGCTGCGGGTCCCTTCAGAAGAAGGAAGCAAAAGTGACATAGTGGGGGGCTACATCAGCAGACTCCATCTCATAGGTGATGTCACGGAGCTACCATCAGCATCCAAATGGCTGGGTTGAGCTGCGGTACACGCCGGGTTCAGCGTATGAAATCCTGCAGAGTTGTTCCGCTTGGGTGCTGGTTCATATTGGGGCGAGAAACTGAGCCATCATGTTTTCCATGAACTGGCGATTCATCTCAAGCTGTTGGATCATACCAGCCATGTACTCAAGGCGGTGGTGGGAAGTTGCCACCACGACCACGCACCAGCTGGCCTAACCATCCCGCTATTATATAACAGGGTAGTTCAGCATTTGAGAAGTTATGCAAAGGATAAGAATCATTCATGATGAAACATGCATAACGAAAAACAGACGATAGAAACTACATAGTAGTTGGCATATCTTACAAAAGGAATCATGCATAGAGTTCGATACATAGAGTCCAAAGACATAGACTACTACATCATAGGCGGCACACAGCTCATGCGTAATGCATCTAACACTAACAAACAAGTCTACATCAGCCCCACGCTGCATCTGCGGTGGTAGCAGAGCCTGAAAGCTGGTAGTGCGGCAGCGGTAGTCCTCCACGCGGTGACACTGGGGCCGCGGATACTCAGTGCTGAATCCGACGCCCAGTGGCGTAAGAGGGCCAAGCGCGGGAGTGTAGCCTCCCACGTCCGCCAACCGACACCCCGGGGCATCACGGTCTGGCTGGGTAGATCGCAGAAGCCGCAGCTCTCCGGACGGACAAAGGGTGCATCAGCGTCGAGCACGGTAAAGGTCTTGACGGGTGATGTACAACTCGTGAAGAGCTCGGTTAGCTCGATCTAGCCCATCGGCATGCGTAACAAAGTTCGATGGTAGAAGGGCTCTCGTGACACGATGGAGTAGGCAGCGGTGTAGTAACCTCCTCACCAACATCGACGCGATAGCAATGTGCTCGAAGGGGAGTTGTCCAACTCGATACTCTGACGAAGACGTGTCGAGCAGCATAAGCAGCATCATGGATCGCCATATCAATAGTCACTCCAACACCATGTGCGGTATGCAGCACGAGAGTGGACTCATACTCCCGAGAGTAGAGGTGGACGACGGCGGCATCGCTCCCCGGTTATAGTCCCGGTACTCCTCATAGACGGTGTACTCAGGGTGCCGCGATAACCCGGATAGGTCATCATCTCGGCTAGCACCGCAGTGATCCCGAGGCACCAATGGCCGTCGTGTGGCGCACGACCTGCCTCGTGGGTTCCATCTGAAAACAAAGACGTTTCAAAGGAGTCAATGACGGTGTGGAAATTGTTCAAAATACAATTCCAAGAAGCAACTATGGCTTTATCCAACTTTGGGGTGAATGTGGTCTCGGATCCTAGTGTTAGTTAGTAAAATCATTTAACCCGAGTAGAAGAGAGTTCGAGTCCCGAGTAAAGGTCGAGGAGTAAAAGATCCTAGTACCACCCGATGGTGACGTGGGCCCGTAAGGCACACAGCCAAGTTAGTAAAAGTTTTTGCAATGTCTAGACTCGACTTCGGCCAAGGAGTGTGGAAGGGGGATTCCTACAGGCAGTCGGCTCTGATACCAACTTGTGACGCCCCCGATTTAATCGTACACTAATCATGCACGCAAATGTGTACGATCAAGATGGGACTCACGGGAAGATATCATAACACAACTCTACAAATAAAAATAGTCATAGAAGCATCATAATACAAGCCAGGGGCCTCGAGGGCTCGAATACAAGTGCTCGATCATAGACGAGTCAGCGGAAGCAACAATATCTGAGTACAGACATAAGTTAAACAAGGTGCCATAAGATGGCTAGCACAAACCGATACAGATCGAAGAGGAGCATGCCTCTGCGCTGGGATCCTCCTAAGTTACTCCTGGTCGTCGCCGGGCTGCACGTAGTAGTAGGCACCTCCAGGTAGTAGTAGTCGCCATCGACGGTGGCGTCGCTCCCTGGCTCCAAAGTCAGTTGCAGCAATCGAGTAGAGATAGGGGAAAAAGGGGAACAAGGCAACCGTGAGTACTCATCCAAAGTACTACTTAAGCAAGGAGCTACACTACATATGCATGGATATATGTGTAAAGGGCCATATCGGTGGACTGAGCTCGAGAATGCCGAATAAGAGGGGATAGCTAGTCTTAACGAAGACTACGCTTCGGACACTGTCTTGCAACAGTAAGGGAGGGCAATCAAGTCCTCCAAGTAACATCACATAGCAATAATCCTACCCGGCGATCCCTGCTCATATCCTCGAGCGAGAGCGACCACCGTTGTACCGCACTTGGAAGGTGTGTTTTATCAAGTATCCGGTTCTAGTTGTCATAAGCTCAAGGTACAACTCCAAGTCGTCCTGTTATCAAGATCACGGCTACCGAATAGATTAACTTCCTGCAGGGTGCACCATCTTACCTAGCACGCTTGATCCCATTTGGCGGACACACTTTCTCGGTCATGCCCGCGCGGAAGATCAACACGCCGCAGCCCCACCTAGGCACAACAGAGGCCAAGACGCCGGTCTAAACCTAAGCGCCAGGGTGCAGGCCCATCGCCTCGAAAGCACACTGCACGCTATGTGGGCGGCCGAAGCAGACCTAGCCTAGTGGCGCTCCAGTCCAATCCGGCAGCGCCAGCCGTCGCCGACGTCTGAAGTGCTTGGCCGATACCACGACGCGGTATACCCATAACTACTCCGCGTAGATGGTTAGTGCGTATAAGCTCAGAGCCAACTCAGATCAAATACCAAGACCTCGTTAAGCGTGTTAAGTATCCATGAACGCCGAGCAGGCCAGGCCCACCTCTCTCTAGGCGGTCTCAACCTGCCTGCCGCTCCGCCTCAACGATCCACTCGCTGGTGCTCCATCACCGACCCGACTTTAGTCTCCACATGTATCATGTATAAAGTATATAGTATATACCGTGATCAACTCCCGAGTGATCATGGCCCGATAGTATAGCACGCGCAGACGGACAAGAATGTAGGGCCACAGATGAAAGTACTAGCATCCTATACTAAGCATATAGGATTGCGGTAAGGTAACAATGAAGTTACAAGGACAAAGCTATGCAGCAAAGATAGGAGTATCTCAAAGCAAGAATATGCTATACTACTCTAATGCAAGCGGTATAGAGAAGAGTAGGCGATATCTGGTGATCAAGGGGGGGGGCTTGCCTGGTTGCTCTGGCAAGAGAGAGGGTCGCCAACACCGTAGTCGAACTGCCACCGCGGCGTCGGTCTCGTAGTCTACGGAGAGAAGAGGGGGAAGAAACAATGAATACCAAGTAAACAGATGCATATCGATGCATGACATGTCAAGAAGCGATGCTAGGCGTGCCCTAACGTGGTATGAGGGGGTACTGGTTGAGGGGGAAACATCCGGGAAAGTAATCCCGGTGTTTTGGGTTTTCGGGCAGAGGAGCCGGAGGGGGAAAGTTGCAGGTTCGATAGGCTAGGGGTGTGTGGCGGACGAACGGACTGCGTATCCGGATTCGTCTCGTCGTTCTGAGCAACTTTCATGTTGAAAATATTTTAATCCGAGTTACGGATTAAAAGATATGATTTTTAAAGATTTTATTAATTTCTGGAATTAAATTAATTAATTAATTAATTCGAAAAAATGTATTTATGACGTCAGCATGATGTCATGCTGACGTCAGCAGTCAACAGGGTTGACTAAGTCAACCCTGACATGTGGGACCCGTTCGTCATACACTGTTAACTAATTAACCTAGCTTAGTTTAATTAACAATAGTTAATTAGGTTAATTAGTCATTAGGTTAATTAACCAGGATTAATTAGATTAATTATTTACTTAATTAATTAATTAATTAGTTTTATTCATTTTATTTATATTTATTTAATTTTCATTTCCTTTTCCTTTTTTTATTTTTAAAACGCTCGTGGGTGGGGGCCCCATGTCGATGGCAGTGGGGGTTGGATCGTCGACCACGACCGAGTCAACAGAGCGAGGGGGGGCCTGGCCCATCGGTCGATGGCCCAAAGGGCCCCTGTGCCATGCCACGTCGGCGGGGGGCGGAGTTGGCTCCGGTGGCTACCGCGGCGGAGGGGGCGCCGGAGCTCGCCGGACTTCGTGCTCCGGTGGCCAAACGGGGCGCGGGTCGGCGCGTTCGGAAGGGGAGAGGGCGCGTCCGATGGGGGGCAAGGGGTCGGACGGACTCGCCGGAACGGGCGCGCGAAAGGCGGAGGCGGCGAGGAGGTTCGGTCTCCGTCGGGCGTGCTATGGGGGCCGGAGGGCCTAGCGGCGCCGAGCCTCACGGGCCCCGTGACCGCTTGGTCACCGGGGCGCTGGTTGAGTTCATGGCGGAGGCGTCCGGTCGGGGGAGAGGCCGCCGGGGAGGAGGAGGGAGAGGAGGTGGGGGACGGCGTGGCTGGGTGGCCTGCCGTGACTGCTGAAGGGAGGCCGAGCCGGCGACGGGAGGAGTGCGACGGCGGCGTTTGGGAGGGAGAGGGCGAGGGGCCGAGGGGGGAGAGGAGAGCTCACGGTGGGGATCGTGGGGTCACGAGGCGGGCTGGGCGCCTGTGGCGACCGTGAGGAGGGGTCGGGAGGCGGCCGTCGGCGCCGGGCGGACCCGTGAGGAGGGGGTGGGACGACCAGCTGGGCGGCGAGGGCCTCGCGTGGGGCGTCGGTGGGGGAATCAGGGTGGCGAGGGGAGAGAGGCGACGCGGTCGGGGCGGCGGGGTCGTCGGCGTCGGGGGCGCGACGGGGTGGATCGGCCCCGATCTAGATCAGGGGGGAGGAGAAAGGGATCGGGGGAAAGTGAGCTGGGCGCTAGGGTTAGCCGACCGGGGGGGGGTGGATAAGGTGGCCGGCCGGCTGGGCCGGGCAGGAGGGGGCTGGGCCAGGTGGGGGGGGCCTGGCCCAGTTGGGCCAGTGGGGTTTCCTCCCCCACTCTTTTTGTTTTAATTTTTCCTTTTCTTATTTTCTTCTTTTCTGTTTTAGTTTATTTAAAATACCAAAACACTTTACAAAAATGTGTGCACCCCACCATAATTAGCTTTGTTATTTTTGACAACCCCCGAACATTTTAGTTTTAGTTTTTGAAAACTTTTATCGTTTGCTTTTGTTTTGAATTTGATTTAGACCGGGTTCGAATCAACGTGAGTTTAGTCACAGTAACCGAGGTGATTACTGTTGCTTAATCATCCGGGTGTTACAGCCCCAATACTTCTAAAGTTATCTGATAAGCAATCATGCAAGAAACCTCCAAGAACTTTTGAGTACGAACTGATGTGGGAGCTTGATCCAGATCTTTTTGAATTTGTTGGGACGGGATGGAAAGAGAAAGAAGGTGGAACAGTAGCGGATGTACGGGATAAACTAAGCAAAATGTCCAGAAATCTGATGGCGTGGGATCGCACGCATTTTGGGTCGGTGAGACTAGAAATTGCACACTTGAAATCTGAGCTGGACCAGTTGCGCTCCTCGCGTGCTGGACAAGGGCCCAATCTTGCTGAAATAAAGATCACCGACAGGCTTGTCGAGTTGTATCATAGGGAAGAAATCCTATGGAGGCAGCGAGCTCGGTTGGATTGGCTTCAACACGGTGATAAGAATACCTATTACTTTCATCTACTAAGGAGTCGTCGGAGAAGAAAGAACAGAATAAAAGCACTTCATCGCCAGGATGGGCAAATGACAGAAGAAGTAGAAGAGATGGAGGCGATGGCGACAGCTTTCTATAAGGAGTTATATACTTCCAATGGAGTGCATGATATGCACCAGGTTCTTGATACTGTCCCATGCAAGGTAACCGAAGAAATGAACTTAAATCTGAATGCACCATACAACCAAAAGGAAGTGAAGGAGGCTCTCTTTCAGATGTACCCAACAAAAGCACCTGGACCGACGGTTTTCCGGCACACTTTTTTCAGCGACACTGGGAGGTTTGTGGGGAGGAAGTGACGAGCAGTCATAAGAATAGTGGAAGGCACGGAGTCAGCCGAGTGCATTAATGAGACTACGCTGGTGTTGATCCCTAAGGTAAAGAACCCAACTCTCCTTGCACAATTCCGCCCGATAAGTTTGTGCAATGTGTTTTACAAGATAGCATCAAAAGTTATTTCGAACCGGTTGAAGCTTGTTTTGCCTGACATTATTTCGGAGGACAACTGGCCTTTGTGCCAGGGAGACTAATCTCGGATAATATTATTACTGCTTATGAGTGTCTCCACTTTATGAAAAGGAATAAGGCAAAGAAAAATCAAAACTGCGCTCTAAAACTTGATATGGCGAAAGCATATGACGAAGTTGAATGGGCGTATCTGAAAGCTATAATGCTAAAGTTGGGTTTCAAGGAAAAATGGGTGCAGATAGTCATGGGACTGGTAAGCTCAGTGAAATTCTTGGTTTTGTTTAATGGGAAGAAACTCGAGCAGTTCAAGCCATCTTCTGGTATTCGACAGGGTGATCCAATTTCACCATACCTGTTCTTGATTGCAGCAGAGTGCCTTTCGTGCCTGCTAAAATCTGAAAGTGAGTCATCAAATCTTCATGGGTTGCAAGTGGCACCTTCGGCGCCACCTGTAAGCCACTTATTGTTTGCAGATGACAGCCCGTTGTTCTTCAAGGCTAATGGTATGGGTGCAAATGAGGTGAACCAAGTGTTGGATGCTTATTGTCAGGCTACCGGACAGAGAATCAACTATGACAAATCATCGATTTTCTTCAGCAAGGGGGTCCCTGAAGCTGTCCGAGATGAGATTAAAGGGCTACTCAATGTGCCAAATGAGACGCTAAATGAAAAATATTTGGGAATGCCTTCGGACATTGGTGCCTCAAAAAGTGGTGCCTTCAAATACTTAAAGGACCGGCTTTGGAGTAAAATTCAGGGTTGGATTGAGAGCACAATGTCCACGGCAGGGAAGGAGGTATTGGTTAAAGCTGTTGCTCAAGCAGTTCCTGTGTATTCTATGTCTTGTTTTAAACTCCCTAGAGGCCTCTGTGAGCACCTTAACATGCTCATAAGGAAGTTCTGGTGGGGCGACAAGGAAGGGCACCACAAACCGCATTGGGTTTCTTGGAAGGAAATGACCCAACCCAAAGCTATGGGGGGTTTGAGTTTTAAGAACTTTGAGCTTTTCAATATGGTAATGCTGGCGAAACAGGCTTGGCATATTTTACAAGAACCTGAATCTTTAAGTGCTTTGCTGCTCAGAAGCATTTACTATCCAAACACCACTATATTGGAGGCGACCATAGGTAACCATCCGAGTCAAATATGGCGGGCTATCCTGGAAGGAAGAGATGTGATGAAGCAAGGCTTGATAAAGCGTATTGGCAATGGTCAAGGTATAAAAATCTGGGTGGACAATTGGCTGCCGAGGGACGAAATGCTTCGACCTTATGGGTGCATATCAGCTAATCGTCCGAAGCTGATGTCTAAATTGATAGACACGACATCGGCAACATGGAATATAGAGCGCGTGAAGCAAGTATTTATGCCGATGGATGTCTCGGTGATCTTGACCATTCCTATATCCACGCAGAATGTGGAAGACTACTGGAGCTGGAACTTTGAACGCTCGGGTCTGCTCACCGTGAGATCGGCGTACAACATGTTAGTCGCAACGAGACGGAGAAGGGAGGCGTGGCTGGAGGGTACAGCCGGGTCCTCGAGTTCAAGCAGAGAAGAAGGATCATGGAAGAAGCTGTGGAACACTCAGGTACCAGGGAAAATCAAGATGTTTCTTTGGCAGTTATCAAAACACTCTATTCCGACGGAGGACGTACAAGCTCACAGACATATGTCGAATACAAGCTCGTGTGCGCTGTGCGAAGGACTTGATTCGTGGA
Organism: Aegilops longissima; assembly: GCA_021605205.1. Classification (NCBI taxonomy): domain Eukaryota; kingdom Viridiplantae; phylum Streptophyta; class Magnoliopsida; order Poales; family Poaceae; genus Aegilops; species Aegilops longissima. Next base: position 299,939,825 of record CM038682.1, on the reverse strand, counting down.
GGCACTCACTCCTAGAATGCACGGTGGCAAGGTGTACCTGGGCACTTGTTGATGAAGAGGCGACAAACAGTATAATAGCAGCCCGCTGGCCCTAATGCAAAGTGTTGGCTATTTTCGCTGATGGAATTGTTACCACATGCGGAGTTCATCAGTAACACTTTGGGCGATTTGGTCTTCGCGAAGGAAAGCAATCCATGAGTATGCACTCTTTTATTCAGAGATACTTGAGTGACATGGAAATCATCAGAGAAAGAAGCGCAGGGCAAGGGAGAAATACGACACTTCAAGCGAGTAGAACAGCTCGCCCAATGGAACCCCCGGCGGGATCAGCCAAGATTCATGTCGATGCCGGATGTCGCTCGTGGGGAGGCACGGCAGCAGCAGTGTGTCGAGACGATCATGGGAATTACCTGGGTAGTTCTGCAATTGTACTCCAAGGCATCACAGACCCGGCCACACTTGAGGCAATTGCGTGTCTCCTAACCAGTTCTGAAAAGGTTCGCTCATGCTGGAGGTATTAACCACTTAGTGATCGGTCCGCTAGTTCACACAAATCCGAAGAAGTTATCATGGAAGCGCTAGCACTAGCGGAGGACCTGCATATCCAACGGATAGTCATCTCATCTGACTCAAAGCAAGTGGTAGGCGATATAAATTCTGGAAACCTGGGAATATATGGTACGATTATAAAGGAGATTCGTAGTAGAGCTCTACATTTTATGCATAATTTCATGTATCAAAGCCGCAGATGTAACGTTGAGGCTCATAGTTTAGCAAAACATGCACTCTCTTTAGGCCCGGGACGTCATGTGTGGCTAGGCCAGTCCTACAATCCAAGATGTATACCACAAACTGTGGCTTTTGATCGTTAATAAAGCTTGGATTATCCTAAAAAAACTCGCCACAATTCGGTGGGGGCTCGATACAGAGGATCCAACCGTCGCGGTCGTGGAGGGGATCGAGAGGTGCACAAGGAGATCCAGCAGAGCAGACGAGTGGGATGCGAGTGAATTCAGCGATGGGGGATTCAATAGGCGATACGAACGGGCGTTGATGCGCGGATTAAAATGGCCGTGATCCTCCACCGCCGTGATCATCTCTAGCTCGCTGCCCCTTGCTGACTCCCATGTGGAAGGACACCTCTGCGTTCAAGATTAAAACGGTGGAAGGGAACATCCTATTGCACAGCGATGGCTGCTGATCCTTCGCCTGGTTCTCGTGGGCAACGATGTTTTGGGCATTCTCAATCCGTACCCCGCGACCGAAGATCCCCCTGCTGCTGCGGCACTACCCTCCTTCCACATCGCCGTATCGACGTCGCCGATCCCGTGCGGCAAAGATCCCATACCACTGCGTCCAGATTATTTCTGACCTCCCCTTCATTATGGGCGCTTTGTCGTCTCTAATGGTTCCAGCGGGTGTGGACTGCTGCTACAAGAGAAAAAAAGAAGGAGGTGCCTCGACCGCGACGGTGATAAGGTCCATGGAGAACGCCAATGTATTGGGATTCCAATGAAACCGGTGCTCAGGTGAGACGCAGCTGCCCGTGATCCCCAGTATATCATTTTCAATCCTTTTTGTTTGGTCCTTGTTGATCTCCGGTGGGCACTATGGGTAGATAGTCTATCTTCTAGGAAGCGGTCCACGTGCGCGAGCAAATCTGGATGGCAGGAGCATGGTGGGTAGCCGTCGGGAAGAGTTAGCTCCAGAATGGTCTGCAAACTACAGCGAAAATGCGCCCACGGAATGAGGTGAATCCGCTGTGAAGCCGGATATGGATTAAGATGTAAGAGCAATTCCAACGGGCCAACCCAAACGGACGGTGATTTCGTCCGCTTTTTGTCCGTTTGGGTCGGCCGCCCGCCCGGCGTTCGCTCTGTTTTTCATATGGGTCGGTAGCGCGCCCAACGCGCCGACCAATATGTGCAGGCGTGGCCGGCTGGCCGCCCAATTTTATATTGCATTCAACATATTGTGAAATGAAAATTTAACAAGCAAAATAGTTTAACCGCCCAAATAAATAGTATAGTTTTACAGTCCAAATAAAAATAAAAATGTTTCACGTAGTTTTGCAAACGAATAAAAGAAGAAACATCTATTGGTTGCCAACATGAGTCCACATATGCTCAACCAAATCATTTTGCAGTTGCACGTGAGTTTCCCAATCACGCATGTCTTCATGAAACTGAGTGAACTGCTCAAATGTTGCCGCTACTCCATGCTCAGGCACAACATTCTCACCCTGAAACTGAAAGCCTTGATCGTACAGATGTTACGGGCGCTCGTCTTCTACGATCATATTGTAGATGATCACACAAGCAGTCATCACCTCCCATAGTTTCTGCGTGCTCCAAGTATTAGTAGGATACCGAACGATGCCCCATCGAGATTGTAAAACACCAAAGGCACGCTCGACATCCTTTCTAGCACTCTCTTGCTCTTGGGAAAATATTTTCCTTTTCTCTCCGACAGGGTTGGGTATTGTCTTTACAATAGTGGTCCACTGAGGATAGATACCATCACCCAAATAATACCCTTTGTCGTAGTAGTGGCCGTTGACAGTAAAGTTCACCGGTGGGCTGTTGCCTTCGACAAGCCTAGCAAACACCGGCGAGCGCTGAAGGTTGATATCATTATGCGATCCAGCCATGCTAAAGAAAGAGTGCCAGATCCAGAGATCTTGAGACGCCATGGCCTCTAGTATGACAGTACAAGCCCTGACATGTCCCTTATACTGCCCTTGCCAAGCAGAAGGGCAGTTCTTCCACTCCCAGTGCATGCAGTCTATGCTACCAAGCATCCCCGGGAAGCCCCTGCTAGCATTCATCGCCAACAAACGGGCTTATATCTTCAGCTATCGGTTTTCTCAAGTACTCAGGGCCAAACACAGCAATCACAGCCTTGCAGAACTTATACAGGGACTCTAGGCATGTAGACTCGCTCATACGGACGTACTCGTCAATGAGATCACCGGCACTCCGTATGCAAGCATTCGGATGGCGGCAGTGCATTTCTGATAAGAGGAGAAACCAATCTTGCCGACGGCATCCTCTTTGCACTCGAAGTACTCATCATAGCCGACCACTCCCTCTCTAATACGGTTGAAAACATGCCTACTCATACGGAACCGGCGGCGAAATTTGTGATGTTTGAACAACGGGTTTGTTGTATCAAAGTAGTCCTTCCAGAGAAGGAAATGCCCGCTCTCCCGGTTACGATTCAACGCCGGAAGGTGGCCCGGAATGGAGCCACGGAACAACGGCCGCTGGTTGTTGAGGTGGTGATGGACCAACACGACAGCCGATATCTCCTCCTCGTCGTCGGACGACGAATTGTCGGAGTCGCAAATGAAATTGTGGAAAAAGAACTCGTCGGCGGAGTCCATTTTCGTACCTTGGCAAATTGTCGAACAGCTTGCGGGCGTCGAAGAAGGAGACGGCCGGCGATGGGAGACGCGGCGCCCACAGACCAGCTAGCTGCCCTGCCGGAGTCCGACGAGTGTGACGGCGTCGGACGAGCGTGCCGGTCGTATGTGGCGGGGGCGGCAAGGCGTCTTCTTGGTCGCGGGCGGCTGGGCGGTGGGGAAAGCGGCGACGGGAACCAGTTTGCTCCCCGGCGGCAAAATGAAGGCGGCGGCAGCTGGAAGAGTCGCCGGCAAAAATGGGCGGTGGCGTCGGTGATGGAGGAGGCAGGGGCGAGGGCTGCTTGTTGGCCGGGGGGAGGGAAGGCCAATGTGCCACAGAACAGCGGGCCCGAGGACAGGAGTAGGCGAGCGCGCGTCCGTCACGTGTCCGCGCCGACGCAAATCAGGCTTAAAAATGGGCCAGGAATGGGTCGCCCGCGGACGAAAAATGGACGCACGTCCGTTTGGGCCGGCGCGTTGGGCCGCCTTTTCTGTCCGCGCCGACCCAAACGGACGGCCGCGGACGAAATGGGTCGCCCCATTGGAATTGCTCTAATTAGCTTACTTTGGTAAAGAACTAGAATTGTTTGTCAGGTGGCATGTGCCTGATTGTTCTTCAAATTCCGAAACTAAATCATCGTGTAAGTGTGAAATTGGTGATGTTTGAGCTGTAATACATTGCAGAGTAGTTGAACAAGGAGCTTACTTTAGACTTTAGAGGAATGAAGCATTGTATAGTGTCGTGAGAGTGCATCTGGATTAGGCCATCAAATCATGATTTCTGAATGTGCCATGCTTGCTGTTTCATTTCATTTTATTTTTTTGGGAAAAATCATTCCTGATATAAGTTTTCACAGCCCGAGTTGTCCCTTTGGTTCCATTTTATCCTACGAACTTGCCTATTTTGGAAAGCCACCTCCGTCCAGCTCAGCAACCGCTACCGTTTCTACCACTTCTGTTCCACAGATTTATTCCGTTGATGGTACTAGTGAAGTTCAAAGCACAACAACAGGGCCATATCGGAGGTTGAGTGCTTGCCTCGGATAGCAGCTGCAAAACAAGGTATCCCGCGGCTACAAAACAAGGCCTAATTAAACCTGTATCATCAGTTGTTTTGATCTATATACTGTGTAGTAGTAATCTCGATCGTAAAAAATGAAGAGAGTTCATACTGCACATCTATCTTGGATCCAGACATAAAATCCGCCTCGGCTACCTAAGAGCATCTCCAACGGCCGTGCAACGCGCCGGGCGCTAAAAAATCATTTGCCGCACACCCTTCGCTTAGTTTGGCGCGGCTGGCAGCGTTGGCTCCAGCAGTCGCGCTAAAATTGAGCGCGCGTGCGTAGCTCCAGCGGCCGCGCTAAAATGCAGCGCGCGCTAAACATTGCGTATATATATTTATATTTTTAATAAAAAACGATAAATAAAATTCATAGATAAAAACGATACATAGATATTTTACATAGTTCCATAGCATAGATAGATTTAAAAAACTACGGTGCAACGACATAAAAAAAACTAGTAGATAGTGCAACTACATAGTGCAACTACAGCCTACTCCCAGTCATCATCATCATCATCATCATCATCATCATCGTCATCCTCACTGGTCTGGTCCGAGGTATCGAGCCACATGTCCTCCCAACGATCATCATCAGACGAAAAGATCGTCTGCCCACCATTTTGAGCGATTTCGCACTGCGATAGCGCCAGGGCCTTCCGCCGACGTGTGTCCAACCGCTCCGCGCGGCGCTTTGCCGTCTGCTCCTCGCGGCGCCTTGCCCAGAAGGCTTCCTCGTTGGCGATGTCCTCCGGGTGGCGCCGGCGCCACTCCGCCATGGCCCGCTCGTCCTCCTCGGCGAAGAGGAGGCGCCGCTGCCGCCGAGCGTGCTCCGGACCGTTCTGGTCCGTGATAAGACAAGGCGGAGGGGCGACGTCCCGCGCCTGCTGGCGCGTGTGGACATCCTGGAAGTTCATATACTGGCGCGGCCTGTCCAGGCGCCACGCCGCCGCGTCGTAGGCACGTGCGGCCTCGTGCGAGGTCTGGAACGTACCGAGGCCGAGCCGGACGTCGCCGGACCGAATCTCGGCGGAGTACCAGCCGTTGGGGCGCTGGCGGACGCCGCGGTAGCCCGACGCTCCTCGGCGGCGCGGCAGCATGGTGGCGCGGCGCTGGAGCGGCGAGGAGAGGAAGTGATGGAGGTGCTGGAGTGGCGAAGAGGCTATGAGGCGCGCGTGGCAGTGGGGATAGGTGCGTGGCGAGCGCCGTAATTTATAGGCGCACCGGAAGCGGCGCGCCAAAAGTAGCGCGCGAGCTGCCGCCCTTTCCCGCGCGCGCGCAGTTGTTTCCCGCGCGCGCTTGTTTCCAGCCACCGCTAGAGCGCGCGAAACCATCCAATGTGCGCTAAAAACCAAGTTCACCGCGCGCGCCTTTTGGCGCGGCTATTGGAGATGCTCTAACTAACTACGTATTTGTCTCCATGCTCAATCCTATGAAGACAAAGCACCGGGCACGTATATATGATGTATAGGATGGGGGCCACAACCTCAACTATACCGGAGAACTAGGAGGTAGGCCCAAGACACAATATACATGCACAATATATTGAACACTGCCCGCAGTCGAAGCGTCGCCAGAGACACAGTGACTAGAACGAAACTCCTTGAAGGTGGAAGTAGGCAGTCCCTCAGTCATCACATCGGCAAACTGTTGTGTGATCGGAACATGGAGAACCCGAATGTGTCCAACGGCTACCTGTTCACGCACAAAGTGAATGTCCAGCTCGATGTGCTTAGTCCGACGATGATGAACGGGGTTGGTGGAAAGATACACCGCAGAGACGTTGTCACAGTAGACAATCGTGGCCCGGGAGACATCATGATGCAACTCCTGAAGTATCTGTCGTAGCCAGGTGCACTCGGCAACTGCGTTAGCCACTGCTCAGTACTCGGCCTCCGCGCTGGAGCGCGAAACTGTGGGTTGTCGCTTGGACAACCACGAGACGAGGGAGGGATCGAGGTAGACGCAGTAGCCAGAAGTGGAGCGACGTGTGTCAGGGCAGTCAGCCCAATCAACCATATCCAGAGATGTGGACGCCATGAGAGTGAGTCCAAGAGACATCGTGCCACGAATGTATCGGAGAATCCGTTTCATGAGTGTCCAATGGGAGTCACGAGGGGCGTGCATATGAAGACACACCTGCTGAACAACATACTGTAGATCTGGTCGGGTGAGTGTCCGATACTGGAGAGCACCGACGATGGAACGGTAGAATTGGGCACCCGACGCGGGAGAGCCCTCAAGAGCAGAAACCTTGGCCTTCGTGTCAACAAGAGTAGCAACAGGATGACAGTTGAGCATGCCTGCTGATACGTCTCCAACATATCTATAATTTTAGATTGTTCCATGCTCTTAAATTATCAATCTTGGATGTTTTATAATCATTTTATAGTCATTTTATATCATTTTTTGGTACTAACCTATTGACATAGTGCCAAGTGTCAGTTGTTGTTTTCTGCATGTTTTTTACATTGCAGGAAATCAATATCAAACGGAGTCCAAATGCAACGAAACTTTACGGAGAATTTTTTTGGACCAGAAGACACCTAATGGGCCAAGGATGCGCCTGGGGGGGTGCTTCAAGGAGAGCACAACCCACCAGGGTGCGCCAGGAGGCCCAGGCGCGCCCTGGTGGGTTGTGCCCATCTCGGGTGCCCCCCAGACCGCCTCTTTGCTCTATAAATACCCCAATTTTCCAGAAACCCTAGGGGAGTCGACGAAAATCAATTCCAGCCGCCGCAGAGTCCAGAACCACCAGATCCAATCTAGACACCATCACGGATGGGGTTCACCACCTCCATTGGTGCCTCTCCGATGATGCGTGAGTAGTTCTTTGTAGACCTTCGGGTCCGTAGTTAGTAGCTAGATGGCTTCCTCTCTCTCGCTGAATTCTCAATACAATGGTCTCTTGGAGATCCATATGATGTAACTCTTTTTGCGCTGTGTTTGTTGGGATCGGATGAACTTTGAGTTTATGATCAGATCTGTCTTTTTATATCCATGAAAGTATTTGAGTTTCTTTGATCTCTTTTATGCATGATTGCTTATAGCCTCGTTTTTCTTCTCCGATATTTGGGTTTTGTTTGGCCAACTTGATCTATTTATCTTGCAATGGGAAGAGGTTCTTTGTAGTGGGTTCGATCTTACGGTGCTTGATCCCAGTGACAGAAGGGGAACCGACACATATGTATCGTTGCTACTAAGGATAAAACGGTGGGGTCTATCTCTACATATATAGATCTTTTCTACATCATGTCATCGTTCTTATTGCATTACTTCGTTTCTCCATGAATTTAATACACTAGATGCATGATGGATATAGCGGTCGATGTGTGGAGTAATAGTAGTAAATGCAGGCAGGAGCCGGTCTACTAATCTTGGACGTGATGCCTATATAATGATCATTGCCTGGATATCGTCATGATTATTTGAAGTTCTATCAATTGCCCAACAGTAATTCGTTTACCCACCATTTGCTATTTTTCTCGAGAGAAGCCACTAGTGAAACCTACGGCCCCCGGGTCCCTCTCTCATATTATTTGCCTTTGCAATCTACTTTTCCTTTGCTTTCATTTTCAGATCTATTAAACTAAAAATACAAAAATACCTTTCTATGTTTTATTCTTATTTATTTTATTTGGCATTTGATCTATCAATCTACTACAATTTCCTCACGTCCGTTTGCCTATCTTGAGGCGTCGTTACCCGAAAGGGATTCACAACCCCTTTAACACGTCGGCTTGCGGGGATTTGTTATCTGTGTGCAGGGGCTGTTTACGTTGTGTTGCTTGGTTCTCCTACTGGTTCGATAACCTTGGTTTCATATCTGAGGGAAATACCTACCGCTGTTGTGTTGCATCATCCCTTCCTCTTTGGGGAAATACTGACGTAGCTTCGAGCCGCATCAAAAGGAATTTCTGGCGCCGTTGCCTGGGAGGATCTTCAACATATACCAGGTTCCTACTCACAAATCTCATCTCCTCTCAATTTACATTATTTTCCATTTGCCACTAGTTTTCCTCTCCCCCACTTCACAAAAATTTGTCATTTTATTCGCCCCTCTTTTTCATTCGCCGTTTTCTTGCCGGATCTATTTTTGAGTGCAATCTTGTTGTGTAGTCATCATGGCTCAAGAGAACACCAAGTTATGTGATTTCTCAAATACCAACAACAATGATTTTATCAGCACTCCGCTTGCTCCTCCCGCCAGTAGTGCGGAGTCTTGTGATATTAATACTGCTTTGCTGAATCTTGTTATGAAAGATCAATTTTCCGGTACTCCTAATGAGGATGCCACGTCCCATCTTAACACCTTCGTGGAATTATGCGATATGCAAAAGAAAAAAGATGTGGACAATGATGTTGTGAAGATGAAATTATTTCCTTTTCCTGTGCATGATTCTGGAAAAAATTGGTTCTCTTCTTTTCCTAGAAAATAAGAAAAGAACTGCTATGCTTAGAGCTAGAAGAGAATTCTTAGACAAAGCGTTTTCTAGTGATTGGTTTCATAAAAGTGATAAAGATCTTAAAATGATTGGTGTTTCTTCTATTGATTCCTTGATTAGTAAAACTAAAATTGATGATAAAGGGACTGAAGAAGAGTCAACTTTAGCTAGAAGGCGTCTTGATAATTCAGAGGGTGAAAATCTTGTTGAGAAAATTGATAAAAGTGGGTTTGAAGAGGTCAAAACTTTAACTAGTGATGTGCCCACTCTTTTGGATTACAAAGACTTTAATTATGATAGTTGATCTTTGTTTGATTGTATTTATTTGTTGCAATCCATGATAAATTCACCCCATGCTTATGAACAAAATAAAGCTTTTACTAAACGTATTGTTGATGCTATGATGAAAGCTTTTGAGGAAAAATGGAATTAGAAGTTTCAATTCCTAGAAAATTGCATGATGAATGGGAACCTACTATCAAATTCAATATTGAAAATTATGAGTGTTTTGCTTTGTGTGACTTGGGTGCTAGTGTTTCCACAATTCCAAAATCTTTATGTGATGTGCTTGGTCTTACCGATCTTGAAGAATGCTCTTTAAATTTGCACTTGGCGGATTCTACTATTAAAAAGCCTATGGGAAGAATTAATGATGTTCTTATTCTTGCAAACAGGAATTATGTGCCCATAGACTTTATTGTTCTTGATATTGATTGCAATCCGTCTTGTCCAATTATTCTTGGTAGACCGTTTTACGCACTATCGGTGCCGTGATTGATATGAAAGAAGGCAATATTAAGTTCCAATTTCCTTTGAGGAAGGCTATGGAAAACCTCCATAGAACAAGAATTAGGCCACCTTATGAATCAATCATGATGGCATCTTATGGATCTCGAAGCAAAGATGACAAAACTTAGATCCTTGCTTTATGCCTAGCTAAGGGCGTAAAACTATAGCGCTTGTTGGGAGGCAACCCAATGAATAAAATTTATTTTTTCTTTTTTGCTTTCTGTTCTTGAGTGTTTGCAAAAATATGCCACTGTTATGATTGTGTTTTTGTGTTTTAATTAGTGTTTGTGCCAAGTAGAACCTATAGGATCTTCTTGGGTGATTGTTGTTTGATCTTGCTGAAAAACAGAAACTTTTGAGCTCACGAAAACAATTCTTATTTTTAACCAGAGCGTGATAAAATACCAATTTTTTGCAGTAGATTGATATAAAAATTACCCAGGTCGTCCTAATTTTTTAGAATTTTTGGAGTTCCAGAAGTTTTCGAACAAATCAGATTGCTACAAACTGTTCTATTTTGACAGATTCTATTTTCTTTGCATTGTGTGCTTGTTTTGATGGCTCTATGGTTTTCTTTGATGATTTTTTGCCATAGCAAAGTTGGAATACAGTAGATATTATGCAAGAAAAATATGAATTGGTTTGATACAATACTTATAGTAGTGATTTATTTTCTTGCACTAACGGATCTCACGAATGTTTTGTTGAGTTTTGTGTGATTGAAGTTTTCAAGTTTTGGGTTATCTTACGACGGATGAAGGAATAAGGAGTAAGAAGAGCCCAAGCTTGGGGATGCCCTGGCATCCCAAGCTATTATCCAAAAATGAGCAAGCAACTAATCTTGGGGATGCCCCGAGTGGCATCCCTCTTTCTTCTAACGACCATCGGTATTTTACTCGAAGCTATATTTTTATTCGTCACATACTATGTGTTTTGTTTGGAGCATCTTGTATGATACGAGTCTTTACTTGTTTTATTTTGTTTTTTAAGTCTTGATTCCTTGCTGGACACACCTATTTGAGAGAGCCAAAATTATGTCATGATTTGTTAGAATTGCTCTCTATGCATCACTTAAATTTTTACGAGCTATGGACTTGATCTAGTGCTTCACTTATATCTTTTTGAGCCCGGTGTGCTTTAGTATTTTTGAAGAAATGTTCTCTTGCTTCACTTAGATTTATTTGAGAGTTAGTAAAATTTTAAAGAAATTCTCTCTTGCTTCACTTAAATTATTTTGAGAGAAAGAAAAAAATTATGCTCATGATCTTTACTTATATTTGTTTGAGCTTATCAAAAGCAACATATGAAAATTAGTTCCATAGTGATAGATATCCAAGAAGGATATAATAGAAACTTTCATGAAGATCATTGGAAAAATAAACTTGATTCTTAGTAATAGTTTTGAGATATGATGATGTGATATGTGAGGTATGTTGATGAATAATTATGCTTTAGTAAGAATATTGGTGTTAAGGTTTGTGATTCCCTATGCAAGCACGAAAGTCAATAATTATGCAATGAAATTATATCCTACCTGTGGTGCATTATTTGGTGTTATTTATGCTTAATGCTCGCTTATGAGATTATTCGTTTCTTGGTTGGTTGCTTCTCAATCTTTTGCTAGCCCTCATTTTGCACTAAGTATGATCTCTATTTGTGTATCCAAAAACCTTTAAACCAGTTTTGCCACATGAGTCCACTATATCTACCTATATGCGGTATTCTTTTGCCGTTCTAAGAAAATTTGTATGTGCCATCTCTAATTTTCAAAATAAACTTCTCTTTTGTGTGTTCGTTCCGCTTGCAGAGCGGTGAGGGGTGGCTAATATTTTCCAGGCTAGATTTGTTATTCTCATGATGAGTGTTTATTCACTTGTCATTACGAGAGTAAGGCAAAGGTATTAGGGATGCCCAGTCCCGAAATGAAAAATGAATTTGCTTTATGTTGTCAAATAATAAATTCCTTGAAAAGTGTTGGTATGGAGGGAAATCGTGGATACGGTTAGCCATGGAAAGTGAAAGTATGGTTGAAAAAGGAATAAACTTTATTTTCTGTTTGGGAACCGCCTATGATATATCTAGCATAGAAAGTGTTGGGAACTCTAAGTCGTTTTCGTTGGTGGGAAGGATACACCTCCCAAAATGTTTCTATCTGTAAGTTTTTCGCTTTGAGCTCTGGCACCTCTACAAATCCCTACTTCCCTCTATGAAGGGCCTTTCATTTACTTTATGGAATTTTTATTTTGAATCCGAGTCTCCATCTTCTCTCATAAAAGCACCAACTAGGAGGCAATATGATCGTACTTGAGTATTGGGTGTAGTTAATATGCGAGTGTGTTTCATGAATGGGTCAATGATTGAGCATGATGGGCCAGGGATAGCTTATTTTAGCATTGCTATTTTGAAAGACATGGTTGCTTATTGATATGGTTGAGTATTTAAATTATCATGTCAAAACTAGACTATTTCTTTGAACAATATAGAAGTCCAAATGTCCATGTTATAAAGTAAAGAATATGATATGACATGTTAGGCAGCATTCCACATCAAAAATTCTATTTTTATCACTTACCTACTCGAGGACGAGTTGGAGTTAAGCTTGGGGATGCTGATACGTCTCCAACGTATCTATAATTTTTGATTGTTCCATGCTGTTATATTATCAATCTTGGATGTTTTATAATCATTTTATAGTCATTTTATATCATTTTTTGGTACTAACCTATTAACATAGTGCCAAGTGCCACTTGCTGTTTTCTACATATTTTTTACATCACAGGAAATCAATACCAAACGGAGTCCAAATGCAACAAAACTTTACGCAAAATTTTTTTGGACTAGAAGACACCTAATGGGCCAAGGCTGTGCCTGGGAGTGCTCCGAGGAGAGCACAACCCACCAGGGCGCTCCAGGAGGCCCAGGTGCGCCCTGGTGGGTTGTGCCCACCTCGGGTGCCCCTCGGACCGCCTCTTTGCTCTATTAATACCCCAATATTCCAGAAACCCTAGGGGAGTCGACGAAAATTAATTCCAGCCGCCGCAGAGTCCAGAACCACCAGATCCAATCTAGACACCATCACAGATGGGGTTCACCACCTCCATTGGTGCCTCTCTGATGATGTGTGAGTAGTTCTTTGTAGACCTTCGGGGTCCGTAGTTAGTAGCTAGATGGCTTCCTCTCTCTCGCTGAATTCTCAATACAATGGTCTCTTGGAGATCCATATGATGTAACTCTTTTTGCGTTGTGTTTGTTGGGATCAGATGAACTTTGAGTTTATGATCAGATCTGTCTTTTTGTATCCATGAAAGTATTTGAGTTTCTTTGATCTCTTTTATGCGTGATTGTTTATAGCCTCGTTTTTCTTCTCCGATATTTGGGTTTTGTTTGGCCAACTTGATCTATTTATCTTGCAATGGGAAGAGGTGCTTTGTAGTGGGTTCGATCTTACGGTGCTTGATCCCAGTGACAGAAGGGGAACCGACACGTATGTATCGTTGCTACTAAGGATAAAACGATGGGGTCTATCTTTACATAGATAGATCTTTTCTACATCATGTCATCGTTCTTATTGCATTACTCTGTTTCTCCATGAATTTAATACACTAGATGCATGCTGGATATAGCGGTCGATGTGTGGAGTAATAGTAGTAAATGCAGGCAGGAGTCGGTCTACTAATCTTGGACGTGATGCCTATATAATGATCATTGCCTGGATATCGTCATGATTATTTGAAGTTCTATCAGTTTCCCAACAGTAATTTGTTTACCCACCATTTGCTATTTTTCTTGAGAGAAGCCACTAGTGAATCCTACGGCCCCGGGTCTCTTTGTCATATTATTTGCCTTAGCGATCTACTTTTCCTTTGGTTTTATTTTCAGATTTATTAAACTAAAAATACAAAAATACCTTGTTGTATTTTATTCTTATTTATTTTATTTGGCGGTCAATCTATCAATCTACTACAATTTCCTCATGTCCGTTTGCCTATCTTGAGGCGCCGTTACCCGAAAGGGATTAACAACCCCTTTAACACGTCGGCTTGCAGGGATTTGTTATATGTGTGCATGAGTTGTTTACGTTGTGTTGCTTGGTTCTCCTACTGGTTCGATAACTTGGTTTCATATCTGAGGGAATACCTACCGCTGCTATGATGCAGCATCCCTTCCTCTTTGGGGAAATACCGATGTAGCTTCAAGCTGCATCAAAAGGAATTTCTGGCGCCGTTGCCAGGGAGGATTTCAACATATACCAGGTTCCTAATCACAAATCTCATCTCCTCGCTATTTACATTATTTTCCATTTGCCTCTCGTTTTCCTCTCCCCCACTTCACAAAAATTTGCCGTTCTATTCGCCCCTCTTTTTCGTTCGCCGTTTTCTTGCCGGATCTACTTTTGAGTGCAATCTTGTTGTGTAGTCATCACGACTCAAGAGAACACCAAGTTATGTGATTTCTAAAATACCAACAACAATGATTTTATCAGCACTCCGATTGCTCCTCCCGCCACTAGTGCAGAGTCTTGTGATATTAATACTACTTTGCTGAATCTTGTTATGAAAGATCAATTTTCCGGTACTCCTAATGAGGATGATGCGTCACATCTTAGTACCTACGTGGAATTATGTGATATGCAAAATAAAAAAGATGTGGACAATGATGTTGTGAATATGAAATTATTTCCGTTTTCCTTGCGTGATTCTGCAAAAAATTGGTTCTCTTCTTTGCCTAGAAAATAAGAAAAGAACTGTTATGCTTAGAGCTAGAAGAGAATTCTTAGAAAAAGCGTTTTCTAGTGATTGCTTTCATAAAAGTGATGAAGATCCTAAAATGATTGGTGCTTCTTCTATTGATTCCTTGTTTAGTAAAATTAAAATTGATTATAAAGGGACTGAATAAGAGTCAACTTTAGCTAGAAGGCGTCCCGATAATTCAGAGGGTGAAAATCTTGTTGAGAAAATTGATAAAAGTGGGTTTGAAGAGGTCAAAACTTTAACTAGTGATGTGCCCACTCTTTTGGATTACAAAGACTTTAATTATGATAGTTGCTATTTGTTTGATTGTATTTCTTTGTCGCAATCCATGATAAATTTACCCCATGCTTATGAACAAAATAAAGCTTTTACTAAACATATTGTTGATGCTATGATGAAAGCTTTTGAGAAAAAATTGGAATTAGAAGTTTTAGTTCCTAGAAAATTGCATGATGAATGGGAACCTACTATCAAAGTCAAGATTAAAAATTAGGAGTATTTTGCTTTGTGTGACTTGGGTGCTAGTGTTTCCACAATTCCGAAATCTTTATGTGATGTGCTTGGTCTTACCGATCTTGAAGAATGCTCTCTAAATTTGCACTTGGAGGATTCTACTATTAAAAAAGCCTATGGGAAGAATTAATAATGTTCTTATTCTTGCAAATAGGAATTTTGTGCCCATAGAATTTATTTTTCTTGATATTGATTGCAATCTGTCTTGTCCAATTATTCTTGGTAGACCATTTTACGCACTATCGGTGCCGTGATTGATATGAAAGAAGGCGGTATTAAGTTCCAATTTCCTTTGAGGTAGGTTATGGAACTCTTCCCTAGAACAAGAATTAGGCCACCTTAAGAATCAATCATGAGGGCATCTTATGGATCTCGAAACAAAGATGACAAAACTTAGATCCTTGCTTTATGCCTAGCTAAGGGCGTAAAACTATAGCGCTTATTGGGAGGCAACCCAATGAATAAAATTTATTTTTGATTTTTGCATTCTGTTCTTGAGTGTTTGCACAATTATGCCACTGTTATGATTGCTTTTTGTGTGTTTTAGTTAGTGTTTGTGCCAAGTAGAACCTATAGGATCTTCTTGGGTGATAGTTGTTTGATCTTGCTGAAAAACAGAAACTTTTGCACTCACGAAAACAATTCTTATTTTTAACCAGAGCGTGATAAAATACCAATTATTCGCTGTAGATTGATATACAAATTACCGAGGTGGTCCTAATTTTTCAGAATTTTTTGAGTTCCAGAAGTTTTCGAACAAATCAGATTGCTACTAACTGTTCTATTTTGACAGATTCTGTTTTCTTTGCATTGTGTGCTTGTTTTGATGGCTCTATGGTTTAATTTGATGATTTTTTGCCATAGAAAAGTTGGAATACAGTAGATATAATGCAAGAACAAAATATGAATTAGTTTGATACATTACTTATATTAGTGATTTATTTTCTTACACTAACGGATCCGATGAAGGTTTTGTTGAGTTTTGAGTGATAGAAGTTTTCAAGTTTTGGGTTATCTTATGATGGATGAAGGAATAAGGAGTAAGATGGGCCTAAGCTTGGGGATGCCCCAGCATCCCAAGCTATTATCCAAAAATGAGTAAGCAACTAAGCTTGGGGATGCCCCGAGTGGCATCCCCTCTTTCTTCTAACGACCATCGGTATTTTACTCGAAGCTATATTTTTATTCGTCACATGTGTTTTGCTCGAAGCATCTTGCATGATATGAGTCTTTGCTTGTTTTATTTTGTGTTTTAAGATTCCTTGCTGGACACACCTATTTGAGAGAGCCAAAATTATGTCATGATTTGTTTGAATTGCTCTCTATGCTTCACTTAAATTTTTATTAGCTATGGACTTGCTCTAGTGCTTCACTTATATCTTTTTGAGCACGATGTGCTTTAGTATTTTTGAAGAAATGGTCTCTTGCTTCACTTAGATTTATTTGAGAGTTAGTAAAATTTTAAAGAAATTCTCTCTTGCTTCACTTAAATTATTTTGAGAGAAAGAAAAAAATTATGCTCATGATCTTTACTTATATTTGTTTGAGCTTATCAAAAGCAACATATGAAAATTAGTTCCAAAGTGATAGATATCCAAGAAGGATATAATAAAACTTTCTTGAAGATCATTGGACAAAATAAACTTGATTCTTAGTAATAGTTTTGAGATATGATGATGTGATATGTGAGTTATGTTGATGAGTAATTATGCTTTAGTAAGAATATTGGTGTTAAGGTTTGTGATTCCCTATGCAAGCACGAAAGTCAATAATTATGCAATGAAATTATATCCTACCTGTGGTGCATTATTCGGTGTTAATTATGCTTAATGCTCGCTTATGAGATTATTCGTTTCTTAGTTGGTTGCTTCTCAATCTTTTGCCAGCCTTCATTTTGCACTAAGTATGATCTCTACTTGTGCATCCAAAAATCTTTAAACCAGTTGTGCCACATGAGTCCACTATATCTACGTATCTGCGGTATTCTTTTGCCGTTCTAATCAAATTTATATGTGCCATCTCTAATTTTCATAATAAACTTCTCTTTTGTGTGTTTGTTTCGCTCGCGGAGCGGTGAGGGGTGGCTAATATTTTCCATGCTAGATGTGTTATTCTCACGGTGAGTGTTTATTCACTTGTCATTGCACGAGAGTAAGGCAGAGGTATTAGGGATGCCCAGTCCCGAAATGAAAATTGAATTTGCTTTATGTTGTCAAATAATAAATTATTTGGAAAGTGTTGGTATGGAGGGCAACCTTGGATACGGCTAGCCATGGAAAGTGAAAGTATGGTTGAAAATGGAATAAACTTTATTTTCTGTTTGGGTACCGCATATGATATATCTAGCATGGAAAGTGTTGGGAACTCTAAGTCATTTTCGTTGGTGGGAAGGATACACCTCCCAAAATGTTTTTATCTCTAAGTTTTTCGCTTTGAGCTCTGGCACCTCTACAAATCCATAATTCCCTCTGTGAAGGGCCTTTCTTTTACTTTATGCAATTTTTATTTTGAATTTGAGTCTCCATCTTCTCTCATAAAAGCACCAACTAGGAGGCAATATGATCGTACTTGAGTATTGGGTGTAGTTAATATGCGAGTGTGTTTCATGAATGGATCAATGATTGAGCATGATGGGCTAGGGATAGCTTATTTTAGCATTGATACTTTGAAAGACATGGTTGCTTACTGATATGCTTGAGTATTTAAATTATCATGTCAAAACTAGACTATTGCTTTGAACAATATAGAAGTCCAAATGTCCATGTTATAAAATAAAGAATATGATATGACATGTTAGGCAGCATTCCACATCAAAAATTCTATTTTTATCACTTACCTACTCAAGGACGAGTAGGAGTTAAGCTTGGGGATGCTGATACGTCCAAGGTTGTCAGAATCGCGATCTTGAATCGGATCGGAGCTCTGATGGTAGGATCGCAAATCGCAGAATCTTCACTATTAGGGTCATAAAAGCGTAGATTCTATGAACTAAAATCGTAGAATCAGAGGGGTTAGTTTTGATCGTAAAGTCTTAGAATATAACATAATCGCAATTCTGACAACCTTGGATATGTCTCCAACGTATCTACAATTTTTGATTGTTCCATGCTGTTATACTATCAATCATGGATGTTTTATAATCATTTTATATCATTTTTTGGTAGGAACCTATTGACATAGTGCCAAGTGCCAGTTGCTGTTTTCTGCATGTTTTTTACATCGCAGAAAATCTATACCAAACGGAGTCCAAATTCAACAAAAATTTACAAAGAATTGTTTTGGACTAGAAGACACCTAATGGGCCAAGGCTGCGCCTGGGAGGGCGCTCCGAGGAGAGCACAACCCACCAGGGCGCGCGAGGAGGCCCAAGCGCGCCCTGGTGGGTTGTGCCGTGTGCCCCCCGGACCACCTCTTTGTTCTATAAATACCCCAATATTCCAGAAATCCTAGGGGAGTTGACGAAAATCAATTCCAGATGCCGCAGAGTCCAGAACCACCAGATCCAATCTAGACACCATCACAGATGGGGTTCACCACCTCCACTGGTGCCTCTCCGATGATGCACGAGTAGTTCTTTGTAGATCTTCGGGTCCGTAGTTAGTAGCTAGATGGCTTCCTCTCTCTCGCTGAATTCTCAATACAATGGTCTCTTGGAGATCCATATGATGTAACTCTTTTTGCGGTGTGATTGTTGGGATAGGATGAACTTTGAGTTTATGATAAGATCTATCTTTTTATATCCATGAAAGTATTTGAGTTTCTTTGATCTCTTTTATGCGTGATTGCTTATAGCATCGTATTTCTTCTCCTATATTTGGGTTTTGTTTGGTCAACTTGATCTATTTATCTTGCAATGGGAAGAGGTGCTTGTAGTGGGTTCGATCTTACTGTGCTTGATCCCAGTGACAAAAGGGGAACCGACACGTATGTATCGTTGCTACTAAGGATAAAACTATGGGGTCTGTCTCTAAATAGATAGATCTTGTCTACATCATGTCATCGTTCTTATTGCATTACTCCGTTTCTCCATGAACTTAATACACTAGATGCATGCTGGATAGCGGTCGATGTGTGGAGTAATAGTAGTAGGTGCAGGCAGGAATCGGTCTACTAATCTTGGACGTGATGCCTATATAATGATCATTGCCTGGATATCGTCATGATTATTTGAAGTTCTATCAATTGCCCAACAGTAATTTGTTTACCCGCCGTTTGCTATTTTTCTCGAGAGAAGCCACTAGTGAAACCTATGGCCCCTGGGTCTCTTTCTCATATTATGCCTTTGCGATCTACTTTTCCTTTGCTTTTATTTTCAGATCTATTAAACTAAAAATACAAAAATACCTTGCTGCGTTTTATTCTTATTTATTTTATTCGGCATTCGATCTATCAATCTACTACACAAGTCCGTTTGCCTATCTTGATGCGTCGTTACCCGAAAGGGATGGACAACCCCTTTAACACATCGGATTGCGAGGATTTGTTATTTATATATGTGCAGGGGCTGTTTACGTTGTCTTGCTTGGTTCTCCTACTGGTTTGATAACCTTGGTTTCATATCTGATGGAAATACCTACCGCTGCTGTGCTGCATCATCCCCTCCTCTTTTGGGAAATACCGACGTAGCTTCTTGCTGCATCACCCGCACGCTCAAGTAGCTCATGCACATACTTCTGCTGATGAAGAGAGAATTCGTTGGGTCGCCGAACAACCTCAATGCCAAGGAAATAATGGAGAGCGCCCAACTCCTTGATGGCAAATTCGTCACACAGCTGGAGAGTGATCTGCAGAATAAGGGCTGCGGAGGAGGCCGTCGGGATGATGTCGTCGACGTAGAGCAGCAAATAAGCAGCCGTGTCACCGCGGTGATAGACAAACAACGAGGCATCCGAGTGGGTGACGCAAAAACCCAGTGTCTAAAGAAAACCGGTGATACACTGGGACCAGGCGCGAGGTGCTTGCTTGAGGCCGTAGAGAGATCAGGACAGCAAGCACACATGGACAGGATGAGAGGCGTCGAATAAACCGGTGGGCTGCTCACAGTAAACCTGCTCCTCAAGATGGCCATGAAGGAAGGCGTTGGGGACATCCATCTGATGAACCGGCCAGCCACAGGAGACCGCCAGCTAAAGGAAGGTGCGGATCGTTCCCGGTTTGAGAACCGTTGCAGATATCTCAATGAAGTCAATGCCAGCACGCTGCCGAAACCCACGGACCACCCAGCGAGCCTTGTAGCGCTCAAGTGTGCCATCCGAGCGGGTCTTATGATAAAAAAACCCACTTGCCACTAATGACGTTGGCGCGAGGAGGCCGGGGAACCAATGTCCAGGGACGGTTCCGCTGGAGAGCATCGAATGTTGGGGAACGTTGCAGAAAATTAAAATTTTTCCTACGGTTTCACCAAGATCCATCTATGAGTTCTACTAAGCAACGAGTCAAGGGAGAGAGTTTGCATCTACATACCACTTGTAGATCGAGTACGGAAGCGTTCAAGGGAGTGGTGATGATGAAGACGTTCCCAACGTGATTCCGATCACCGATGACCAAGTGCTGAACGGACAGCACCTCTGCGCTCAACACACGTACGGGACGGACGGCGCCTCCTTCTGCCTTGATCCAGCAAGGAGGAAGGAGAGGTTGAGGAAGATCACTCCAATGGCAGCACGACGGCGTGATGCGATGGAGGGGCTCAGACTCGGCAGGCTTCGCCAAGCGATGCGGAGGAGGAGAGGTGTTGGGAGGGAGGGCTGCGCCTTCAATGGTGTGTGCAGCCTCCCTCTACCCTCTATTTATAGGGGAAAGGAGGAGGGCCGGCCCCTCTAGATCCATCTAGAGGGGGCGGCAAGGGAGGGGGCTTGCCCCCAAGCAAGGGCGCGCCTTTAGGGTTTCCCCTCAACCCTAGGCGCATGGGCCAAGGGAGGGTGCGCCCAGCCCATGAGGGGCTGGCTGCCCCACGCAGCCCAAGTGGCCCCCAAAGGGGTGGCCCCTCCCGTGGTCCTCCGGAACCCTTCCGGTGGACCCTCCATAAAACCGATATGACCCAAACTTTTCCGGTGTCCGCTTGATGACTTCCCATATATAAATCTTTACCTCCGGACCATTCCGAACTCCTCGTGACGTCCAGGGATCTCATCCGGACTCCGAACAACATTCGATAATCACATACAAGTCTTCCTATTAACCCTAGCGCCACCGAACCTTATGTGTAGACCCTACGGGTTGGAGACATGCGAACATGACCGACGCTCTCGGTCAATAACCAACAGCGGATCTGGATATCCATGTTGGCTCCCACATGCTCCTCGATGATGTCATCGGATGAACCACGATGTCTAGGGTTCAAGCAACCCGTATGCTATTCCCTTTGTCAGCGGTATGTTACTTGCCCGAGACTCGATCGTCGATATCCCGATACCTCGCTTAATCTCGTTACCGCAAGTCACTTTACTCGCATCGTAATGCATGATCCGTGACCGGACACTTGGTCACTTTGAGCTCATTATGATGATGCACTACCGAGTGGGCCCGGTGATACTTCTCCGTCATACGGAGTGACAAATCCTCGTCTCGATCCGTGTCAACCCAATGACACTTTCGGAGATACCTGTAATGCACCTTTATAGTCACCCCGCCACGTTGTGACGTTTGGTACACCCAAAGCATTCCTACGGTATCCGGAGTTACACGATCTCACGGTCTAAGGAAGAGATACTTGACATTGGAAAAACTCTAGCAAAAACGAACTACACGATCTTTGTGCTATGCTTAGGATTGTCTTGTCCATCACGTCATTCTCCTAATGACGTGATCCCGTTGTCAATGACATCTGATGTCCATAGTCAGGAAACCATGACTATCTGTTGACCAACGAGCTAGTCTACTAGAGGCTTACTAGGGACGTATTGTAGTCTATGTATTCACACGTGTATTACGATTTCCGGATAATACAGTTATAGCATGAATAAAGAAAATTATCATGAACAAGGAAATATAATAATAATGCTTTTATTATTGCCTCTAGGGCATATTTCCAACAGTCTCCCACTTGCACTAGAGTCAATAATCTAGTTTACATTGTGATGAATCGAACACCCATAGAGTTCGGTGTTGATCATGTTTTGCCCATGAAGAGGTTTAGTCAACGGATCTGCGACATTCAGATCCGTATGCACTTTACAATTTCTATGTCTCCATCCTGAACATTTTCACGGATGGAGTTGAAGCGACGCTTGATGTGCTGGTCTTCTTGTGAAACCTGGCTCCTTGGCAAGTGCAATAGCTCCGGTGTTGTCACAGAAGAGTTTGATCGGCCCCGACGCATTGGGTATGACTCCTAGGTCGGTGATGAACTCCTTCACCCAAATTGCTTCATGCGCTGCCTCCGAGGCTGCCATGTACTCCGCTTCACATGTAGATCCCGCCACGACGCTCGCTTGCAGCTGCACCAGCCATCGCTCCACCATTCAACATATACACGATCCGGTTTGTGACTTAGAGTCATCCAGATCTATGTCGAAGCTAGCGTTGACGTAACCCTTACGACGAGCTCTTCGTCACCTCCATAAACGAGAAACATGTCCTTTGTCCTTTCGGTACTTCAGGATATTCTTGACCGCTGTCCGGTGTTCCTTGCGGGATTACTTTGGTACCTTCCTACCAAACTTACGGCAAGGTTTACATCAGGTGCAGTACACAGCATGGCATACATAATAGATCCTATGGCTGAGGCATAGGGATGACACTCATCTCTTCTTTATCTTTTGCCGTGGTCGGGCATTGAGCTGAGCTCAATCTCACACCTTGCAAAACAGGCAAGAACCCTTCTTGACTGATCCATTTTGAACTTCTTCAAAATCTTATCAAGGTATGTGCTTTGTGAAAGACCTATGAGGCGCCTCGATCTATCTCTATAGATCTTGATGCCTAATATATAAGCAGCTTCTCCAAGGTCCTTCATTGAAAAACACTTATTCAAGTAGGCCTTAATGTTGTCCAAGAATTCTATATCATTTCCCATCAAAAGTATGTCATCTACATATAATATGAGAAATGCTACAGAGCTCCCACTCACTTTCTTGTAAACGCAGGCTTCTCCATAAGTCAAGATAAACCCAAACGCTTTGATCATCTCATCAAAGCGAATGTTCCAACTCCGAGATGCTTGCACCAGCCCATAAATGGATCATTGGAGCTTGCATACTTTGTCAAGATTCTTAGGATCGACAAAACCTTCGGCTGTATCATATACAACTCTTCCTTAAGATAACTGTTAAGGAACGCTGTTTTGACGTCCATCGCCATATCTCATAATCATAGTATGCGGCAATTGCTAACATGATTCAGACGGACTTAAGCTTCGCCACGGAGAAAAGTCTCATCGTAGTCAATCCCTTGAACTTGCCAATAACCCTTAGCGACAAGTCGAGCTTTATAAATGGTGACATTACCATCCGCGTCCGCCTTCCTCTTAAAGATCCATTTGTTTTCTATCGCACGATCATCGGCAAGTCACCAAAGTCCACACTTTGTTTTCATACATGGATTCTATCTCGGACTTCATGGCTTCTAGCCATTTGTTGGAATCTGGGCCGCCATCGCTTCTTCATAGTTCAAGGTTCATTGTTGTCTAACAACATGATTTCCGTGACAGGGTTGCCGTACCACTGGTGCGGGCGTGTCCTAGTGGACCCACTGAGTTCAGAGCAACTTGATCCAAGTACCTTGATCATCATCATGAATTTCCTCTTCAGTTGGTGTAGGCATCACAGAACATTTTCCGAGCTGCACTACTCTCTGTTCAAGAGGTAGTACTTCATCGAAGTTCTACTTTCCTCCCACTTACTTCTTTCGAGAGAAACTCTTCCGTAAAGGTTCCGTTCTTGGCAACAAAGATCTTGCCCTCGGATCTTAAGTAGAAGGTATACCCAATGGTTTCTTTAGGGTATCCTATGAAGACGCATTTTCCGACTTGGGTTCGAGCTTTTCAGGTTGAAGTTTCTTGACATAAGCATCGATCCCCAAACTTTTAGAAACGATAGCTTAGGTTTCTTCCCAAACCATAATTCATACGGTGTCGTCTCAACGGACTTAGACGGTGCCCTATTTAAAGTGAATGTAGCTGTCTCTAGAGCGTATCCCCAAAATGATAGCGGTAAATCGGTAAGAGACATCATAGACCGCACCATATCCAATAGAGTGCGACACGACGCTTGGACACACCATTACGCCGAGGTGTTCCAGTGGCGTTAGTTGTGAAATGATTCCACACTTTCTTAAGTGTGTACCAAATTCGTGACTTAAATATTCTCCTCCATGATCTGATCATAAGAATTTTATCTTTCGGTCACGTTGATTCTCTACTTCATTCTGAAATTCCTTGAACTTTTCAAAGGTCTCAGACTTGTGTTTCATCAAGTAGACATACCCATATCTACTCAAGTCATCGTGAGAGTGAGAACATAACGATACCCTCCATGAGCCTCAACGCTCATTGGACCGCACACATCGGTATGTATGATTTCCAACAAGTTGGTTGCTCGCCCATTGTTCCGGAGAACGGAGTCTTGGTCATCTTGCCCATGAGGCATGGTTCGCATGTGTCAAATGATTCATAATCTAAAGACTCCAAAAGTCCATCAGCATGGAGCTTTTTCATGCGCTTGACACCAATGTGACCAAGGCGGCAGTGCCACAAGTATGTGGGACTATCGTTATCAACTTTACATCTTTTGGTATTCACACTATAAACATGTGTAATACTACGCCGAGATTCATTAAGAATAAACCATTGACCATCGGAGCATGACCATAATACATATCTCTCATATAAATAGAACAACCATTATTCTCGGATTTAAATGAGTAGCCATCTTGCATTAAACAAGATCCAGATACAATATTCATGCTCAAACTTGGCACCAAATAACAATTATTAAGGTTCATAACTAATCCCGTAGGTAAATGAAGAGGTAGCGTGTCGACGGCGATCACATCGACTGAACCATTCCCAACGCGCATCGTCACCTCGTCCTTTGCCCGCTTCCGCTTATTCCGCAGCTCCCGCTGTGAGTTACAAATATGAGCAACGACACCGTATCAAATACCCAGGAGTTACTACGAGTAATCGGAAAAGTACACATCAATTACATGTATATCAAATATACCTTTGGTGTTGCCGGCCTTCTTGTCCGCTAAGTATTTGGGGCAGTTCCGCTCAAAGGACCCCTCCCTTGCAATAAAAGCACTCGGTCTCGGGCTTGGGTCCATTCTTTGACTTCTTCCCGCAACTTGCTTACCGGGCGCGGCAACCTCCTTGCCGTCCTTCTTGAAGTTCTTCTTGCCCTTGCCCTTCTTGAACTTAGTGGTCTTATTGACCATCAACACTTGATGTTCTTTCTTGATCTCAACCTCGGCTGACTTCAGCATAGAGAACACTTCAGAATGGTCTTTACCATCCCCGCATGTTGTAGTTCATCACAAAGCTCTTGTAGCTTGGTGGGAGCGATGGAGGATTCTGTCAATGACCGCCTCATCGTGGAGGTTAATATTCAGCTGGGTCATACGATTGTGCAACCTGGACATCTTCGAATGTGCTCACCGATGTAACTGTTTTCCTCCATCTTACAACTATAGAACTTGTCGGAGATGTCATATCTCTCGACCCGGCGTGAGCTTGGAAAACAAGTTTCAGCTCCTCGAACATCTCATATGCTCCGTGATGCTCAAAACGCTTTTGGAGCCCGGTTCTAAGCTGTAAAGCATGCCGCACCGAACGAGGGAGTAATCATCAGACGAGACTGCCAAGCATTCATAATGTCTTGGTTCTGCTGCACGGAGCGCCACCTAGCGGTCCTTCTAGGACATATTGTTTCCTAGCAGCTATGAGGATGATCTCAAGTTCCGGACCCAGTCCGTATAGTTGCTGCCATCATCTTTCAGCTTGGTTTTCTAGGAACGCGTTGAAGTTCAAGTTGACATGAGCGTTGGCCATTTGATCTACAAGACATATCATTCAAAAGTTTTAGACTAAGTTCATGATAATTAAGTTCATCTAATCAAATTATTTAAATGAACTCCCACTCAGATTTGACATCCTCTAGTCATCTAAGTGTTACACGATCCGAGTCGACTAGCCCGTGTCCGATCATCACGTGAGACGGACTAGTCTCGTCGGTGAACATTCTCATGTTGATCGTATCTTCCATACGACTCGTGTTCGACCTTTCGGTCTCCGTGTTCCGAGGCCATGTCTGTACATGCTAGGCTCGTCAAGTAAACCCTAAGTGTTTTCGCGTGTGTAAATCTGTCTTACACCCGTTGTATGTGAACGTAAGAATCCATCACACCCGATCATCACGTGGTGCTTAGAAACCATTTAACTTTGGCAACGGTGCACGTTAGGGAAACATTTCTTGAAATTGTTGTAAGGATCATCTTATTTACTACCGTCGTTCTAAGTAAACAAGATGTATAAACATAATAAACATCACATGCAATTATATAGTAGTGACATGATATGGCCAATATCATAAAGCTCCATTGATCTCCATCTTCGGGGCTCCATGATCATCTTGTCACCGGCATGACACCATGATCTCCATCATCATGATCTCCATCATTGTGCCTCCATGAAGTTGTCACGCCAACGACTACTTCTACTTCTATGGCTAACGCGTTTAGCAATAAAGTAAAGTAAGTTACATGGCGTTCTTCAATGACACGCAGGTCATACAAAATTAAAGACAACTCCTATGGCTCCTGCCGGTTGTCATACTCATCGACATGCAAGTCGTGATTCCTATTACAAGAACATGATCTCATACATCACAATATGTCATTCATCATTCATCACAACTTGGCCATATCACATCACAGAACAATTGCTGCAAAAACAAGTTAGACGTCCTCTAATTGTTGTTGCATCTTTACGTGGCTGCAATTGGGTTCTAGCAAGAACGTTTTCTTACCTACGAATAACCACAACGTGATCTTGTCAACTTCTATTTACCCTTCATAAGGACCCTTTTCATCGAATCCGCTCCAACTAAAGTAGGAGAGACAGACACCCGCCAACCACCTTATGCAACTAGTGCATGTTAGTCGGTGGAACCGGTCTCACGAAGCGCACGTGTAAGGTTGGTCCGGCCGCTTCATCCCACAATACCGCGGAAGCAAGATAAGACTAGTAGCGGCAAGTAAATTGACAAGATCCACGCCCACAACTAAATTGTGTTCTACTCGTGCAAAGAGAACTACGATAGACCTAGCTCATGATGCCACTGTTGGGGAACGTTGCAGAAAATTAAAATTTTTCCTACGGTTTCACCAAGATCCATCTATGAGTTCTACTAAGCAACGAGTCAAGGAGAGAGTTTGCATCTACATACCACTTGTAGATCGAGTACGGAAGCGCTCGAGGGAGTGGTGATGATGAAGACGCTCCCAACGTGATTCCGATCACCGATGACCAAGTGCTGAACGGACAGCACCTCCGCGCCAACACACGACGGGACGACGGCGTCTCCTTCGCCTTGATCCAGCAAGGAGGAAGGAGAGGTTGAGGAAGATCACTCCAATGGCAGCACGACAGCGTGATGCGATGGAGGGATCAGACTCCGCAGGGCTTCGCCAAGCGTATGCGGAGGAGGAGAGGTGTTGGGAGGGAGGGCTGCGCCTTCAATGTGTGTGCAGCCCTCCCCTACCCCCTATTTATAGGGGAAAGGAGGAGGGCGGC
The DNA here is from genome assembly GCA_021605205.1 of Aegilops longissima. Taxonomy (NCBI): domain Eukaryota; kingdom Viridiplantae; phylum Streptophyta; class Magnoliopsida; order Poales; family Poaceae; genus Aegilops; species Aegilops longissima. The sequence goes on along the minus strand of CM038682.1, from coordinate 299,912,128 downwards.
CCCTCTAGATCCATCTAGAGGGGGCGGCGGCCAAGGGAGGGGCTTGCCCCCAAGCAAGGGGGGCGCCTTTAGGTTTCCCCTCAACCCTAGGCGCATGGGCCAGGGAGGGTGCGCCCAGCCCATGAGGGGCTGGCTGCCCCACGCAGCCCAAGTGGCCCCCAAAGGGGTGGCCCTCCGGTGGTCCTCCGGAACCCTTCGGTGGACCCTCCATAAAACCGATATGACCCAAACTTTTCCGTGTCCGCTTGATGACTTCCATATATAAATCTTTACCTCCGGACCATTTCGAACTCCTCGTGACGTCCGGGATCTCATCCGGACTCAACAACATTCGTAATCACATACAAGTCTTCCTATTAACCCTAGCGCCACCGAACCTTAGTGTGTAGACCCTACGGGTTCGGGAGACATGCGAACATGACCGACGCTCTCGGTCAATAACCAACAGCGGATCTGGATACCCATGTTGGCTCCTACATGCTCCTCGATGATGTCATCGGATGAACCACGATGTCTAGGGTTCAGCAACCCGTATGCTATTCCTTTGTCAGCGGTATGTTACTTGCGAGACTCGATCGTCGGTATCCCGATACCTCGTTTAATCTCGTTATCGGCAAGTCACTTTACTCGCACCGTAATGCATGATCCCGTGACCGGACACTTGGTCACTTTGAGCTCATTATGATGATGCACTACCGAGTGGGCCCAGTGATACCTCTCCGTCATACGGAGTGACAAATCCTCGTCTCGATCCGTGTCAACCCAATGACACTTCGGAGATACCTGTAATGCACCTTTATAGTCACCCAGTTACATTGTGACGTTTGGTACACCCAAAGCATTCCTACGGTATCCGGGAGTTACACGATCTCACAGTCTAAGGAAGAGATACTTGACATTGGAAAAACTCTAGCAAAACGAACTACACGATCTTTGTGCTATGCTTAGGATTGGGTCTTGTCCATCACGTCATTCTCCTAATGACGTGATCCCGTTGTCAATGACATCTGATGTCTATAGTCAGGAAACCATGACTATCTGTTGACCAACGAGCTAGTCTACTAGAGGCTTACTAGGGACGTATTGTAGTCTATGTATTCACACGTGTATTACGATTTCCGGATAATACAGTTATAGCATGAATAAAGACAATTATCATGAACAAGGAAATATAATAATAATGCTTTTATTATTGCCTCTAGGGCATATTTCCAACATCGAACTCTTCCTGCATCGCAGCAAGGCGGTGAGAATCACGCAGGGCTACTCTGGCGGACACAGGAATCAGTGACGGCTCGGTGGTGGAGGCAGCGATGAGATACTCGTCGCTGGAGTACCGCAGGCTCGGGTGGTGAATGCCGGCTCTAGCCTGAGTGAGGGGGCGAGATGACAACTCCGGGACAGAGCCCGAGGGGGCAGCCCCTCCCGAGGAGGACTTCGCGCCTGAGGGGCAGCCGAGGCCGCGCCCGAGGCGGCCGACGAAGGCAGCGCCGATGAGGCAGCGGGCGAAGGCGCCGACTGAAGGAAATATGCCCTAGAGGCAATAATAAAGTTGTTATTTATATTTCCTTATATCATGATAAATGTTTATTATTCATGCTAGAATTGTATTAACCGGGAACTTAGTACATGTGTGAATACATAGACAAACAGAGCGTACCTAGTATGCCACTACTTGACTAGCTCGTTAATCAAAGATGGTTAAGTTTCCTAACCATAGACATGTGTTGTCATTTGATGAACGGGATCACATCATTAGAAAATGATGAGATGGACAAGACCCATCCGTTAGGTTAGCATAATGATCGTTTAGTTTTATTGCTATTGCTTTCTTCATGACTTATACATATTCCTCTAACTATGAGATTATGCAACTCCCGAATACCGTAGGAACACTTTGTGTGCTATCAAACGTCACAATGTAACTGGGTGATTATAAAGATGCTCTATAGGTGTCTCCGATGGTGTTTGTTGAGTTGGCATAGATCGAGATTAGGATTTGTCACTCCGAGTATCGGAGAGGTATCTCTGGGCCCTCTCGGTAATGCACATCACTGTAAGCCTTGCAAGCAATGTGACTAATGAGTTAGTTATGGGATGATGCATTACGGAACGAGTAAAGAGACTTGCCAGTAACGAGATTGAACTAGGTATGATGATATCGACGACCAAATCTCGGGCAAGTAACATACCGATGACAAAGGGAATAACGTATGTTGTTATGTGGTTTGACCGATAAAGATCTACGTAGAATATGTAGGAGCCAATATGAGCATCCAGGTTCCGCTATTGGTTATTTACCGGAGATGTTTCTCGGTCATGTCTACATAGTTCTCGAACCCGTAGGGTCGGCACACTTAATGTTCGATGACTATTTGTATTATGAGTTATGTGTTTTTGGTGACCGAAGTTTGTTCGGAGTCCCGGATGAGATCACGGACATGACGAGGCGTCTCGAAATGGCCGAGTGATAAAGATTGCTATATTAGAAGGTTATATACGGAGACCGAAATGGTTCCGAAGAAGATCGGGGATCTTTCGGAGTACCAGGAGGTTACCGGAACCCCCCGAAAAGTTAATGGGCCTATTGTGCTATAGTGGAGGAGAGGAGGCAGGCCACGGGAGGTGGCACGCGCCCCCCTTGCCCCAATCCGAGTTGGACAAGGGGAGGGGGCGCGGCCCCCCTGTTTCCTTCTCCTCCTCTCTCCCTTCCCCTTTCCCTCTCCGTTGGAAGGAAGGAGGCGGGCGGGGGGGGGGGGGGAATCTACTTGGACCAGGAGTCCAAGTAGGACTCTCACCTTGGCCGCCGGCCTCCTCCTCCCCCTCCTTTATATACGTGGCCAGGGGGCAGCCCAAATATACAACAGTTGTTTCTTAGCCGTGTGCGGTGCCCCCCTCCACAGTTTACCACCTCGGTCAAATTGTCGTAGTGATTAGGCGAAGCCCTACGCGGATCACATCACCAACACCACCGCCATGCCGTCGTGCTGACGAAACTCTCCCTCGACTCTCTACTAGATCAAGAGCTCGAGGGACATCATCATGCTAAACGTGTGCTGAACACGGAGGTGCCGTACGTTCGGTACTTGGATCGGTTGGATCATGAAGACGTTCGACTACATCAACCGCGTTACTAAACGCTTCCGCTTTCGGTCTACGAGGGTACGTGGACACACTCTCACGTCTTGTTGCTATGCATCTCCTAGATAGATCTTGCGTGATCGTAGGAATTTTTTTAAATTACTACGCTCCCCAGCAGTGGCATCCGAGCTAGGTCTATGCGTAGATGATATGCACGAGTACAACACAATGAGTTGTGGGCGATAATAGTCATACTGCTTACCACCAACGTCTTACTTTGATTCGATGGTATTGTTGGATGAAGCGGCCCGGACCGAAATTACATGACCTCGTTCATGAGACTGGTTCTACCAACGTGCTTCGCACACAGGTGGCTAGCGGGTGTCTGTTTCTCCAACTTTAGTTGAATCGAGTTTGACTATGGCCGGTCCTTGTTGAAGGTTAAAATAGCACACTTGACAAAAAATCGTTGTGGTTTTGATGCATAGGTAAGAACGGTTCTTGCTAGAAGCCCATAGCATCCACATAAAACTTGCAACAACAAAGTAGAGGACGTCTAACTTGTTTTTGCAGGGCTTGTTGTGATGTGATATGGTCAAGACGTGATGAGATATAAATTGTTGTATGAGCTGATCATGTTTTGTAAAAGTTATCGGCAACTGGCAGGAGCCTTATGGTTGTCGCTTTATTTTATGAAATGCAATCGCCATGTAATTGCTTTATCACTAAGCGGTAGCAATAGTCGTAGAAGCAATAGTTGGCGAGACGACAACGATGCTACGATGGAGATCAAGGTGTCAAGCCGGTGACGATGGAGATCATGAAGGTGCTTTGGAGATGGAGATCAAAGGCACAAGATGATGATGGCCATATCATGTCACATATTTTGATTGCATGTGATGTTTATCTTTTATGCATCTTATTTTGCTTAGTACGGTGGTAGCATTATAAGATGGTCCCTCACTAAATTTCAAGGTACAAGTGTTCTCCCTGAGTATGCGCCGTTGCTACAGTTTTTCGTGCCGAGTTACCACGTGACGATCGGGTGTGATAAACTCTATGTTCATATACAACGAGTGCAAGCTAGTTTTGCACATGCAGAATACTCGTGTTAAACTTAACGGGCCTAGCATATACAGATATGGCCTCGGAACACTGAGACCGAAAGGTCAAACATGAATCATATATAAGATATGATCAACACAGTGATGTTCACCATTGAAAACTACTCCATCTCACGTGATGATCGGCCATGGTTTAGTTGATTTGGATCACGTGATCATTTAGATGACTAGAGGGATATCTATCTAAGTGGGAGTTCTTAAGTAATATGATTAATTGAACTTTAATTTATCATGAACTTAGTACCTGATAGTTTTTGCATGTCTATGTTGTTGTAGATCAATGGCCCGTGCTACCGTTCCCTTGAATTTTAATGCGTTCCTAGAGAAAGCTAAGTTGAAAGATGATGGTAGCAACTACACGGACTGGGTCCGTAATTTGAGGATTATCCTCATTTATGCACAGAAGAATTATGTCCTGGAAGCACCGCTAGGTGCAAGACCCGCTGTAGGAGCAACTCCGGACGTTATGAACGTCTGGCAGAGCCAAGCTGATGACTACTCGATAGTTCAGTGTGCCATGCTTTATGGCTTAGAATCGGGACTTCAAAGACGTTTTGAACATTATGGATCATATGAGATGTTCCAGGAGTTGAAGTTAATATTTCAAGCAAATGCCCGAATTGAGAGATATGAAGTGTCCAATAAGTTCTATAGCTGCAAAATGGAGAAGAATAGTTCTGCCAGTGAACATATACTCAGAAAGTCTGAGTACCACAACCACTTGACTCAATTGGGAGTTAATCTTCCTGGTGATAGTGCCATTGACAGAGTTCTTTAATCACTGCCACCAAGTTATAAAAGCTTCGTGATGAACTATAATATGCAAGGGGTGGATAAGACAATTCCCGAGCTCTTCGCAATGCTAAAGGCTGCGGAGGTAGAAATTAAGAAAGATCATCAAGTTTTGATGGTTAACAAGACCACTAGTTTCAAGAAAAAGGGCAAAGGGAAGAAGGGGAACTTCAAGAAGAACGGCAAGCAAGTTGCTGCTCAAGTGAAGAAGCCCAAGTGTGGACCTAAGCCTGAAACTAAGTGCTTCTACTGCAAAGGGACTGGTCACTGGAAGCGGAACTGCCCCAAGTATTTGGCGGATAAGAAGGATGGCAAAGTGAAAGGTGTCGGCATTCTGGGAACGGGGGTCCCCAGACTTGCCTGCCTGCGGCCTGCGGCGTGGCTCAAGTGGGGCCCTTGCACGGCCCAGCTTCATTAGCTCAAGCTCAAGACCCTCGCGAGGGGCCAAGCCTCGCAGGGCGGACGACAGGAACCTCCCTCAGGAACAACCTCATCAGGCAGGCTCGCGAGGAGGCGGAGAGATCAAGGCAGGGTACCTCCCGAGGGTGCCCCATGACGCAAGCCATGACGATCAAGGCCAGTGGGCCCGACTCATGATGTCCTTGTTTCCCCTTCGGTGCAAAGGAGGCAAGCATAGGCCAAGGCATCAGGCAAAGGTTACCGCTTCGGTGCAACAAGACCAAGACCAGCAGAACGGCAGGATGGAGGTCATCGTGGAGCCCAGGACGGCGTCACCGTCAGAGCCTTTGGCAGCCGAAGACCAACTTTAGTCAGGATAAGTGTACTAGATGTTCCCCTTCGAAATGGCCAATTGTTGGCGCCCTTCCCTCTCATTATTTGGGAAGAGGCCCAGGGCATCCCTCTATAAATAGGACTAGCCACCACAAAGGGAAGGGGCAGACTGGAAGCAAGTCAAACCCCCTAGAGAGAGAGAGAGAGAGAGAGAGAGAGAGGCGATCGAACTCACCCAAGCAGTTCATCGCACCAGCCCAAGAACGCCCCTCGTGAGGCTGTTCTTCCTTTGTACTGTTCATCATCAGCCCCCTGAGGCAATCCACCACACCACAAACTAGAGTAGGGTATTACACCACAATGGTGGCCCGAACTAGTATAAACCTCGTGTCCCTTGTGTGTTCTTCTTCCTAGTTTAGATCCCTTGCAAACTATCGACGCGTGAACTGGTAGGGGAAAGATCTCTGCGCGCACCCCAGTGTTCGAACCTCAAGGGTCTACCGGAACCCGAAATCCGACATTTGGCGCGCCAGGTAGGGGTGCGCCAGAATCCTTCCTCCGCTGCCTAGCGTTTCGTCACCTTGTCGTTCGATGTCAAATGACCCGCAGCCGACGCCGACCGCTGGGCGGCGTGGCCCGCCCACTCCGTGCCGCCAGCCCAGGGCGACCTCAACCTCGCACTTCAGGCAGCTCGCGCTCCGCAAGGCGCTGCGGGGCACGGGCGACGCGGCCAGACGCCGCCTGCCCTCACGCCGCGGCAGGTGCGGTCTGCGGCCACAGCCTCAAGCCACGCTGCGGCCACGGCGCCGCACACCCGACGGGAGCAGGCAAACTCCAGGGCCGCGCTCACGGTGGCCCGAGAGCTGTTACGGTGCCGGCTTCTAGAGGGCGGCCGCGACGTGCTGTTGGAGTGGGTGGCCGAGCTCCTGGACGCCGCCGCCTCGGGAGCACCTCCTTTCTGCGTCCGGCTCCCGCCTCTAGCCCAGAGCACGCCGTATGGCGGCCCCTTGCGCGCCCATGCAACCTCAAGTGGGCTCCAGGGCCTACTCGACGCCAACCAAGCCAGCAGCACCAGGCAGCAAGCCGCGCAGACCCCATCTGCGGCCAGCGAAGGAGCGCACGCCATGACCCTTGGCCTTGGCGGACCGCCGCGCCACCACTCTCAAGACGATGCTCCGGGCCGGACTGCGTGGCATGTGGGGCACTACAACGAGGTCTACGGGGCAGCGTCCCCAGAAGCTTATGTGCCCCGCATGATGGATCAAGAGTGCGCACGGGAAGAAGATCATGGCTCGTTCCTTGGGCCAAGCTGGGGCGAGGAGACACCGCAAGCAGAGCTCTTTCAGGAACCCCAAGAGGGCCTCGACAGCCGCGCCGGTGGCAGCAACTATCTGGTACCGTTAATTCCTCAGGAGCAAGCTTATGCTAACCTTGTGCCACAGGAGGTACAGGTCGCTGCAACAGGCGGCTGCCCCAACTCTGTAGCCTCTTACCCCTCGGGAGGAGGGCATCGGGGGCAGCAGGAGAGGGGCCGAGATCCAGGTTCGTCCCCGCGACACTTGGCGCAAGATGTTCTCAGGAGGTAGGCCCTCTGCCAGGGAGGTGCCTCAGGGCCTGCCCCTGGCAGAGGACCCATGATCGTCGGGGAACTGGCTGGCGACCGCTCTACCCCATTGGCGCGTCCTTGGTCTCCGGCCGCCGTCGGTGGTGGTAGAGTGTGGCGCAAGCGGGGCCCTCATCTGGCGATATGAAGCAAGGCGGTGCACTGTGAAGAAGGCCCAAGGCTCGTGAAGCTCGCCGCCCCGTGACACTCTCACGTAATAATGAGTGGGGCTGTACACGCCCCGGAGTCTCAGGAGCGTCGGCCTCAGGCCCTGGGGCTCCCTCCCATGCCCAGTGGCCGCACTTAGCTCCGCACTGGTGAGAAGATGTCGAAGACTAGACTAGGTGCCGGACGCGGCCTTTCGCTTTTTTGCCTTCTCCTTTGTCGACGAGTTTCTTCGATTTGAATTTAAGTTGGATTTGAGTTCGAGCCTTGCGTGCGTTTGGGGAAGGGGTGTTTAGTCTCATTCGAGAAATCTCTCGTGTTCTGGTTTCGGCTTTGCGTCCAAAGCTAGCATCAGCTACCCCCCCCCCCCTCGCGAGCCCCTCGCGAGCCGGGCCGGGCCAGCCACGTCCACAGCTCGGACGACTGTCGCCGCTCCCTCTCCGGAGGTTCTTATCGCAGGATCAATGGGTTCACCCAGACGACACACATGGCGCTATGGCCCCCACAGCCCCACTCGGGGCTCACTAGGGCCGAAAGGTAAATGAGCCAGCCGACCCACCACCAGGCCGGCCGTTAAGTTCACACGCAGCGTTAAGATTACCGAGACATCTATCGCAAATCTTTACATGAGGGGCTTCCCCTCCCAAAATGCTCTCACAGTCTTTTGGGCCAAGCCCGAATCTCTTTTGTACAGGGTAAACGACGGTGACAAACAATCAATCGGACATGTCGCTTGCCGCGCCTCCTGGGTCACCTCCGGAGGCGTCGTTGGCGTCGCTGACGTCGTCGCCGTCACCAACACCTCCGCCAGCGCCAGGACCATCCACCACGCCGCCATCATCGGCGGCCACGATCACGCTGTCATCATCAGACGTGAAGGCCCTGACGTGGTCGTTCACGTGACCATCCACCCACTGCGCCAGGTCGCCCCGGACGGCTATGGGCACCGGTGCGATGGCGACATCGAAGTCGAAGTGGGGATCCCTGTCCCACAAATAACTAAAGACACAGGAGAAAGCGCGCCCAAGCAAGGCTCGGCTCCTCTCCTCAACGAGCCAATGAGACCTCTCGGCGCGGTTCTCCAGGAGCGTCACCACATCAGCGAAATACTGGAGGTTGCCGGCATAGTTGGTCTCATGCGGCTCCTCAGCAGCGGCCTCGCAGATGTTGCCAAGGGCCGTGTTTGCCCGTTCCCTCAGGGTACGGAGCATGGGGGCGTGCTCGTGCTCCAGAACCCGCCTCCGGCGGATCTCGTCCTCGTTCTGCCGTGCGGTGGCCTCAGCGCCATCAACCCTCTGCCGGAGGAGAAGCAGTTCAGCGCGGGAAGAGGTCAACTCCTCCTGCGCTGCACGAAGGGCGGCTGCGGAGGCGTCCACACCCCGCGTCACTTCATCTAGCTTGGCCTTCAGGGCCGCGGTCCTGCCCTCAGCTTCGGCCCTGACCAACTCCAACTTCATCTCATACTGATGCTCGAGGCCTGAGCGAGCTTCCGCTACGCGGCGATCGACCTCTTCTTGGGCTCGGGCTTCGCGCGCGGCGACATCATCCTCCGTCCGAGCCACCAGGCGCTCCCTCGTCTCCAACCGCTCAAGGTCGAGGTTGCGGTCGGCGGCCTCCAGCAACAGCGCTTCCTCGCGCTTCTGAAGCTCCGCCTGGTCGACGGAACCCCCCTTCAACGACGCTAGTGCATCCTAGCACAACTCCAACTGCTCCTCCAGAGAGTTGCTCCAGGCTTGGAGCTCCCACGCACGCTCCTCCGCGGCCTTGCGCCGCCGATCTGCCTCCCGGGCCTCCTCGACGGCTCGGGAGCAAGCCTCTCACGAGGCCGCCAGCGATGCCTCAGCCTTTGCATTGTCAAGGTCACGCTGGTGACGCGCGAGGGCAACGACCACCTTCAACTTGTGCCTCTCCTCAGCAAGGCGCAAACCTTCTGCCTCAAGACACACATCTTCACCGGCGAGCTCCGCCCCAAGCCGGTTCACCGCGGCCGTCGCCCCTTGGAGAAGTTCTTGACGAAGGGCACAGCGTTCGCAAGCACGCCTGAGCACGTCTTCCGCGTCCCCCTCAGCTGCTGGAGTACGCGGGGGGCCCGGAGGTGACGCGCCTCCCCCCGTAGGGCAGGGGGCTGGCGCCCCAATAATCGCCGGACGGGCCATGCCGGGAGCAGGGCCTGGCGCCGGCCCGTCCCCAAAAGAAGATCTCAAGATCGACCTCAACCAATCGCCATCCACGACCAAGGAAGGAGCATGGGGCAAGCTGGTTGTGCCCCGGGCGAGCTCGTGAAGGGAAGACAGCAGGCTCACAGGCTCGGTACGCTCAGCTGAACGGGTCGCCTCCCCGACCGGCTGAGTGATGAGGGCGCTACTTGAGCCCGACGCACCAATGACCGGCAACGAGGGTGAAGCTTGGAGAGATGGCTCCTTGGCCGCCTCCGCGAACTCGGCAGGAAGGGCCCTGAAAGGTGACAGTCAGCTGTGGGAACCAAGAAGTAGAGGAGCAGGGAGAGAAGAGGACTTACTCGTCCATGGCGAAGTACCTCCTGCACTTCAGCAAGCGGCAAGGGCGACCGTCACCGCCCGAGGCCTCCTTCCTCTTGCGGAGGGCCACGAAGTCTACGCGAAACCGGCCTAAGCGCCCAGCGCAGGGGTCGGTTCATGGCATGGAGGAGGTAGCAAGATGATCAGCGCTAGCGGGACCAGCCTGGGGGACGCCCCCAGGCGCCACCTCATGAGGAACGACCGGGACCTTGGGAGCCCCAGCCTCCGGAGCCGGAGGCCGCGACCCCTCACCTACCACCATTCCAGAACAAGCTCCGGGAGATGCCGCCCTCAGGACTTCGCGCGGTGTCACCACCTCAACATCATCTCCTTCAACTCCCGATGGCCCTCGTCTCCCTGCTTCAACACCTGAGACAGCCACTTTGGGCGACCGGAAGAGCTACCACAGCAACTGGGTTCTCGCGAGGTCCCCTGAGGCCAACCGGGCGCAACCCCCACTCGTCAAAGATGGGCATCTGCTTCACGAAATCGGCCCTGCCCAAACAGAGATACAAGAGGGCGCCATCACGTTGAAGGCTACCTGGGGAAGGATCGCCAACCAAGACCCTGAGCACCGTCTTCAACACCTCAGGCGCCAGGTCCTCCTCCTGAAGCCGCATGCGCTCTTTGTGCCCCGCAAAGTCCCACATCCGGTGAGAGTGGCGCTGGAGAGGAGCAATGCGACACTGGAGGAACTCCTTCACCACCTTTGGCACCGTCACGTTGAGCGCCCTCAAGCTCTCGAAGCGGCGCCAGACGAATGCAAGCCGGGTGTCCGCGAGCGTCTCGTGGCCCCAGCCTGAGTTGGGAACAACAGGCGAGGTAGGATGCGAGAGCAAGGGGCTGAACACCCCAACATCCACATACAACCACCGCTCTCTGAACTTGGCCTCAGGGGGAGGGAGTCCGAAATCAATCCTTGAAGCAGCCGTCTCTGGTACCGCAAGGAAGCTCACACACCCCAAGCATTGAGTAGGGTCACTCAGGCGCAAGGAGAAGAAGTGACGCAGCAGAGCAACGGAAGGGGGGATGCCCACCATTGCCTCACAAACGAAGGCGAAGACAGCCAGGAGGGTAATGGACTCAGGCCCGAGATGCATCATGTGGACCTGATAGTGGGAGAGCACCGCATTGAAGAAAGCGGAAAAGGGGGGGAACCTGACCCGCCCATAGGGCATCAGTGAAGAACCGGACCTCCGTGACAATCCTGTCGGGGGAGGCATGGGACGCAGGCCATGCCGTGGTCCTACCGCACTCGTTGAAGATGGTGGCGAAAGCAGCGCGAACCTTGCCCAAGGCCTCGGGGTTGATTATGATAGATCGGCCGATGGCGGGAGCCACCACCGGAGGCGAACGGGACGAAGACGCGAGCTTCTTCCCCTTTTCCTTCTTCGTTGGCGCCATGACGACATGAAGTTGGAGCCTAGGAATGAGGAAGGTCCGGGAATGCACGGACGGCGAAAGGGGAATGGCTGTGTGCAACCCCGGGTCCGCTTAGCCGGGCGTGTAATGAGGCATCATGGGGAAGTGGATACGCCCATGACCAATCAATTGCCACGCGGCTCTCAAGGCCGTAGGCTGTTGGGGCTCATGGTAACCGCGACTTGCCCTTCGCTTCTCTGCTAAGCCAAGTCCGGCGCGCTTTGGGCCGGGGGGCTCTGTCGGCGTTCGGGAACGGGGTCCCTGACTTGCACTGCGGCCTCACGGCGTGGCTCAAGTGGGGCCCAAGACGCCCAGCTTCATCAGTTCAAGCTCAAGACCTCGCGAGGCCAAGCCTCAAGGGGCGGACGACAGGAACCTCCCTTAGGAACAGCCTCATCAGGCAGGCTCGCGAGGAGGCGGAGAGATCAAGGCAGGGTACCTCCCGAGGGTGCCCGTGGCGCAAGCCATGACGATCAAGGCCAGGCGGGCGCCCACTGCATGAGTGTCCTCATTTCCCTTTGGTGCAAAGGAGGCAAGCATGTGCCAAGGCATCGAGTAAAGGTTACCGCTTCGGTGCAACAATACCAAGACCAGCAGAACGGCAGGATGGAGGTCATCATGGAGCCCAGGACGGCATCACCGTCAGAGCCTTTGGCAGCCGAAGACCAACTTTAGTCAGGATAAGTGTACTAGATGTTCCCCTTCAAAATGGCCAATTGTTGGCGCCCTTCCCGCTCATTATTTGGGAAGAGGCCCAGGGCCTCTCTCTATAAATAGGACTAGCCACCACAAAGGGAAGGGGCAGACTGGAAGCAAGTCGAACCCCCTAGAGAGAGAGAGAGAGAGAGAGAGAGAGAGAGAGAGAGAGAGGGAGAGATAGAGAGGCGATCGAACTCACCCAAGAAGTTCACCGCACCAGCCCAAGAACGCCCCTCGCGAGGCTGTTCTTCCTTTGTACTGTTCATCATCAGCCCCCTGAGGCAATCCACCACACCACAAACTAGAATAGGGTATTACACCACAATGGTGGCCCTAACTAGTATAAATCTCATGTCCCTTGTGTGTTCTTCTTCCTAGTTTAGATCCCTTGCAAACTATCGACACATGAACTGGTAGGGGAAAGATCTCCGCGCGCACCCCAGTGTTCGAACCTCAAGGGTCTGCCGGAACCCGAAATCCGACAAAAGGTATATTTGATATACATGTTATTGATGTGTACCTTACTAATGCTTGTAGTAGCGCCTGGGTATTTGATACTGGTTCTGTTGCTCATATTTGCAACTCGAAACAAAGGCTACGGATTAAACGAAGATTAGCTAAGGACGAGGTGACGATGCGCGTGGGAAATGGTTCCAAAGTCGATGTGATCGCCATTGGCACGCTACCTCTAGATCTACCTTCGGGATTAGTTTTAGACCTGAGTAATTGTTATTTGGTGCCAGCGTTAAGCATGAACATTATATTTGGATCTTGTTTGATGCGAGACGGTTATTCATTTAAATCAGAGAATAATGGTTGTTCTATTTATATGAGTAATATCTTTTATGGTCATGCACCCTTGATGACTGGTCTATTTTTGTTGAGTATCGATTGTAGTGATACACATATTCATAATATTGAAGCTAAAAGATGCAAGGTTAATAATGATAGTGCAACTTATTTGTGGCACTGCCGTTTAGGTCATATTGGTGTAAAGCGCATGAAGAAACTCCATGCTTTTGGAATCACTTGATGCTTGCGAACCATGCCTCATGGGCAAGATGACTAAGACTCCGTTCTCCAGAACAATGGAGCGAGCAACTGACTTATTGGAAATAATACATACTGATGTATGCGATCCGGTGAGTGTTGAGGCTCGCGGTAGGTATCATTATTTTCTGACCTTTACAGATGATTTGGGCAGATATGGGTATATCTACTTGATGAAACATAAGTCTGAGACATTTGAAAAGTTCAAAGAATTTCAGAGTGAATTAGAAAATCACCGTAGCAAGAAAATAAAGTTTCTACGATCTGATCGTGGAGGTGAATATGTGAGTTATGAGTTTGGTCTTCATTTGAAACAATGTGGAATAGTTTCACAACTCACGCCACCTGGAACACCACAACATAATGGTGTGTCCGAACGTCGTAACCGTATTTTATTAGATATGGTGCGATCTATGATGTCTCTTACTGATTTACCGCTATTGTTTTGGGGTTATGCTTTAGATACGGTTGCATTCACGTTAAATATGGCACCATCTAAATCTGTTGAGACGACACCATATGAACTGTCGTTTGGCAAGAAACCTAAGTTGTCGTTTCTTAAAGTTTGGGGCTGCGATGCTTATGTGAAAAAGCTTCAACCTGATAAGCTCGAACCCAAATTGGAGAAATGTGTCTTCATAGGATACCCAAAGGAGACTGTTGGGTACACCTTCTATCACAGACCCGAAGGCAAGATATTCGTTGCTAAGAATGGATCCTTTCTAGAGAAGGAGTTTCTCTCAAAAGAAGTGAGTGGGAGGAAAGTAGAACTTGATGAGGTAATTGTACCTTCTCCCGAATTGGAAAGTAGTTTATCATAGAAATCAGTTCCAGTGATTCCTACACCAATCAGTGAGGAAACTAATGATGATTGCTACCTCTTGAGCATGCGTTGGTTTTCCCTTGAAGAGGAAAGGGTGATGCAGCAAAGTAGCGTAAGTATTTCCCTCAGTTTTTGAGAACCAAGGTATCAATCCAGTAGGAGATAACACGCAAGTCACCTAGTACCTGCACAAACAATCAATAACCATGCAACCAGCGCGATAAAGGGGTTGTCAATCCCTTCACGGTCACTCGCAAAAGTGAGATATAATAAAGATAGTAAGATAAAATATTTTTGGTATGTTTGTTGTATAGATTGGAAAGTAAAGATTGCAAAATAGTAAAACGATATGTGATGTAAATAAAAGAGGTGCAATATAATAAGAAAGAGACCCAGGGGCCATCGGTTTCACTAGTGGCTTCTCTCAAGATAGCTTATATATTGGTGGGTGAACAAATTACTGCCGAGCAATTGATAGAAAAGCGCATAGTTATGAGAATATCTAGGCAATGATCATGAATATAGGCATCACGTCCGTGTCAAGTAGACCGAAACGATTCTGCATCTACTACTATTACTCCACACATCGACCGCTATCCAGCATGCATCTAGAGTATTAAGTTCATAAGAAGAGAGTAACACATTAAGAAAGATGACATGATGTAGAGGGATAAACTCAAGCAATATGATATAAACCCCATCTTTTTATCCTCGATGGCAACAATACAATACGTGCCTTGCTGCCCCTACTGTCACTAGGAAAGGACACAACAAGATTGAACCCAAAGCTAAGCATTTCTCCCATTGCAAGAAAGATTAATCTAGTAGGCCAAACTAAACCGATAATTCAAAGAGACTTGCAAAGATATCAAATCATGCATATAAGAGTTCAGAGAAGAACCAAATAATATTCATAGATAATCTTGATTATAAATCCACAATTCATCGGATCTCGGCAAACACACCGCAAAAGAGTATTACATCAAATAGATCTCCAAGAACATCGAGGAGAACTTTGTATTAAGAACCAAAGAGAGAGAATAAGCCTTCTAGCTAATAACTATGGACCCGAAGGTCTGTGGTAAGCTACTCACACATCATCGGAGAGGCTATGGTGTTGATGTAGAAGCCCTCCATGATCGATTCTCCCTCCGGCAGATTGCCGGAAAAGGCCCCAAGATGGGATCTCACGGGTACAGAAGGTTGCGGCGGTGGAAAAGTGGTTTCGTGGCTCCCCCTGATGTTTTTAGGGTATAAGAGTATATATAGGCGAAAGAAGTACGTCGGTGGAGCTCCATGGGGCCCACGAGAGTGGGGGGCGCGCCTACCCCCTAGGCGCGCCCTCCTGCCTCGTGGCCGCCTTGCGGAGTTCCAGACTTCAACTCCAAGTCTTTTGGATTGCGTTTGTTCCAAGAAAGATCATCGCGAAGGTTTCATTCCGTTTGGATTCCGTTTGGTATTCCTTTTCTGCAAAACACTGAAATAGGAAAAAACAACAACAGAAATTCACACTGGGCCTTCGGTTAATAGGTTAGTCCCAAAAATAATATAAAAGAGCATATTAAAGCCCATTAAACATCCAAAACAGATAATATAATAGCATGGAACAATAAAAAATTATAGATACGTTGGAGACGTATCAAGCATCCCCAAGCTTAATTCCTGCTCGTCCTTGAGTAGGTAAATGATAAAAACAAAATTTTTGATGTGGAATGCTACCTAACATAATTTTCAATGTAATTCTCTTTATTGTGGTATGAATGTTCAGATCCATAAGATTCAAGACAAAAGTTTTATATTGACATAGAAACAATGATACTTCAAGCATACTAATAAAGCAATCATGTCTTCTCAAAATAACATGGCCAAAGAAAGTTATCCCTACAAAATCATATAGTCTGGCTATGCTCTATCTTCATCACACAAAATATTTAAATCATGCATAACCCCGATGACAAGCCAAGCAATTGTTTCATACTTTTGATGTTCTCAAACTTTTTCAATCTTCACGCAATACATGAGCGTGAGCCATGGACATAGCACTATAGGTGGAATAGAATGGTGGTTGTGGAGAAGACAAAAAGGAGAAAATAGTCCCACATCAACTAGGCGTATCAATGGGCTATGGAGATGCCCATCAATAGATATCAATGTGAGTGAGTAGGGATTGCCATGCAACGGATGCACCAGAGATATAAGTGTATGAAAGCTTAACAAAAGAAACTAAGTGGTGTGCATCCAACTTGCTTGCTCATGAAGACCTAGGGCAATTTGAGGAAGCCCATCATTGGAATATACAAGCCAAGTTCTGTAATGTAAAATTCCCACTAGTATAAAAGTGACAACATAGGAGACTCTCTATCATGAAGATCATGGTGCTACTTTGAAGCACAAGTGTGGAAAAAAGATAGTAGCATTGTCCCTTCTCTCTTTTTCTCTCATTTTTTTGTTTTTGTTTTTTTTGGGCCCTCTCTTTTTTTGGCCTCTTTTTTTTATTTTTTTTCGTCCGGAGTCTCATTCTGACTTGTGGGGGAATCATAGTCTCCATCATCCTTTCCTCACTGGGACAATGCTCTAATAATGATGATCATCACACTTTTATTTACTTACAACTCAAGAATTACAACTCAATACTTATAACAAAATATGACTCTATGTGAATGCCTCTGGCGGTGTACCGAGATGTGCAATGAATCAAGAGTGACATGTATGAAAATCATGAACGGTGGCTTTGCCACAAATACGATGTCAACTACATGATCATGCAAAGCAATATGACAATGATGGAGCGTGTCATAATAAATGGAACGGTGGAAAGTTGCATGGCAATATATCTCGGAATGGCTACGGAAATGCCATAATAGGTAGGTATGGTGGTTGATTTGAGGAAGGTATATGGTGTGTGTATGATACCGGCGAAAGGTGCGCGGTATTAGAGAGGCTAGCAATGGTGGAAGGGTGAGAGTGCGTATAATCCATGGACTCAACATTAGTCATAAAGAACTCACATACTTATTGCAAAAATCTATTAGTTATCAAAACAAAGTACTACGCGTATGCTCCTAGGGGGATAGATTGGTAGGAAAAGACCATCGCTCGTCCCCGAGCGCCACCCATAAGGAAGACAACCAATAAATAAATCATGCTGCGACTTCATCACATAACGGTTCACCATACGTGCATGCTACGGGAATCACAAACTTTAACACAAGTATCTCTCAAATTCACAACTACTCAACTAGCATGACTCTAATATCACCATCTTCATATCTCAAAACAATCATAAGGAATCAAACTTCTCATTGTATTCAATGCACTTTATATGATAGTTAATATTATACCCATCTTGGATGCTCATCATATTTGGACTAATTTTATAGCCAAAGCAAATTACCATGCTATTCTAAAAGACTCTCAAAGTAATATAAGTGAAGCATGAGAGATCAATAATCTATAAAATAAAACCACCACCGTGCTCTAAAAAGATATAAATGAAGCACTAGAGCAAAATTATCTAGCTCAAAAGATAAAAGTGAAGCACATAGAGTATTCTAATAAATTCTGATTCATGCGTGTCTCTCCAAAAGGTGTGTACACCAAGGATGATTGTGGTAAACTAAAAAGCAAAGACTCAAATCATACAAGACGCTCCAAGCAAAACACATATCATGTGGTGAATAAAAATATAGCCTCAAGTAAAGTTACCGATAGACGAAGAAGAAAGAGGGGATGCCTTACGGGGCATCCCCAAGCTTAGGCTTTTGGTTGTCCTTGAATTTTTACCTTGGGGTGACTTGGGCATCCCCAAGCTTAGGCTCTTGCCACTCCTTATTCCAAAATCCATAAAATCTTTACCCAACAACTTGAAAACTTCACAACACAAAACTTAACAGAAAATCTCATGAGCTCCGTTAGTATAAGAAAACAAACCACCACTTTAATGTACTGTAATGAACTCATTCTTTATTTGTACTAGAAGAACGCCCGTGCGTTGCAACGGGGCCACATTAACTTTAAGAGTTCAATATTAATCATGTTAATATTACATTTAATATTCTCATACATATCAAGTGACATTGGCGACCTTTTTTTACCATCAAATCCTCACACACACACACACTCTCTCCCTCCCTATTCCTCACTCTCTCTCCCCCTCTCCCTCTCTCTCTCTCTCTAACACACACACACATATCCATCTTATTGGGTACGGGACCATAATCCATCAATTTCACGCACACACACGCTAGTGCAAAACAATATGGATTATGTGTATTATATTTGCCACAACAACAGAGGGAATTAATTTCATGTAAATCGGCCAGCCATAGCTCCAAGACCGCTGTATCTTTATACTATTTCATCTAAATTCTCAGCATTATTTTTATGTAATATGTATTATCTTTATACTATTTCTTGAATGTGTTAAAACTATTACTTGAACTTGCTACCACCAAATGATATCTAAATTCTCTCTCTCTCTCTCACGGACACACACACACACACTCTGATATTATAGGACCAATTTTTTTACCAATTACCATATTGTTACTTTTGTTGTCCACAAAATGCAGTATAAAATGCAGAGTTGACCAAAACAATTAACCACTATACTTGATGTAGAAGATGATGAAAGTATAAGCCTGTTGACAGCGGCACCAAATGAAACTTCAAGAACACCACCCGCACAAGGATTAAAATCTATAACCATACAAACTCAACTTCAACATGACTCTCCCTCCTTAATTGCCTTCTCTAATCTTCATCTTGCCCGTGTGTTGCAGCTCGTTCCAGAAAGAAATAAAACATGAGCTGCTATGACTTGCAAGGAGCATCAACGTATGTATAGAATTTTTTTCTTAATATTAGTTCATAGCGGAAACCTAGGAATACCAAAGCAATGGTTGAATTACCTTTGAGTCTTTAACATCCAACTAGAATGTGGTGCCTGTGTATGTGAGGTGAAGCCCTGGAATATATGATAGCCTAGCCACTTTGACAGTGGGGAAAACTATAGACCGAGCCTCCTCTTTGCACACTATAGACCCATGGGAGTGGACTTATATGTCCCTCTCCCTCGCTCTGTGCTCTACTGATGCAAGCCACACGAGCTAGCTAGCAATGGCCGTTTTCTGATGCACGCTGAAGCTGGATGACCTCCCCCGATTATTGGGCGTGAGATCCTAGCGAACATAGGCATCGTAGCACCGCGTCCTTAGGGCTCAGACACATGCGTCATTTGGCCAGCGGCTCCCTGTCACCTTGGCACACCGATACGTGCGCTGTCCCCTACAACATAATGGTTGAACGACCTCACGCAAGCACGTCCTTCAACCACTGCCGCCACCACGCCAATTCAGCCCACCGCGCACGCGCCGTGAGATCCCCATGCAACTTAACGAGCCACTCCGCGTTCATGCGTCTGATACGTCCATTTTGCATCATGCTTTTATATCGATATTTATTGCATTATGGGCTGTTATTACACGTTATGTCACAATACTTATGCCTATTCTCTCTTATTTTACAAGGTTTACATGAAGAGGGAGAATGCCGGCAACTGGAATTCTGGGCTGGAAAAGGAGCAAATATTAGAGACCTATTCTGCACAACTCCAAAAGTCCTGAAACTTCACGGAGGCACGTTTTGGAATATATAAAAAATACTGGAGAAAGAGTCAACCAGAGGAGGCCCACACCCT
The DNA here is from genome assembly GCA_021605205.1 of Aegilops longissima. Classification (NCBI taxonomy): domain Eukaryota; kingdom Viridiplantae; phylum Streptophyta; class Magnoliopsida; order Poales; family Poaceae; genus Aegilops; species Aegilops longissima. Next base: position 299,892,402 of record CM038682.1, on the reverse strand, counting down.
GGCCACGAGGGTGGGGGGCACGCCCCTGCCTCGTGGGCCCCCGGGCAGGCCTCTGATGCCCATCTTATGCTATATGAAGTCTTTTACCCTGGAAAATCATAAGCAAGCTTCCGGGACGAAACACCGCCGCCACGAGGCGGAACCTTGGCGGAACCAATCCCGGCTCCGACGGAGCTGTTCTGCTGGCGAAACTTCCCTTCGGGAGGGGGAAATCATCGCCATCATCATCACCAATGATGCTCTCATCGGGAGGGGGTCAATCTCCATCAACATCTTCACCAGCACCATCTCCTCTAAAACCCTAGTTTATCTCTTGTATCCAATCTTTGTCCCCAAACCTCAGATTGGTACCTGTGGGTTGCTAGTAGTGTTGATTACTCCTTCAAGTTGATGCTAGTTGGTTTATTTGGTGGAAGATCATATGTTCAGATCCTTAATGCATATTAATACCCCTCTGATTATGAACATGAATATGATTTTTGAGTAGTTAGGTTTGTTCCTAAGGACATGGGAGAAGTCTTGCTATAAGTAGTCATGTGAATTTGGTATTCATTCGATATTTTGATGAGATGTATGTTGTCTCTCCTCTAGTGGTGTTATGTGAACGTCGACTACATGACACTTCACCATTGTTTGGGCCTAGAGTAAGGCATTGGGAAGTAATAAGTATATGATGGGTTGCTAGAGTGACAGAAGGTTAAACCCTAGTTTATGAGTTGCTTCGTAAGGGGCTGATTTGGATCCATATGTTTCATTCTATGGTTAGGTTTACCTTAATACTTCTTTTGTAGTCGCGGATGCTTGAAATAGGGGTTAATCATAAGTGGGATTCTTGTCCAAGAAAGGGCAGTACCCAAGCACCGGTCCACCCACATACCAAATTATCAAAGTAACGAACGCGAATCATATGAGCGTGATGTAAACTAGCTTGACGATATTTCCCATGTGTCCTCGGGAGCGTTATCTTTCATATAAGAGTTTGTCCAGGCTTGTCCTTTGTTACAAAAATGATTGGGCCATCTTGCTGCATCTTATTTACTTTCATTACTTGTTACCCGTTACAAATTACCTTATCACAAAAGTTACCGATAATTTTAGTGCTTGCACAGAATACCTTACTGAAAACCGCTTGTCATTTCCTTCTGCTCCTCGTTGGGTTCAACACTCTTACTTATCGAAAGGACTATGATAGATCCCCTACACTTGTGGGTCATCAAGACTATTTTCTGGCGCCGTTGTCGGGGAGTGAACGCCTTTGGTAGGTGGAATTTGGTAAGGAAAAGTTTATATAGTGTGCTGAAATTTACTGTCACTTGTCACTATGGAACATAATCCTTTGAGGGCTTGTTCGGGTATCTTCACCCCGACCAAGAGAACAAAGAGTTGCTCCTCAACCTCTGAACCTACTGAAAATGTTTACTTTGAAATTCCTTCGGGTATGATAGAGAAACTGCTAGCTAATCCTTTTACAGGAGATGGAACATTACATCCCGATTTGCACCTAATCTATGTGGATGAAGTTTGTGGATTATTTAAGCTTGCAGGTATGCCCGAGGATGTTATCAAGAAGAAGGTCTTCCCTTTATCTTTGGAGGGAAAGGCATTGACATGGTTTAGGCTATGTGATGATATGGGATCATGGAACTACAACCGATTGAAATTGGAATTTCATCAGAAGTTTTATCCTATGCATCTTGTTCATCTTGATTGTAATTATATATATAATTTTTGGCCTCGCGAAGGAGAAAGCATCGCTCAACATTGGTGGAGGCTTAAGTCAATGTTATATTCATGCCCCAATCATGAGCTCTCAAGAGAAATTATTATTAAAAAAAATTATGCTCGACTTTCTCTCAATAATCGCTCCATGCTCGATACTTCTTGTACTGGTTCTTTTATGATGAAGACTATTGAATTCAAATGGGATTTATTGGAAAGAATTAAACACAACTCTGAAGACTAGGACCTCGACGAAGGTAAGGAGTCAGGTATAACACCTAAGTTTGATTGTGTTAAATCCTTTATGGATACTGATGTTTTTCGTGAATTTAGCACTAAATATGGACTTGACTCTGAGATAGTAGCTTCTTTATGTGAATCCTTTGCTACTCATGTTGATCTCCATAAAGAGAAGTGGTTTAAATATAATCCTCCAATTGAAGTATAAGTAGTTGCACCTATTAAAGTTGAAGAAAAGACTATCACTTATAATGTTGATCCTATTGTTCCTACTGCTTATATTGAGAAACCACCTTTCCCTGTTAGAATAAAGGATCATGCTAAAGCTTCAGCTGTGGTTCGTAAGAGTAACACTAGAACACCTACACCCCCTGAGCAAATTAAAGTTTAACCTAGTGTTGCTATGGTTAAAGATATCTTGGCTGATAATATTGATGGGCATGTTGTTTACTTCTGTGATGAAGCTGCTAGAATTGCTAGACCTGATACTAAAAATAAACATAGACCTGTTGTAGGCATGCCTATTATCTCTGTTAAAATAGGAGATCATTGCTATCATGGCTTATGTGATATGCGTGCTAGTGCAAGTGCAATACCTCATTCCTTATACAAAGAAATTATGCATGATATTGCACCTGCTAAGATAGAGGAAATTGATGTTACAATTAAGCCTGCAAATAGAGATACTACTTCACCAGTTGGGATCGTTAGAGATGTTGAAGTCTTGTGTGGGAAAGTTAAATATCCTGCTGATTTTCTTGTTCTTGGTTCCCCACAAGATAGCTTTTGTCCCATTATATTTGGTAGACCCTTCTTGAATACTGTTAATGCTAGGATAGACTTCAAAAAGGATGTTGTTACTATTGGTTTGGGGGATATGTCTCATGAGTTTAACTTTGCTAAATTTTGTAGACAACCCCATGACAAAGAATTGCCTAGTAAAGATGAAATTATTGGTCTTGCCTCTATTGCCATGCCTCCTAATGATCCTTTAGAACAATATTTGCTCGACCATGAAAATGATATGTTTATGAATGAAAGAAGGGAAATAGATGAAGTATTCTTTAAACAAGGACCTATTTTGAAACACAACTTGCCTGTTGAAATCCTAGGTGATTCCCCTCCATCCAAGGGTGATCCCATGTTTGAGCTTAAACCATTACCTGATACTCTTAAATATACTTATCTTGATGAAACGAAGATATATCCTGTTATTATTAGTGTTAACCTTTCATAGCATGAGGAAAAGAAATTATTGAAAACTCTAAAGAAGCACCGTGATGCTATTGGATATACTCTTGATGATCTTAAGGGCATTAGTCCCACTCTATGCCAAGACAAAATAAGATTGGAGAAAGACGCTAAACTAGTTGTTGATCACCAACGACAGTTAAATCCTAAGATGAAAGAAGTGGTAAGAAAAGAAATACTAAAGCTTCTAGAAGCAGGTATAATTTATCCCCTTGCTGATAGTCAGTGGGTAAGCCCTATCCATTGTGTCCCTAAGAAGGGAGGTATTACCGTTGTTCCTAATGATAAAGATGAATTGATCCCACAAAGAATTATTACAGGTTATAGACTGGCAATTGATTTCCGCAAATTAAGTAAAGCTACTAAAAAGGATCATTAACCTTTACCTTTTATTGATCAAATGCTAGAAAGATTATCCAAACATACACATTTTTGCTTTCTAGATGGTTATTCTGGTTTCTCTCAAATACCTGTGTCAAAAGAGGACCAAAAAAAGACCACTTTTACTTGCCCTTTCGGTACCTTTGCTTATAGACGTATTCCTTTTGGTTTATGTAATGCACCTGCTACCTTTCAAAGATGCATGATGGCTATATTCTCTGATTTTTGCGAAAAGATTGTTGAGGTTTTCATGGATGATTTCTCCGTATACGGAACTTCTTTTGATGATTGCTTGAGCAACCTTGATCGAGTTTTGCAGAGATGTGAAGAAACTAATCTTGTCTTGAATTGGGAGAAGTGCCACTTTATGGTTAATGAAGGTATTGTCTTGGGGCATAAAATTTCTGAAAGAGGTATTGAAGTTGGTAAAGCTAAAGTTGATGCTATTAAAAGATGTCGTGTCCCAAGGACATCAAAGGTATAAGAAGTTTCCTTGGTCATGCCGGTTTTTATAGGAGGTTCATAAAGGACTTCTCAAAAATTTCTAGGCCTCTGACTAATCTCTTACAAAAAGATATTCCTTTTGTCTTTGATGATGATTGTGTAGAAGCATTTGAAATACTTAAGAAAGCCTTGATTTCTGCACCCATTGTTTAGCCACCTGATTGGAATTTACCCTTTGAAATTATGTGTGATGCTAGTGATTATGCTATAGGTGTTGTTCTAGGACAAAGGGTTGATAAGAAATTAAATGTTATTCAATATGCTAATGAAACTCTAGACAGTGCCCAAAGAAATTATGCTACTACTGAAAAAGAATTTTTAGCAGTTGTATTTGCTGGTGATAAGTTCAGACCTTATATTGTTGATTCTAAAGTAACTGTTCACACCGATCATGCTGCTATTAAATATCTTATGGAAAAGAAAGATGCTAAACCTAGACTTATTAGATGGGTTCTCTTGCTACAAGAATTTGATTTGCAGATAGAAAGGGAGCTGAGAACCCCGTTGCAGACAACTTGTCTAGGTCAGAAAATGTTCTTGATGACCCACTACCTATTGATGATAGCTTTCCTGATGAACAATTAAATGTCATTAATGCTTCTCATACTTCTCCATGGTATGCTTATTATGCTAATTACATTGTTGCTAAATTTATACCACCTAGTTTCACATACCAGCAAAAGAAAAAGTTTTTCTATGATTTGAGACATTACTTCTGGGATGACCCACACCTTTATAAAGAAGGAGTAGATGGTGTCATTAGACATTGTGTACCTAAGCATGAACAGGGACAAATCCTACGCAAGTGTCACTCCGAGGCTTATGGAGGACACAACGCTGGAGATAGAACCGCGCATAAGGTATTGCAATCCAGTTTTTATTGGCCTACTCTCTTCAAAGATGCCCGTAATTTTGTCTTGTCTTATGATGAATGTCAAAGTATTGGTAATATTAGTAAACATCAAGAAATGCCTATGAACTATTCACTTGTTATTGAACCATTTGATGTTTGGTGCTTTGATTATATGGGACCGTTTCCTTCCTCTAATGGGTATACACATATTTTAGTTGATGTTGATTACGTTACTAAGTGGGTAGAAGCTATTCCAACTAGTAGTGCTGATCATAACTCCTCTATTAAGATGCTTAAAGAAGTTATTTTTCCAAGGTTTGGAGTCCCTAGATATTTAATGACTGATGGTGGTTCACATTTTATTCATGGTGCCTTTCGTAAAATTCTTGCTAAGTATGATGTTAATCATAGAATTGCATCCCCATATCACCCGCAGTCTAGTGGTCAAGTAGAACTAAGTAATAGAGAGATCAAATTAATTTTGCAAAAGACTGTTAATAGATATATAAAGAATTGGTCCAAGAAACTTGATGATGCATTATGGGCCTATAAAACTGCATATAGAAATCCTATGGGTATGTCTCTATATAAAATGGTTTATGGAAAAGCATGCCATTTACCTCTCGAACTAGAACATAAGGCATATTGGGCCATTAAAGAGCTCAATTATGATTTCAAACTTGCCGGTGAGAAGAGGTTATTTGACATAAGCTCACTTGATGAATGGAGAACCCAGGCCCTATGAGAATGCCAAACTGTTTAAAGAAAAAGTTAAAAGATGGCATGACAAAAGGATACAAAAGCGTGAGTTTAATGTAGGTGATTATGTGTTGCTATTCAACTCTCGTTTAAGATTTTTTGCAGGAAAACTTCTCTCTAAATGAGAAGGGCCTTACGTTATCGAGGAGGTCTATCGCTCCGGTGCCATAAAAATCAACAACTTCGAAGGCACAAATCCGAAGGTGGTGAACGGTCAAAGAATCAAACATTATATCTCAGGTAATCCTATAAATGTTGAAACTAATGTTATTGAAACCGTAACCCCAGAGGAATACATAAGGGACACTTTCCAGAATGTTTCAGACTCCGAAAAGGAATAGGTATGTGGTATGGTAAGTAAACTGACTCCAAAACAGTTCTAATGGCAATTTTTCTCCGTTTTGGAATATTTAAGAAAATAAGAAGTAGTCCGAAACGGACACGAGGCACCCATGAGGGTGGAGGGTGCGCCCTACCACCCTGGGCGCGCCCCCTTGCCTCATGGGCACCTCGTGTGTCCTCCGGACTCCGTTTTCTTGCACGATACTTCTTTTGGTCGGTAAAAATTCATTATATAGTCTCCCAAAGGTTTTGACCACACTATCACGCAAATATCCTCTGTCTTTGTTTCGAGCCGTTTTCTGCCAGAGTTGTCAAAGATCAGGCATCATGTCGTCCCCCTTCTCCAACAATGAGGGCAACGATGCTTGGCTAATGAAGATAGAGCTGAAGAGAGAAGAACCCGGGGAGATCAACAAGGATGATGGGATCAAGAATGCCATGGAGCATCAAACTCCAGCAATCGAAGACGAAGACATCCTTCAACCTCATCACAATCTTCTTACCCCAACGGAGATTGAAGCCTTCAAGATGATTGAGTTAGCTCGCATACAAAATAAGTATCTCACTCGTGAAAATATTTTGTTGCAGGAGCATATCACCGCACTCAAGGGCATTATCCACAAATTGGAGGATCTCCTACGCTTGATGTGCGACTATCCATCATCACCACCATCTTCTTCACCAACAAAGGAGAACTGAGTATCTGGTATGGGCACTCCCCTTGGCAACTGCCAAGCTTGGGGGAGATGCCCCGATATCGTATCACCATCACACTCCTATCTTTACCGTTTTTCTTAGTGTGATCCTTTTGGTAATATTTTGATCTAGTAGAATAAAAGTTTTAGTATGATTTAGTTTTGAGTTTTGCCTTATGATCCTTCTATGTTACCGAGTCCATGAGCTATATATAATAAAGATTAGTGTTGAGTCAAGGGCTTGATTATCTTGCTATGATCGTGAGGGAAGTAAAGAAAAAGAAAAGAATAAAAAGAAATAAAGAGATCATATTGATCTTATGGAGAGTAATGACTTCACATATAAAGAGTATGATGAATAAAAGTTGTTGAGTGTTGACAAACATAGTTTTGGTCATCGTTGCAATCAATAGGAAGTAATAAAGAAAGACAGGTCTTCACATATAAATATACTATCTTGGACATCTTATATGATTGTGAGCACTCATTAAAATATGACATGCTAAAGAGTTGATGTTGGACAAGAAAGACAACGTAATGGTTTATGTTTTCTTATAACCAAAATAAAGTATATTGTCATGGATCATCCAACATGTTGAGCTTGCCTTTCCCCCTCATGCTAGCCCAATTCTTTGCACCAAGTAGAGATACAACTTGTGCTTCCGAATATCCTTAAACCCACTCTTGCCATGAGAGTCCACTGTACCTACCTATGGATTGAGTAAGATCTTTCAAGTAAGTTGTCATTGTTGCATGCAATAAAAATTGCTTTCTAAATATGTATGACTTATTAGTGTGGAGAAAATAAGCTTTATACAATCTTGTGATATGGAAGCAATAAAAGCGACGGACTGCATAATAAAGGTCCATATCACAAGTGGCAATCTAAAGTGACGTTCTTTTGCATTAAGATTTCGTGCATCCAACCATAAAAACACATGACAACCCCTGCTTCCCTCTGCGAAGGGCCTATCTTTTTCTTTTGTCTTATACCTTTTACAAGAGTCATGGTGATCTTCACCTTTCCTTTTTACATTTTATCCTTTGGCAAGCACATTGTGTTGGAAAGATCCTGATATATATATATCCAATTGGATGTAAGTTAGCATGAACTATTATTGTTGGCATTACCCTTGAGGTAAAAGGTTGGGAGGCAACACTATAAGACCCTATCTTTCTCTGTGTCCGATTAAAACTCCATACCCATAGTATAGTGTGAGTGTTAGCAACTGTGAAAGACTAAATGATAGTTGAGTATGTGGACTTGCTGAAAAGCTCTTATAATGACTCTTTCCGATGTTATGATAAATTGCAATTGCTTCAGTGACCGAGATTATAGTTTGTTGGTTTTCAATGAAGTTTCGATTCATACTTGACATTGTGAATAGATTATTACTTGAGCATAAGAAATCATATGACAATATATATATATATATATATATATATATATATATATATATATATATATATATATATATATATATATATATTGTTGTTGTTGTTATAAGAATGATCATGATGCCCTCATGTCCGTATTTTATTTTATCGACAACTCTATCTCTAAACATGTGGACATATTTTTCGATATCGGCTTCCGCTTGAGGACAAGCGAGGTCTAAGCTTGGGGGAGTTGATGCGTCCATTTTTCATCATGCTTTTATATCGATATTTATTGCATTATGGGCTGTTATTACACGTTATGTCACAATACTTATGCCTATTCTCTCTTATTTTACAAGGTTTACATGAAGAGGGAGAATGCCTGCAGTTGGAATTCTGGGCTGGAAAAGGAGCAAATATTAGAGACCTATTCTGCACAACTCCAAAAGTCCTGAAACTTCACGGAGGCACGTTTTGGAATATATAAAAAATACTGGAGAAACAATCAACAGGAGGGGGCCCACACCCTGGCCATGAGGGTGGGGGCGCGCCCTACCCCCTGGGCACACCCCTGCCTCGTGGGCCCCCTGGTAGGCCTCCGATGCCCATCTTGTGCTATATGAAATCTTTTACCCTGGAAAAAATCATAAGCAAGCTTCCGGGAAGAAACACCGCTGCCACGAGGCGGAACCTTAGCGGAACCAATCTAGGGCTCAGGCGGAGCTGTTCTATCGGTGAAACTTCCCTCCGTGAGGGGGAAATCATCACCATCGTCATCACCAATGATCCTCTCATCGGGAGGGGTTCAATCTCCATCAACATCTTCACCAGCACCATCTCCTCTAAAACCCTAGTTCATCTCTTGTATCCAATCTTTGTCCCAAAACCTCAGATTGGTACCTGTGGGTTGCTAGTAGTGTTGATTACTCCTTGTAGTTGATGCTAGTTGGTTTATTTGGTGGAAGATAATATGTTCAGATCCTTAATGCATATTAATACCCCTCTGATTATGAACATGAATATGATTTGTGAGTAGTTATGTTTGTTCCTGAATACATGGGAGAAGTCTTGCTATAAGTAGTCATGTGAATTTGGTATTCGTTCAATATTTTGATGAGATGTATTTGTCTCTCCTCTAGTGGTGTTATGTGAACGTCGACTACATGACACTTCACCATTGTTTGGGCCTAGACGAAGGCATTGGGAAGTAATAAGTAGATGATGGGTTGCTAGAGTGACAGAAGCTTAAACCCTAGTTTATGAGTTGCTTCGTAAGGGGCTGATTTGGATCCATATGTTTCATGATATGGTTAGGTTTACCTTAATAGTTCTCTTGTAGTTGCGAATGCTTGCAATAGGGGTTAGTCATAAGTGGGATGCTTGTCCAAGAAAGGGCAGTACCCAAGCACCGGTCCACCCACATACCAAATTATCAAAGTAACGAACGCGAATCATATGAGGTGATGAAAACTAGCTTGACGATAATTCCCATGTGTCCTCGGGAGCGTTTTCCTTCATATAAGAGTTTTTCCTGGCTTGTCCTTTGTTACAAAAAGGATTGGGCCATCTTGCTGCATCTTATTTACTTTGTTTACTTGTTACCCGTTACAAATTACCTTATCACAAAAGTACCTGTTACAGATAATTTCAGTGCTTGCAGAGAATACCTTATTGAAAACCGCTTGTCATTTCCTTCTGCTCCTCGTTGGGTTCGACACTCTTACTTATCGAAAGGACTACGATAGATCCCCTACACTTGTGGGTCATCAACGTCATCGGCCAAGAGGAGAGAGATTACGTAGGCTTAGGAGGAGAGGATGAATGGGTACCTCACGTCTGGCCTCTGATGCACCATAAGCACGTCATGTTGCTGCCCTACCGCCACTCGACTTGTCATGCCGCCACAGGAGAATACACGAAAAAGGGGAGGGAATAGGGTTTCTCCGGTTGGACCATGGATCGGATCAGTCAATCGTGGGCGAAACAAAATTGGCGCTCAGGACGGCGTGGTGTTGTGACATGATCCCAACATTACGTCATAGGGGTCTGGACCAACACCATGTCGCGTAGGTGATATGCCCGTGCGTTTCCATGGGAGTAGTATACATGGATAAATCTTCATGTGAATGAATAAGCAAAGGGGATTTTGCTTTTTTATGAACCATAGAACTTCTGGAAACTTTGTCGTAAGACATTGAAGGCCAAAGAACATCGTAGAGTGAAATATAGCTATCTGAATGACATGTTGTTTCTACACAAAATAATATATCTTATTTGATAAAGAAAAAAGAGAGGCAATAATACGACCTACTTACAAAATGTTTATCTACCCCTTTTCCATAAACCATCAGAAAATGGGATCCGGATCCTCTAACATAGAGAAGGAAAGTCACGCTGCTACAGTGCTAGCCTAGTGTAAAGTGAAGAAGGAAAGTTAGGGATTGTTAGTAGGTAGTTAGCAGGTTGTTTACTGTTGGTATAAATAATTTTAAAATTAGCTTTATTTCATCATCAATTTTTTATGTAATTACTATAAATGTACACAGTAGATCATCAATTTGCAAATTAATTTAACACATTTTAGGCTTAATCATTTGGATAGAAAGAAGGGAGGTTAGGGTACTACAGCTTCTCAATGTTAGAGGATCCAGTTTCCAGAAAATGGCATTCCACGTGCCCGCGCCCAAAATATCACAATCTTCATGATTTGATTAACTGGGAGTAGGATTAAAAAATTAAAAGATGTGGCAAATCATAACAGATGAAGTTCTAAATTAACTTATGTTTATTGATAAAATCATGTGTTTTCCATATAAATGTTCAGACAGAATAATATGGTGTCACATATACGCACACATCATCACATCAGATCTAGCCTTCCTTAAATCCACGTGACCCATTTGAAGCACCCAAGAACAGTTTGGAATTTACATCTCACCTAAGTGCATGTATATACTGAGTAGTGAGTTACAGACCGCCAGAGCCAAATCGAAAGTGCAAACATGCATCTGATGCTTGCTTGCTAGTGCAGCGGTTATCTCCCTTGACTTTGGCTGCTTCAGGTGTCATGAGCGTGGTTGAAGGCTGAAGCATCACTGATGCCTGCATTAAGATAGACTGTGGCTGCCCTACTCGCCATGGACGGATGGACCCTGCTTGCTTTGGACCTAGGAGCTGAAGACCAGCGGACTGAGACAAAGAATAAGCGGAGGCTGCAGCGTCCCAGAATAGCAGGGAGTGGCGCGACGTGGAGGTGGTCCAATGGAGATGGGCACGGCAACATGGCGAGTTAAGGAGTGGAGATGGAGTAACGACGAGCCATGGCTGTGTGGATGTTAATTGGGCTGTAAATATTGATTTCGACCAGCCACACCGCATTCTCGGTCCCTGCGCCCCTCAAGTCTGCGTCCCCCTACTCCTCGACCAGCCGCACGACATTCTAACATCGCGGCCGCCGCGCACAGTTCCAGGAGAGAGGAACAAGGAGAGAAATGATACAGGCTTAGAACAGATAAGAAACTGGTACCTCGCTTCCGCCCCTCGCTGATGCTCCATGACCGCCACTTGATCTATCAAGCCGCCACGGAAGAAGAAACGAGATGGCAGACGAAATAAGGTTTCTTCGATGTACTCATCTGCTCCAGCTCCCCCATCAAAGGAGACCGATGGCGTCCAAGGGCGCGGGGTGCAGGAGAGGTTGTCGTCCATAATTGACGTGAATTGAGATTGATTACCAAAGAAAGGGATTAATTACCATGCGGAAATTGATTGTTTTACCAAACATAGATCGGAAGAAAAACTAATCGAGGGGTGAGGGATAGCAAACGGAAAGGGATGGACGAAGAGTGGGACGTAAGATGGGATACGGAACCTTACAGTTATTTGGTATTGGCGAGAGGTAACATAGAGAAGGAAAGTCACGCTGCTACATTACTAGCCTAGTGTAAAATGAAGAAGGAAAGTTAGGGATTGTTAGTAGGTAGTTAGCAGGTTGTTTACTGTTGGTATAAATAATTTTAATTTTTTTTCACCATTAATTTTTCTATGTAATTACTATAAATGTACACAGTAGATCATCAATTTGCAAATTAATTTAACACATTTTAGGCTTAATCATTTGCATAGAAAGAAGGGAGGTTAGGGTACTGTAGCTTCTCATTGTTAGAGGATCCAGTTTCCAGAAAATGACATTCCACGTGCCCACGCCCAAAACATCACAATCTTCATGATTTGGTTAACTGGGAGTAGGATTAAAAAATTAAAAGATGTGGCAAATCATAACAGACGAAGTTCTAAATTAACTTCTTTTTATTGATAAAATCATGTGTTGTCCATATAAATGTTCAGACAGAATAATATGGTGTCACATATACGCACACATCATCATATCAAATCTAGCCTTCCTTAAATCCGCGTGACCCATTTGAAGCACCCAAGAACAGTTTGGAATTTACATCACCTAAGTGCATGTATGTACTGAGTAGTGAGTTACAGACCGCCAGAGCCAAATCGTAAGTGCAAACACGCACATGATGCTTGCTTGCTAGTGCAGCGGTCATCTCCCTTTACTTTGGCTGCTTCAGGTGTCATGAGCGTGGTTGAAGGCTGAAGCATCGCTGATGCCTGCATTAAGATAGACCGTGGCTGCCCTACTCGCCATGGACGGATGACCCTGCTTGCTTTGGACCTGGGAGCTGAAGACCATCGGACTAAGACAAAGAATAAGCGGAGGTTGCGGCATCCCAGAATAGCAGGGAGTGGCGCGACGTGGAGGTGGTCCAATGGAGACGGGCACGACAGCATGGCGAGTTAAGAAGTGGAGATGGAGTAACGATGAGCCACGACTGTGTGGATATTGATTGGGCTACAAATATTGATTTCGACCAGCCACACCACGTTCTCAGTCCCTGCACCCCTCAAGTCTGCGTCCCCCTGCTCCTAGACCAGCCGCGCGGCATTCTAACATCATGGCCGCCGCACACAATTCCAGGAGAGAGGAACAAGGAGAGAAATAATACATGCTTAGAACAGAGAACAAACTGGTACCTCGCTTCCGGCCTCGCCGATGCTCCATGACCGCCACTTGTTCTATCACGCCGCCACAGAATAAGAAACAAGATGGCAGATGGAATAAGGTTTCTTCGGTGTACTCATCTGCTCCACCTCCCCCATCAAAGGAGAAATTACCGCTGGCGTCCAAGGGCGCGGGGTGCAGGAGAGGTTGCCATCCATAATTGATGTGAATTGAGATTGCCAAAGAAAGGGATTAATTACCATACGGAAATTGATTGTTTTACCAAACATAGATCCGAAGAAAAACTAACCGAGGGGTGAGGGATAGCGAACGGAAAGGGATGAACGAAGAGTGGGACGTAAGATGGGATACGAAACCTTACGATTATTTGGTATTGGCGAGAGGTAAGCGGCGGTGATGTAGACGTTAATTGTTTCCTTTGTTTGGAGATTGATTACCATCTGTGAGTTAAGCTGGGTACTAAAGAAGAATCTGATTGTGATACGTGAATTGATTGTTGCCTTGTACGTTTGGTTGTGGTATTCACTATAAGAAAATATACTTTCGTGATGATACGTGTTTGTCACAGTAGGTCGCGTTTTTTGTTATGCATGTACATCCATGACAAATTTATGACAGAACCAAGATAGTCATACATGTGCTGTCGTAGAAGTGTTCCATGACATTACCAAAATTATCATCACGGAAGTGTCCACTTCCATGACGATAAATCGCGCGTCACAGAAGTGCTTTCGTCAAGGGTGACTGACACGTGGCATCCACCGTAACGGAATGCCGTTAAGCTATTGGGTCGGGTTTTTGATCCGATAACCCATTAACAGCCCCGACCAATGGGGATTTTCCACGTGTAAAATCATCATTGGCTGGAGGAAAAACGTGTCGGCTCATCGCTGGGACAGATGTCATCCACTCATTGGACAGAAGGCGCCTATGATACATCGACACGTGGCACAACCCAACAGAGGCCCATTCCTGTGAAAAGGCCGACCCGTTTGACTTGGTCAAAAGGTGGCGGGCCGGCCCATGGAAAGCCTATTAACAGCATGTTCGCATATAGCCCATTTACAGCCCGCTAACCCAAGGCCCGTTACGCCCTATTCGAATTAGGCCCAATAGCATCATCTGGGCCATCCAATATGATTCCAGCCCATTTTCACTTCTGGCCCATGTACGGCCCATGATGTCTTTCGGCCCATATGAGGCCCTATGTAACTCTTGGCCTATTAACGGCCCGTGGTGAACGGCCCGTAATGAACAAATGTATCACTTTACACCCATTAACGGCCCGTGGTGGTGGCGCCCGTAAAAACGATGTATCACTTTATACCCATTAACGGCCCGTTATTCCGTTGGGCGTTTCCAGCCCATGTTATCTTCGGCCTTCTCAGAGCCCATTTATTCTTGGGCTATTTTCCAGCATATTTTTACTTACGACCCATTATTATCATTTTCTGCTTGTGGGCCAAATTCAGCCCGTGGTTACAGTCGGCCCGTTTGTGGTCCGTTAATCGTTGGGCGTTTTCATAGCGTCATCAAATCGGCCTATTAACGATGGCCCGTTATGGTCGGCCCATGAACGGACGATTCAACTCTAGCCCGATTACGGCGAGCAGCGATCTGTTTGGCCCATGTTTGTAATCGATCATATGGCCCGTATAAGGCCCATTGATGATACGACCCGTAGAAGGCCCATTGTTTCTACGGCCTGTAGAAGGCCCATTGTTTCTACGGCCCGTAGAAGGCCCACTGTTTCTATGGCCCGTAGAAGGCCCATTGTTTATCTGCCCGTAGAAGGCCCCCTTGTTTCTCGGCCCGTAGGAGGCCCAATGTCACTACGATAAATATTAGCCCATGGTTATTGTGGCCTAGTTTCAAAAAATAGGTTATTGCAGCCACTAGCAAACCGCGAGAAAAAGAACTGCATCGACTACAAGCAAACAAATAAACAAGACAACAAGGAAATAAATAAGCAAGCAACTTACACTAGGCTATCACGGCTATTACATATTACATCCATTGGGCATCATAGTTCGCCACGGTGCAAATATAGGGAACACAACAGCATATAAACGCCAGAGCAAAACAAGTCCGAACTGAAACCACTTGAAGAGCTCAAGAAACAATATCACAGGTACCCATAATCTTTGGCAAGATGCTTAGCAAGCTTATTAACTTTCTCTTGTTTGGCGCTTAAGTCCTCCAGTAGCTTCTTTGTTGCACCAAAAAGTATGCATCTGAATTCTGAGGGACTTCCTCGGTCCTTGACTTCTGTCGCATAACATCGATCGATGTCTTTCAACTTGAAGTTGAGACTCAAGCGAACTTATTCAGCAACGAGTTCAAGAGCTGGTGCCAGCGATGGTAGCCGAGAACTTCGAACACTACATCAAGACAGGATTTTGGGGTTGTCTCGGTGTCTTCAATATAGTTTTTATCAGCTTTCTTGGAGACCAACAGGGATGTCTCACTATCTTGAACCTTATCTGCATTACTTCCTTTACCATTGCATAACAGGGTACTCTTCTCCAATATTTTATTCGCGTTCTAAAAGAGAAACAAACAAACACATCTCGGGTTTACAATGTAGTATATGAAACTCATTTTGGTAAACCAGTTCAGTAGTAAGGTGGACAGGATAACAGCATGAAACAAACATATATCTATGTAGTATGGTCACTATATGGTCTATATCATTCTAGTTTATGTTGCCAAATCAAGATAGATACAGTTCGAATCATATCTATTTAAGACAAACCAGCATAGACATAATATAAGTGTGGGAAACTACACAGCAATAACAACACTTGTAATGTGCATGGCATGAGACCATAACTTTTTATTCAATTGAAACTGAAATCAACATAGAGCATGTTACAACAGCAAACAGCCAAACACGTTGAAGAAACAGGTTTAAAACATACCTGTTGTGCCATTGGAGTTTCATTTGCATCCTTCAAATTTGAAATTAGTTGGTATCGATAAATCTGATGATGCAAGAGCAAAGTAGTATGAACCATAGCTACGGAACCTGACCTGAGAAGAATTCTTCTTACGCTTTAAGCGTTGACTTGGGTTCGGAGTGGTGGTCCTCGTGATTTGGGCACTGCAGTTGCCTTATTAACTGCTTTCGTGTTTGGGTGCTCTATGGTGGAGACGGTCTTTGTGTCAACGGAACTGGGTGTCTATCTGCTGGGGTTGGGGTTAGAAGGGTGTAGCTGGTTCTCTGTCCAAGCGGGTAGGGGTACAATCTGCATGAGTGTGGGTTATGTGTGGTGGGGCTGGTTCTTGAGCAAGTACAACCGTGGTTCTATCTGCATCGACAGTAGCACGATCTTTTCGAAGACCGTGTTTTACTCCCACAGATATCTGCCATCACTCCCTCCAATTGAAATGGCTGATAAACAAGAAAAGTAATTGAATGTACAGACATTATAAGATAGACAGGTGCAATGGATAGTAGGGAAGAAAACAGGGCATGAAATAATTCACATTTATGTTGTCTAAGCAAACAGAATAGCAGGATATAATTTCACATATATGATGGCTAATTAAACAGGATAGCATGACACAATTTCACATGTATGATGGCTAACTAAACAGGATAAAATGACATACTTCAAAATATGATGACTATGTAAACAGGATGACATGATATAACTATACGATGTGTCTATTAAAGTGGTTGGCATGCCATAAATCACAAACATGCCATCGATGGAAACATGATGGCATGATATAATTCACAGATAGAATGACATAATTTAAAATATGATGACTATGTAAACAGGATGAGATGATATAACTATATTATGTCTTTAGAAAATGGGTTCGCATGCCATAATTCAGATACATGCTGTCTATGTAGACATCATGACATGACATAATTCAAATATATGATTTATATACTAAGGAAGTGAGCAGAGGGCAATCGCATATATGATGTGCCAACTAAGGATATGGCATTCAATATTGTGTATATGATGTAAAAACTAAGCATTAGAATACAACATATGTGTTATATGAGTAATATAACCCTGCCAAGTTTGAGCATACACCTCAGGGGGATAATAGGACTGGCCATCTGCCTCTGAATCCTCCTCGAAGAGCTATCTGTAACCAACAAGATATCAGCTTCAAGCGAGTAGCATTATCTCTCTCGAAGACCTTGTTTTCACTTGATTTCTCCATCACCAATTCAAATGGCTGATGCACAGGAAGAGCAGTTGAATATACAAACATTATCGACAAAAGCAATGAGAAATACAAAAAAAAGGACGGAATGATATAATTCACATATATGACGCTTGCCTAAACAGCATGGCATTGCATAATTCACATACATAATGCCTTGCAACAAGATAACATTGCATAATTCACATACATAATGTCTTGCAACAAGATGGCATTGCATAATTCACATATATGGTAATTAGACACTAAACAGGTGGCATTCACACAAAGCATGTCTAAACTAAGCAAATGACATAGCAATGCAAGATACCATGCGCACGATATGAGCAACATAACCCTGCCAAGTTAGGGCATGCACCTGGGGGAAATATGGTGGTCATCTCTCTCGAATCCTCCTCGAGGAGCTATCGGTAACCAGCAAGACATGCGCTTCGTCAGATAGCATTGTCTGCTCTGAAGACCTTGTTTTTACTCCACATTTTTCCATGACCGCCGAATGGCTGATGCACAGGAAGAGTAATTGAATGTACTAAAATTGTTGACAAATTTAACACGTAATAAAAAATGATGGCATGATATAATTCACATATAAGATGGTGGCTAACCAGGGTGGCATTGCAAAATTCACATATATGATGCCCGGCTAGACAAGATGGCATTGCATGATTCACATATACTATAAAGAAACTAAGCAGATGGCATTGACACAAAGCATGTCTAAACTAAGCGAGATGACATCTTTAATGTATACATTAAGCAATGCAAGGCACCATATGCATGATATTACCAACATCGGCATGCCAAGTTAGAGAGAAGACCTCATGGGGTAAATAGGAGTGGTCTTCTCATACGCATCCCCTCGAACAGTTATCTTCCTCTTGATTACGATCCGAAATGGGTGGAGGGGGCTGCCTTTGCGCCCACCATGGAGCAGCGTCGCATGAAATTTTATTGCCACGCAAGGCTCGTCTCTTTTGCTCTACATGATCAGTTCCATTGTGTACAATAAGCGGCATGCATAGGAATAAAACATAGTGAGATTATGTAAGGAGTGCATGCACAAATCCAGTGATGGTAGCAAAGCGTGGATAGACCCAAAACCAATGATAGCAGGCGGATAATAGCTTTAGTTAAAAATACAGATAATGGCTCCTTTAATGTTTGTTTGCACCCAACATGAAACTCATAGTAGACACCGAAGATTAACCAGATAGTAGAGAAATAGTACTGATTGCTGCCCCAATATGTACCCCACAACCATTTAAAAACTCAAGTTTCAGCATTAGTTTGGACCTGACTCGGAGTCTAATAGGTGAACACGACGATAATGTAGCATGTCATCATATTAAGTGACGCATAACGTAAGCAGACACGGAAGAGTGCGACCTCTCTCGCGGACCCGTGTAGTCCTCAAGGTCATCTGCTCAGTTGATGATGGTAATGCAGTTGCCATGGCTGCCGGCAACGGGGAAGAAGATCTGAGGCGGCGAAAGACAGTCTGGAGAGCGGATCCCTGCTGTGGTGAACCCTTCCGTCGTTGGAGCAGCTGAGCTGGGGTGGAACACAGCGCCCAGCAGAGCAGGACAAACCACACAAGGTTTTCTTTGACACATATCTAATGAAGTAATTGAGTAAGGGCTTGTTTGAATTTGAGGATTCTAACAATGCAGGGATAGGAAATAGACAGGAATAGGATAGGAATGCACGTGCAAAACAGAGAATTTAAAAACACAGGATTTCTGCCAATGTGGGTGTTTGATTCACAACAATTGGAAGATCACAGGATGCAAAAAAGCATGGTGAGATTAAGTCAAACCGCAAGAAAATGTAAGGTTATAATGCTATTATGCTACTATCTCTTAGTCTTGTGCTTGATGAATAGGAATATGAAAAGGAGGAGAAGTGGAAATTAGAATTCCTACGGTTTTTCTTTCAAGGAGACACTAAAGGAACAAATCCTACAGTTTTCCTTTGCTCCATTCCTTTGCACCAAATTCATGAAAAGTAGTACCATAGGAAACTTTCCAATTCTGATGTTTTTCATTCGCTTTTCCTTTCAAGCACTAGCGATTCTAGTAGGCAGGCTTGTGCAAGGAAAATCCTACACTAAAAATTTTTTTTGTGCTACTTCTATTGCTTTGGACCCAGGCCACTGCCATACTAGCTCAACTCCCAGGCCCATCGACAAATGCACAGCTCAAACGCGCAGAGATAAATAATGATGGCGTTCAAGAGAGTCCATCATGGATAGCTAAGTTTCCTGGTACCTCACTTCTTGTCATATAGTAGGATAAAATAATCGTATTTCCCGTTACTACGAGTGCTCAGTGGACAATATATGTAACATGTAGAGTAAAAAAGAGATGCAACAAGTGTACAACCACTTTGGTGAAGCCATGTCGATCTCAGCGTGATTGGGTTGGCCGGTGAGGGTGCTCCGGCTGACTTGGCTGTCGGAGGAGGGGAAGAAGATCTTAGGCATCTGGAGATGGAGCCGAGGTATTGCTCTGCTGTGATGGAGGGTTTAAATCGTTGGAGCAGCTGCGGTGAGTTATCTGACGCCGAGGTGAAGCAGACAAGAGAGACAACGAACAACGTTAACTGAGTGGAATTCTAATAGCATCTCCAATAAATGACGTAAAATACATAACCACAAAGTGCTAGATGTAAAATACATCGCCGCTCATCTCTGAACTTAACTGTCAAAACTGAATTTAAGCGTCGAAACTGAACTTAAGCTGTCAAAACTGAACTTAAGCGCCGAAACTGAATTTTGCTATCGAAACTGAATTTCTTTGTCGAAACCGAACGCACTAGCAAGGTGAGGCTAAACGTTGGTCGTGACTTTTTCATCTCTGGTCGGTCGATTTTGCAGCCGTTGGATCTGAAATCAAGGGCATGTGGTTCATCTTCAACCTCCATCCCTTGAGCCGCTTGACCACCACCAGCCAAACAGCAGCCCCCGCCACCCATGACGGGCGGTCGCCGCCTCAAAACACTCCCTACCACCGGTCCGCCGCCGCCCAGCCATCCTCTAGGCCCCCCCGTGCCGAGCTTTTTCTCCGTCGATCCCCACGCCACCCCTTCGCTAACGGCACCGCATGGCACCACCACCCCATCCCGAACCCTAAGATAGATAGTGGGGTACCTCTCCGTGAGCCCCCTCTCCTATTGCTGTTGGTTCTTCCTTCACCCGGCGAGCCCCCCACCCCTGAAAATCGGTGACCCAAAAGTCGATTCAGTCGATGAAGTGTAACTAAATCGGAGCAGCATCGCAAGCAAGAGCAAGAGCGAGAGCAGCAGCGTGAGCAAGAGCAATAGCAAGAGCGAGACCAGGTAGGGGACGAGAGCAGAAGCAGAGCAACAGCGCGAGAGAGCTAAAGCAGCAGCAGCTCCTACTGATGTGGACGTCGCCACCGAGGGAGCGACGCCGTGGAGGAAGTGGCCGGCGACACCGCCGTGGATGGAGCCGCGTCGTGTCGGCTTGGGACCAAGCGCCGGCAGCACCGTGAGATTGAATCAAGAAGAAAATGCGGTGATTAGTGTACAACCTCTTTGGTGGCGCCGATTAGGCCGCAGCTTCATCGAGGAAGCGGTGATGATGATGCTCTTCGGTGGTGCGGTGAAGGCGGTGTGGGAATGGAGGTGGCGCGAAAGACGAGGGGAACGTCGGGGCAGCTCTTTGGAGGTGGAGGGCGGGTGGCTGAACCGGCGGGACGATGAGATCGATGACAGATCCTCATCCGCACGGTGGATGAGGATGTCGAGGTGTTCTTGTGGACGGCGTCGTCGGGGAAGAGGCTCCGGCTGGGTAGTGGGACGGAGCAGGGTGTGGGGTTTCGTCGCGGTTTTCGCGGCCTCGGTATCTGAATGGGTGGGCGGATGGGATGGCGGTGGGGAACCATGGCTTAGAGCGTGCTTTTCCGAAATGTGGGGTAAGTTCGAAAGTACCCCCACCGATTTGAGGCGGTTCTTCGGTTCAGGGTACCACGGAATTTCGGCGTGTCGGGATTTCACGGAGGTGGGAGTTTTCGCGCATGTTGTAATTTCGAATAGCAAGGCGCGGGTTGAGATGGAGGAGTTGCCGAACTGTGAGACAAAGATATATCTTAAATATTTCGGGCTAACAAGGCGCGGGTTGAAGAGGCGGGAGTTTCACAGCACGATAGACAGAGACGCTAGCTTGAATTTTCGGCATAACAAGGCGAGGCTTGAAATTTCAGAAGAACAAGCTTAACGTGTACCCAAAAAAAGACAATTTGCACCTCAACACGCACAACACACACACAAACACCATTTAGACTAGAGTAAGGTACACGTGCATTGCACGCATGAGATTTGGCAACCAAATTATGAATAAATACCACATTATAGCATGCAAGCTTTGAGTCATATATGCATGATGTAGATGTCCGTTTAATTCTTGTAGTTCATTTCATTCAAAATCATCTAGTTTTTATAAGAAAGCTAATCTATTTTAAGATTCATGGAATTGTGTGTCGTAAGACATAAAGTAAAAACAAATAATGGCAAATCATGTAGAAAAACATTTGGGCAATTCTAATACGGAAGATTCTAGAACAAATAAGAAGTGTTTGTGTTTTGATGTTTGTGCATTATGCTTAAGTTCAACCATGGAGTCTTCTAGATTATACATGTGGCGAAATCTGGTGGAATCTAGATGATATACAACGGCCAGTAGTGCTCAAATTTTCCATATTTGGACCATCGGATTCGCCTCATCCAACGACCATCTTTCAAAGTTAAAGTTACCCGCACACAATATAAAAAATAAATGAAATAAAAATATATATATATATATATATATATATATATATATATATATATATATATATATATATATATATATATATATATAGGGTATAGATATAGATATGTGATGCGAAAGCCGCCCATCATCTCCAATTAGAATAGTGTGTCCATGCACGGATGCGACGTGGCCAAATAATGTCTGCCATCGGTATCTCGAATTTGAATCAGTCTGACCTTGTTCAATGTGTACATTACAACATGCTCGTTTCCAAACCACACCACGCAGATCTCCGTTATATTCATGCATGCATGGGTTTCAAACATCAGGATCTCTTATTCAAATATTTGAATTCAACTTTACATTGATTATGACCTCACCTATTCTTTTACACCCACACAGTAGTCTTCTCTTTATAATTGTACCACTAACTTTCTCTCGTTCATGCATGCACACACACTACCAGTCGGCATTATCCATCGCACGCATGCAATCTTTTTCTTCAGGTCGGTCTCCCATGAAGGCACACACCCACACACATCCCCCTCTCCATCATATCGGGCATTATTTATCTCTCACGCGTGCATGCGCAACGATCGATGTTCCTCTATGTATGTGTATAGATAGCTAGTTCTTTCATAGTTTTCCACACAAACCGATCAATCGATATATCCAGTGAGGTCTCACCTCTTTCCCACGTCCACATCGATCAATCTGTACCTCTCTATATAGGATTAACATATATAGCTAATACACCCACATTAATTATATATCCAACGCCCCCCTCTCATCATCCATTCCTTCCGCTTCATCTCTCAGACGCGTGCAGAATGGCGAAGACGAGGCGAAGGGAACCTGCCCCTCCCCTAACATCACTATATATTGAGGCTAATATGAATGTGATCATTAGACAATTGCTGCTAAAAATGGTTTAAGTTCATGAATTGACACTCCTCATAAAGGATTAGCAATGCTTGGCCCCCTAGCTCATTTATTTTTCATGGCTCCGCCCTGCTGGCATAACAAGCGCGCGTGTTCGCCCCCTCTCTCTGAATATCGATCTCGCACTTGTGCATTCCTTCATAGTCTCCCTCCACTCGGCCCCTCGCACCATCTTCTAGCCCCCCACCGGATTTTGCCACATGTACAATCTAGCAGACTCCATGGTTGAACTTAAGCATAATGCACAAACCTCAAAACAACAGTGGTTCTCTTTTGTTCTAGAATCTTCCATATCATAACTGCCCAAACTTTTTTTCTAGTTGAATTTGCCATTATTTGTTTTTACTTTATGCTTTACAACGCACAATTCCATGAATCATAAAATAGATTAAGGGCTTCTTTGATTCAAAGGATTCTCAAAGAAATTTTGGAGGATTCTAATCATTAGGAATTTTTCCTATCTTGGTTGTTTGATTCGTAGGATTGTAAACCATAGGAATTTTTCCATATGATTCATTTGCACTAGATTTCATAGGAAACATCCCATCCTCAAACCTCTTTGAAAGAATTCTGCGTTTTTCTATGCACAATCAAAAACTCGTACAATCCTGTAGGTTTCAAGGCGACATTCCACTATAATCCCATGTTTTTCCTATTCGCGTTCTTAGATTTTTTATAAAAACTAATTGATTTTGAATGAGATGAACTATAAGAATTAAGCGAAGGGCTACATCAGGCATATATGACTCAGAACTTATATGCTATAGTGTGGTATTTATTCATAATTTGGTTGCAAAATCTGATCGTGCAATGCGTGTACCTTACTAGTACTTGGTATGTGCAAAACACGTAAATTAGAATACCAATGGCACGCTACACAGTGTCTCTCTTACAGTTCATGAAGCCACATGGCACATGTGGAGGCGTTATCGCGACCTCCTTGCGTGGATTGATCACGATGACGTCTGCTGGTTCCGGAAGAATGTACTCGTCCTCCACGAGCCATCTTGGCGGTACATGCCGGCGAAGATGTGCACGCACGCCACACACGCACTCATTCCTCGCACGCACACGCGGTACAGGCGGACGCAATTTTGTACCAAGATCCACCCATGTGATAATTTGACGTGTAAAGTCATTCACTTCATTGATGGTCAATTAATACAGCGCATGCAAATTGAGTGGGCGTGAGGCGGAAGAAAGACATTATTACTCCACTGCGCGCATGCGAGTAGTTAAATCATGGGTTGCTAGTAGTACTTCCATTGGTCTCTGTCGATGGGAAACGACACCTATGGGATCACAAGAATCCCTACTGCGGTTGCGGGGCGCGGGGTTGAGAGAAGAGCGGGTCTAACAGAGAGCACGCGGTTCGTTTATCCAGGTTCGGGCCGCGAGGATGCGTAAAACCCTAGTCCTGCTTTAGTGGATGTATTATGAGTTCTTGAACTAGCTACGGGGTGTAACGAGCTCCAAAAAGCCGAATCCTTCCCCTCGTCGCCTTGGGCCTCCTTTTATAGAAAAAGGGGTTGCCACAGTGGCACACAGGAGGTGGAAAGGCAACAGTAATGCGTGGTTATCCTTCATATTACAGGACAAGACGCATTTAATGCATCGCACAGGTGTCCCTTTGCTTTATTGGGGACGGGGGCGAGGCACGTCCCATCCGTCGCTGCTCCTCCAAGCTTCGACACGCGCCCTGGCCAGCGATGCATGCGGTGCCATGTAGGCAGGCAGGCAGCTGAGGTGGCGCAGTGGCGGAGCCTCCACGAAGGGCTGCATGTTGCCATGCAGGTGCCTGCCCAGTTGGTTGGGTCGGCAGCTGCATGCGAACGGCGGCAGAGACTTGGCTGGTGCGGGCCTGACGGTGGCCCTGCTGGTGCACTTGGTGACGGCCTTGCCGGGTGGCCCGGCAAGGGTCTTGCCGTGGCGCGCAGGCGTCCCCGGCAAGGATCTTGCCGGGGGTCTTGTGGGTTTCTTCGGTGAGGATGGCTGCCTTCCTATCCTCATTTGATTTTGACTATTCTTTATCTTCACAAAGATCTGCATGCCACCACAGAGGTGCCTCCCGAGCCCTGTCCCAATGCATTTGCCGAGTGTTGGTGGGCTCGAGGGTGGCTCGCTCGGCTGGCATGGGCAAGCTGCCCCGGCAAGGGTCTTGCTGGGGCCGCTAAGGCTACCCCGGCAAGGGTCCTTGCCGAGGAAACCTGCTTCGTCCATCTGATCTTTCTGGCCTTGGTCCTTGTCGTAGCTTTGCTTCGTCTTGGGCTTCGGTCTTACCTTGGCTCACCTCCCTCGCTCTGCTTGGTGTGGTCGCGGGCGTGGCTCGATTGCCGTGCAGTAAAGGGTACAAAATGTGCCCCTAGTTTTGTACACCGACAGGAGCCCCCGGGCCTGGGCCACACATAAGCACGACACGTTGTTGGGTCAGGCCCAGAACTGTGCGTGGGCAGGCGGGGCAGTTTTTACGGCGGTAAGATTTTTCGCGCGTTGTGCTTCCCACGACCCGCGCCCGCGGCGCGGCGTGGAGGGGCGTGCGCGCGCATGACGGAAGCATGCTGGCGTCATCCCATGGTGGACACTAAAGAGGTGGCTTGTGTGTCTCTTGGAGACCGCAGGGCCGCTTCCCATTTACTGCCTTCGCTTGGGAACCGTCGCTCCACGCGTCCCACTGTGCCCGCCTCCTGCGCCACATTCGCTGCATGCATAATGCAGAGCGAATGACAGGCGCGCGGGATGTGGGAAGTTGTGCGCGTGCGCGGGTCGATTCCCACGCACCTTCAATGGAGCGGGGAGGGCGGTCGACTGCCCCGCTTGTGGTCACTTCAACAAGCCGGATTGGCCAAGAGGGTGCAGCCGAGCCCCGCCCCCGCCCCTTTATAAAGAGGGGAGCGGGAGGAACGGTGCCTCTCAACCTTTTGTCATCTGCCTCTCCCCATTCTTGCTTAATTTCTTCTTCTACCATGGCAAGGGGGCGTGGTGACGCCTCATCGATGGCGGCGAGGGTTTTGGCCAGACAGCACATCGCTCCTCCCCAAGAACTCATAGTGGCGGGGCCGGCCGCTAGAGGAAGGGGGAGGGGGCGAGGTCGAGGCCGTCGTGGTGCTCGAGGGAGAGGAGGACGGGGCGGCAGATCAGCCTCTCCTCCGCCAGCAGCTCCTCCTCCGATGGAGGGCCATGCCGGGGACAACCCTTGCGAATTCTTCGTCAGGCTGCGCCAGCCACCGCGCCGTCGCCTTCGCCTCCCGACTCCATTCGCGCGGGAGATGGAGCTGGATCTGCCGTAGGCGTTGTGACTGCATATGAGGGGCTACGGGAACAGCGGCACATGGGCCAACGTTGAGTTCCCCGCCCCTCGCGTCATGTATCTCCACCGAGGGTGGAAAACCTTTGCTCGCCTCCACATCTCGACGGATGGGCTCACTCTCCATTTCAAACTAATGGAGGGTGGCCTCCCCTCCGTCAAGATCTTCGGGCACTTCGGGACCCGCGTAAGGTGCTGCGTGGAGAGCTCTTCTGATGACGAAGATTCCTCCTCGAGCGAGAGTGGCGAGGAGGACAACTGCAGCGATGACGAGGCTAGTGGGTGGCAGGATGACGGGTCCGACTAGGCGTCGAGCGCCGCTCCGAGCGGCACCGGCGACTCCATCATCCGTTTTGCTGGCTCCTTGAACTTCTCGGGGTCTTCTCCTTGGGCGGCTGGCGTTGGGAGGCTGCGGGAGAGGAAGAGGGCGGAGGGCAAGGCCGTCAAGTCGGAGTACGTGGGCACCGACGCCTTCGTCGCGTACCGACGTCCTGCCGCCTTGTCTTTGAGCTCTGCCTCCGGCGCCGCCATCACCATCCAGCCCTTGGGCGGCCACCAAGATGTTCTCTTGGTGTCTTCTGTCACTCGTAGCTCGCCTAGGCGCCCCTTTTGCCCTTTTCGCCTCCTTGACCTGCCTCCTAAGGAGAGGGACAAGAAGGATTACGGGCATCTTATCTCTTTTTTTTGCTTCTAAGCTTGTGGGCCTTTGTTGAATTTAGAACTTGTAATCCCCTTGTTCATGTTTTTCATTTCGTATGAACTGTACCTGTATGGAATGTTTTTTTAATGAAAAAGGGATGTTTGCCGGGTTTTTCATTTGCACGTAAAACCCACGACATGGAGTAAATCCTTGTTACCTTTAAGATAAACGTTTTCTCGCCCGGCAACAAGACTTGCCATCCCCCCACTTCGCTCGACCTTTCTCACGCCCTTGGCGGTGGCAGGGATGAGGTGGGCTTAGGTTCCTCGTTTCACTTCCTTGCTGCCGCGACTACGACCAAACTCGGTCCCAGGAGACGAGCCCTAGGGTCCGGAATGAGGAGAGCACGGTAGCCTAAGGATAAAACGAGGTTTCACATACCTCAGTCCATAACGAAACACATGATAAGGGATAGAGAACTTATCTGAATCTGCAGCCCCGGGCAACCTTGGCTTGCCGCGGGTGGATCTTTGCTCTTGTAGCCCCTGGCAATACTGGCTTGCCGGGGCCCGGACGCCGATCCGTCCCCTTTCTTCCAAAGCAGCTCGGCAAGGATATTCATGTGTCCTATGAACCAAAGAAGACAGAGAAGAATAGAGAGACGGCACTCGACCTCTAAGCTAGGGGTTAGCCGCCGCTAAGCACAATCAACCCTAACCAAGGACGAGACGCGACCTAGCATGCATGCTATAACTTAGGGCGCCAGCGCTTCATTTATTTATGCTCATGGTCTGCGCCTAGCTTTGTACAGAGGGTCACATGCCTTGTCGGCAAAGCTCGTACAAAAGGTGGCTTGCCGGGAGGCCCGGCAAGCCGCGCCTTATGGGTAAAACTTGCGAAGATTCTCGATGTTCCAGGAGTTGCTCACTGGTACGGCATCCTCGGTCTCCAGGTGGACTACGCCAGGCCTGGTGACTCGTATTACCCGATAAGGGCCTTCCTACTTCGACGTCAACTTGTTGGAATTCTTGGCTGACTGAACACGCTGAAGAACAAGGTCGCCTTCCTCAAAGCTTCGGGCATGAACCTTGCAGGCAGCCATGGTAGCGGCGCAAGGCTTGCTGGTAGCGTGCCGCTCTTACAGCCGACCGAATACGATCTTCCTCAAGGAGCGTCGCGTCATCTTGGCGCAACGGCTCTTGATCAAGCTCGTCATAAGCGAGCACTCGAGGTGACCCGTGTATGAGTTCCGTGGGGAGAACTGCTTCCGCCCCGTATACCAGGGCAAAAGGTGTCTGGCCGGTTGCTTGATTTGGCATCGTCCTGATCGACCAAAGAACCGCCGGCAACTCATCAATCCAGCGCCTTCCACTCTTGTGCAGCTTGCCAAAGGTCTTCGTTCTCAAGCCTCGCAACACTTCAGCATTTTCCCTCTCTGCTTGGCCGTTGCTCCATGGATGTGCCACGGAAGCAAAACAGACCTTGCTGCCGAGATCTCGGATGTATTGCATGAAGGTGTGGCTTGTGAACTGCGTGCTATTGTCGGTGATTACTCTGTTTGGCACACCAAAACGGCAGACCAGTCCTTTGAAGAATTTGATAGTTGACTGAGCAGTCACCTTCCTCACTGCTTCCACCTCTGGCCACTTTGTGAACTTGTCCATTGCAACATACAAGTACTCAAAGCCCCCGACAGCGCGGGGGAAAGGGCCCAGTATATCGAGCCCCCAGACCGAGAATGGCCAGGAGAGAGGGATTGTTTGAAGGGCTTGAGCTGGTTGATGAAGCTTCTTTGAATGGGCCTGCGCTTCACACTTGGTGACTAGTGCCGTCGCATCTGGAGGCGGTGGGCAGAAGAAACCTTGCGGAATGCCTTCCGGCAAGGCCCTTGACCCTATGTGGGAGCCACATATGCCTCCATGTATCTCTGCCAACAGCTCTAGTCCTGCCTCCTGGGGGATGCACTTGAGTTTCACACTCTTCGGCCTTCTCCGGTACAGGACGTCATCGACGAACTGGTACAGGGTGGACCGACGGGCTACATTCTCCACTTCTTCCTGCTCCTCAGGAAGCTCCCCTGTTTGGAGGAATTGGACAGTATGCTGCGCCCATGCCGGAGCCTGAGGCTTGACGGCAAGGACCAAAGGCATCTCTTCCGCCATGGGAGCGGCTGTCTCTACGGCCAGGGCCTGACTCCCCGCCGGAGCCAGTTGCTCTTGGGCAGGCTCAGCATCCGCGGCAGCACCCTTGCCGGCAGCCCTGGGGGGCTCGGTAGGAAAGTACTTGTCGGG
Source organism: Aegilops longissima (assembly GCA_021605205.1). NCBI lineage: Eukaryota > Viridiplantae > Streptophyta > Magnoliopsida > Poales > Poaceae > Aegilops > Aegilops longissima. The sequence goes on along the minus strand of CM038682.1, from coordinate 299,863,104 downwards.
ACCTGATTTTCTCCGCTTGCTCTGTCCTGCTGACGGATCGACGAATGGTTGAGTTAACCGGAGCAAAAAGGTACCTGGTTCCACAGGTAGCTTGAATGCGGTACGCTTTGACAGGTAATCGACGATGTCGTTCTCCGCTTGGGGGACGTGCTCTGCCTGGATACCGTCAAAGTGTTCCTCCAGCTTCCTCACCTCATCTACGTATGCTTCCATCAGTGGGCTCTGATAATCTTTGTTGACCTGCCTGACAACGAGCTGCGAGTCACCCCTGACGATGAGCTTCTTAACCCCGAGGTCTGCCTAGATCATGAGACCGGCAAGCAATCCCTCGTACTCGGCGGTGTTATTGGTGGACATCTCCCTGGGGAAGTGCAACTGGATCACGTACTTGAGGTGCTCTCCGGTGGGTGCGACAAGCAGCACACCGGCACCGGCGCCTTGCAGCGAGAAGGCTCCATCAAAGTACATGATCCAGTTGCGGTCTTCTTCCTTGCCGGGGAGAGTAGTCTCCTGGATTTCTTCGTCAGGCGTCGAGGTCCATTCCATGATGAACTCCGCCAAGACTCTGCTCTGAATTGTCGAGGTACTCTCAAACTTTAATCCGAAGCTTGACAACTCCAAGGCCCATTCCACAATCCTTCCGGTTGCGTCCGGGTTGTGCAGTATCCGTTGCAACGGGAGGCGGGTGACGACAGCGATCTCGTGGGCCTGGAAGTAGTGACGCAGCTTCCTCGAGGCCAAAAGGAGGCCGAAGAGGAATTTTTGCACACCGGAATCCCTTGACCTAGCCCCCTGCAAGAGGGAGCTGACAAAGTAAACAGGGTGCTACATCATCTTTTTCTTGGGCACCACTTCACTCGACCGCGCGGGCATCGCCTTGGTGGCACCAGACTCTGCCGGGGGCCGCGCCTTGTCGGCACCAGGCCCTGCCGGGGGAATCTTCGGCTTGCCATCCGCTGGTTCTGCCGCCATTGCTGCCTCCTTGTCGACCTCCCTCTGTGCCACCGGTCGGTCTTGACCACTTGATTAAATCACGCCCGAGATCTGCGATACGGCTCTTGTGGTTTAGGCGCAACTAGTATTGGCATGGAGGAAAGGTATTTCTTCAGGTCCTGCAGTTCGGCCTCGGCTTCTGGGGTCCACTCTATTGGGCCCGCCTTTTTCAAGATCTTGAAAAAGGGGAGGGCGTGCTCGGTGGACTTGGAGATGAACCGGCTCATGGCGGCAACGCAGCTGGTGAGCCGACGCACATCCTTGATCCGCTTGGGCGCCTTGATCTGCTCAATAGCCTTGATCTTGTCTGGGTTTGGCTCGATCCTGCGCTGTGACACGAAGAACCCGAGAAGCTTGCCGGATGGGACGCCAAAGACGCACTTCTCAGGGTTCAACTTGAGGTTGATCTTGCGCAGGTTGGCAAATGTCTCTTCTAGATCTTGCACAAGAGTCGGCCCGTCCTTGGTTTTGACCACTATGTCATCCATGTAGGCCTCCATATTTCTATAGAGCTGAGGTTCAAAACCAATTTGGACCGCTCTTGCAAACGTTGAGCCAGCACTCTTCAACCCGAAAGGCATCCGTAAAAAGCAATACATACCACATGGGGTGATGAATGTTGTCTTCTCTTCATCCTCTCTTGTCATGAAGATTTGGTGGTAGTCTGAGTAGGCATCGAGGAATGATAACAGATCACACCCGGCCGTGGAGTCAACAATCTGGTCGATGCGCGGCAATGGGAAGGGGTCCTTAGGACAAGCCTTATTGATATCCGTGTAATCAATACACAGCCTCCACTTCCCATTCGCCTTGCGCACCACTACCGGATTGGCCAACCACGTCGGATGGAGCACCCCTCTCACCAAACCTGTCGCTTCTATCTTCCTGACCTCCTCTGTCATGAACTCCTGCCTCTCCAGAGCCTGCTTTCTGACCTTCTGCTTGACGGGCCGCGCGTGGGGGTAGACAGCTAGGTGGTGCTCAATCACCTCCCTGGGAACACCGGGGATGTCGGACACTTGCCATGCAAACACGCCGACATTTGCCCGCAGGAAGGTGACGAGCTCGCCTTCCTATTTGCTGTTGAGGGCGGAGCCTATGATGAAGGCCCCTCCCGTGCCGTCCTCCATGACAGGCACCTTCTTGGTCTGCGGCGGCTCGGCTTTGGATCTCTCGCTCTTGTCGGTAGAGCTCTCTGGCACGTCCTCAACGGTAGCACAACACTCTGAGGAGGTGCGCTTGCCGGAGTGGGTGCGAGAGGTCTTGCCGGGCTCCTTCTTTCCTCCCGGGCCTTCGGCGGCAGGAGCAGGTGCCTTGACGGCAGCTGATACGTCCATTTTGCAACATGCTTTTATATCGATATTTATTGCATTATGGGCCTAGAGGAAAAATCATAAGGAGGGAGAATGTCGGCAGCTGGAATTCTGGGCTGGAAAAGGAGCAAATATTAGAGACCTATTCTGCACAACTCCAAAAGTCCTGAAACTCCACGAAAGTCATTTTTGGAAAATATAAAAAATATCCAGCGGAAGAAGTTCACCAGAGGGGGGCCCACCTGTCCACGAGGGTGGGGGGCGCGCCCTACCCCCTAGGCGCGCCCCCTACCTTGTGGGCCCCCTGTTGGCTCTCCGATGCCCATCTTCTGCTATATGAGGTCTTTCGATGAGGAAAAAATCATAAGCAACCTTTTGGGACGAGACTCCGCCGCCACGAGGCGGAACTCAGCGGAACCAATCTAGGGCTCCGTGAGCTGTTCTGCGGGGACACTTCCCTCCGGGAGGGGGAAATCATCGCCATTGTCATCACCAACGCTCCTCTCCTCGGGAGAGGGCAATCTCCATCAACATCTTCACCATCACCATCTCCTCTCAAAACCCTAGTTCATCTCTTGTATCCAATTCTTGTCTCCAAATCCGGGATTGGTACTAGTAGGTTGCTAGTAGTGTTTATTACTCCTTGTAGTTGATGCTAGTTGGTTTATTTGATGGAAGATTATATGTTCAGATCCTATATGCATATTATTACCACTCAGGTTATGAACATGAATATGTTTTGTGAGTAGTTAAGTTTGTTCCTAAGGACATGGGAGACGTCTTGCTATTAGTAGTCATGGAATTTGGTATTCGTTCGATATTTAGATGAGATGTATGTTGTCTAACCTCTAGTGGTGTTATGTGAACGTCAACTATATAACACTTCACCATTATTTGGGCCTAGAGGAAGGCATTGGGAAGTAATAAGTAGATGATGGGTTGCTAGAGTGACAGAAGCTTAAACGCTAGTTTATGCGTTGCTTCGTAAGGGGCTGATTTGGATCCACATGTTTCATGCTATGGTTAGGTTTACCGTAATACTTTTGTTGTAGTTGCGGATCCTTGAAATAGAGGTTAACCATAAGTGGGATGCTTGTTCAAGTAAGAACAGCACCCAAGCACCGGTCCACCCACATATCAAATTATCAAAGTACCGAACGCGAATCATATGAACGTAATGAAAACTAGCTTGACGATATTCCCATGTGTCCTCGGGAGCGCTTTTCCTTATATAAGAGTTCGTCTAGGCTTGTCCTTTGCTACAAAAGGATTGGGCCACCTTGCTACACTTTATTTACTTATGTTACTTGTTGCTCGTTACAAATTATCCTATCACAAAACTATCTATTACCACTTATTTCAGTACTTGCAGAGAATACCTTGCTGAAAACCGCTTATCATTTCCTTCTGCTCCTCGTTGGGTTCGACACTCTTACTTATCGAAAGGACTACGATAGATCCCCTATACTTGTGGGTCATCAAGACTTTTTTCTAGCACCGTTGCCGGGGAGTGAAGCGCCTTTGGTAGGTGGAATTTGGTAAGGAAAAATTTATATAGTGTGCTGAAATTTAATGTCACTTGTTACTATGGAAAGTAATCCTCTGAGGGGCTTGTTCAGGGTATCTTCACCCCGACCAGTAGAGCAAAGAGTTGCTCCTCAACCTACTGAACCAATTGAAAATGAAATTATTCCCTTTGAAGTTCCTTCGGGTATGATAGAAAAACTGCTAGCTAATCCTTTTGCAGGAGATGGAACTAAGCATCCTGATGAGCACCTAATATATGTGGATGAAGTTTGTGGAGTATTTAAGCTTGCAGGTATACCCGATGATGTTGTCAAGGAGAAGGTCTTCCCTTTATCTTTGAAGGGAGATGCATTGACATGGTATAGGCTATGTGATGACACGAGATCATGGAACTATAGAAGACTGAAATTGGAATTTCATCAAAAGTATTATCCTATGCATCTTGTTCATCGTGATCGCAATTATATATATAATTTTTGGCCTCGCGAAGGAGAAAGCATCGCTCAAGCTTGGGGGAGGCTTAAATCAATGTTATATTCATGCCCCAATCATGAGCTCCCAAGAGAAACAATTATCCAAAAAAACTATGCTCGACTTTCTCATAATAATCAAACCATGCTCGATACTTCTTGTCCTGGCTCTTTTATGATGAAGACTATTGAATTCAAATGGAATTTATTGGATAGAAATAAACGCAACTCTGAAGATTGGGATCTCGACGAAGGTAAGGAGTCAGGTATGACACCTAAGTTTGATTGTGTTAAATCTTTTATGGATACTGATATTTTTCGTAAGTTTAGCACTAAATATGGACTTGACTCTGAGATAGTAGCTTATTTCTGTGAATCTTTTGCTACTTATGTTGATCTCCCTAAGGAGAAGTGGTTTAAATATCATCCTCCCGTAGAAGTAAAAATATCTGCACCTATTAAAGTTGAAGAAAAGACTGTCACTTATAATGATCCTATTGTTCCTACTTCTTATGTTGAGAAACCACCTTTACCTGTTAGAATAAAGGATCATGCTAAATCTTCAACTGTTGTTCGTAAAAGTAATATTAGAACTTATACACCTCCTGAGCAAGTTAAAGTAGAACCTAATATTGCTATTGTTAAAGATCTCTTGGCTGATAATATTGATGGGCATGTTATTCAATTCTGTTGTGAAACTGCTAGAATTGCTAAACCTGGCGCTAAAGATAAACGTAGACCTATGGTAGGCATGCCTGTTATTTCTGTTAAAATAGGAGATCATTGTTATCATGGCTTATGTGATATGGGTGCTAGTGCTAGTGTTATACCTTATACTTTGTACGAAGAAATTAAGCATGAAGTTGCACCTGCTGAGATAGAAGGTATTGATGTTACAATTAAACTTGCCAATAGAGATACTATATCAGCTATGTGAATTGTTAGAGATGTTGAAGTCTTGTGTGGGAAAACTAAATATCATGCTGATTTTCTTGTTCTTAGTTCCCCACAAGATAGCTTTTGTCCCATTATATTTGGTAGACCCTTCTTGAATACAGTCAATGCTAAGATAGATTGCGAAAAGAATGTTGTTACTATTGGCTTGGATGATATGATTCATGAGTTTAATTTCTCTAAATTTAGTAAACCACACCGTGAAGAAGGATTGCCTATTAAGGACGAAATTATTGGTCTTGCTTCTATTGCCATACCTCCTAGTGATCATTATTTGCTAGACCATGAAAATGATATGGTTATGAATGAAAGAAGGGAAATAGATGAAATATTCTTTAAACAGGAACCTATTCTGAAACACAATTTGCTTGTTGAAATCTTAGGGGATCCTCCTCCACCCAAGGGTGATCCCGTATTTGAGCTTAAACCGTTGCCTGACAATCTTAAATATGATTATCTTGATGAAAAGAAGATATATCCTGTTATTATTAGTGCTAACCTTTCAGAGCATGAAGAAGAAAGACTATTGAAAACTCTGAAGAAGCACTGTGCTGCTATTAGGTATACTCTTGATGATCTTAAGGGCATTAGTCCCACTCTATGTCAACATAAAATAAATGAAAGAAGTGGTAAGAAAAGAAATACTAAAGCTTCTGGAGGCAGGTATAATTTATCCCATTGCTGATAGTCAGTGGGTAAGTCCTATTCATTGTGTCCCTAAGAAGGGAGGTATTACTGTTGATCCTAATGATAAAGATGAATTAATTCCACAAAGAATTATTACAGGTTATAGGATGGTAGTTGATTTCCGTAAATTAAATAAGGCTACTAAGAAAGATCATTTCCCCTTACCTTTTATCGATCAAATGCTAGAAAGATTATGCAAACATACACATTATTGCTTTCTAGATGGTTATCCTGGTTTCTCTCAAATACCTGTGTCAGCTAAAGATTAATCAAAGACTACTTTTACATGCCCTTTTGGTACTTTTGCTTATAGACGTATGCCTTTTGGTTTATGTAATGCACCTGCTACCTTTCAAAGATGCATGATGGCTATATTCTCTGACTTTTGTGAAAAGATTTGTGAGGTTTTCATGGACGACTTTTCTGTCTATGGATATTCTTTTGATGATTGCTTGAGCAATCTTGATCGAGTTTTGCAGAGATGTGAAGAAACTAATCTTGTCTTGAATTGGGAAAAGTGCCACTTTATGGTTAATGAAGGCATTGTCTTGGGGCATAAAGTTTCTGAAAGAGGTATTGAAGTAGATAAAGCCAAGGTTGATGCTATTGAAAAGATGCCATGTCCCAAGGACATCAAAGGTATAAGAAGTTTCCTTGGTCACGCTGGATTTTATAGGAGGTTCATTAAGGACTTCTCAAAAATTTCTTGGCCTCTGATCAATTTATTACAAAAAGATATACCATTTGTCTTTGATGATGATTGTATAGAAGCATTTGAAATACTTAAGAAAGCATTGATCTCTGCACCTATTGTTCAGCCACCTGATTGGAATTTACCCTTTGAAATAATGTGTGATGCTAGTGATTATGTTGTAGGTGTTGTTCTAGGGCAAAGAGTTGATAAGAAATTAAATGTTATCCATTATGCTAGTAAAACTCTAGACAATGCTCAAAGAAATTATGCTACCACTGAAAAAGAATTTTTAGCAGTTGTATTTGCTTGTGATAAGTTCAGACCTTATATTGTTGATTCTAAAGTAACTATTCACACTGATCATGCAACTATTAAATATCTGATGGAAGAGAAAGATGCTAAACTAGACTTATTAGATGGGTTCTCTTGCTACAAGAATTTGATTTGCATATTGTTGATAGAAAGGGAGCTGAGAACCCCGTTGCAGATAACTTGTCTAGGTTAGAAAATGTTCTTGATGACCCACTACCTATTGATGATAGCTTTCCTGATGAACAATTAAATGTTATAAGTACTTCTCGTAGTACTCCATGGTATGCTGATTATGCTAATTACATTGTTGCTAAATTTATACCACCTAGCTTCACATACCAGCAAAATAAAAAGTTTTTCTATGATTTGAGACATTACTTTTGGGATGACCCACATCTTTATAAAGAATGAGTAGATGGTGTTATTAGAAGTTGTGTACCTGAGCATGAACAGGAACAGATCCTACGCAAGTGCCACTCCGAATTTTATGGAGGACACCACGCTGGAGATAGAACTGCACATAAGGTATTGCAATCCGGTTTTTATTGGCCTACTCTCTTCAAGGATGCTCGTAAGTTTGTCTTATCCTGTGACGAATGTCAAAGAATTGGTAATATTAGTAGATGTCAAGAAATGCCTATGAATTATTCACTTGTTATTGAACCATTTGATGTTTGGGGCTTTGATTATATGGGACCATTTCCTGCCTCTAACGGATATACACATATTTTAGTTGCTGTTGATTACGTTACTAAGTGGGTAGAAGCTATTCCAACTAGTAGTGCCGATCATAACACCTCTATTAAAATGCTTAAAGAAGTTATTTTTCCGAGGTTTGGAGTCCCTAAATATTTAATGACTGATGGTGGTTCACATTTTATTCATGGTGCTTTCCGTAAAATGCTTGCTAAATATGATGTTAATCATAGAATTGCATCTCCTTATCACCCACAGTCTAGTGGTCAAGTAGAATTGAGTAATAGAGAACTCAAATTAATTTTGCAAAATACGGTTAATAGGTCTAGAAAGAATTGGTCTAAGAAACTTGATGATGCATTATGGGCCTATAGAACTGCATATAAAAATCCTATGGGTATGCCTCCGTATAAAATGGTTTATGGAAAAGCATGTCACTTACCTCTCGAACTAGAACATAAGGCATATTGGGCTATTAAATAGCTCAACTATGATTTCAAACTTGCCGCTGAGAAGAGGTTATTTGATATTAGCTCACTCGATGAATGGAGAACCCAAGCTTATGAAAATGCCAAGTTGTTTAAAGAAAAGGTTAAAAGATGGCATGACAAAAGAATACAAAAGTGTGAGTTTAATGTAGGTGATTATGTATTGCTATACAACTCTCGTTTAGGATTTTTTGCAGGAAAGCTTCTCTCTAAATGGGAAGGCCCTTACATCATCGAGGAGGTCTATCGTTCCGGTGCCATAAAAATCAACAACTTCGAAGGCACAAATCCGAAGGTGGTGAACGGTCAAAGAATTAAACATTATATCTCAGGTAATCCCATAAATGTTGAATCCAATATTATTGGAACCTTAACCTCGGAGGAATAGATAAGAGACACTTTCCAGAACGTTTTAGACTCCGAAAAGGAATAGGTATGTGGTACGGTAAGTAAACCGACTCCAAAACAGTTTTTAAGGCAATATTTCTCCGTTTTGGAATATTTAGAAAAATAGAAAAATAAGTGGCAGTCCGGAAGGACACGAGGGCCCCACGAGGGTGGAGGGCGCGCCCTCCCCCTGGGCGCGCCCCCTACCTCGTGAGCACCTCGTGTGCCTTCCAGACTCCGTTTTCTTGCACGATACGTATTTTGGTCGGTAAAAGTTCATTATATATTCTCCCAAAGGTTTTGACTCCTGTATCACGCAAATATTCTCTGTTCTTGTTTCGAGTTGTTCTTTGTCAGGGTTGTCAAGGCCAGGCATCATGTCGTCCCCCTCCACCAGCAATGGTGACAAAGATGCTTGGCTAATGAAGATAGAGCTGAAGAGGGAAGAACCCATGGAGATCAACAAGGATGAAGGGATCAAGAAGGCCACGGAGAACCAAGCTCCGGCAGCAGAAGACATCCTTCAACTTGACCACAATCTTCTTACCCCAACTGAGATTGAAGCTTTCAAGATGATTGAGTTAGCTCGTATTCAAAACAAGTATCTCACAAGTGAAAATATTTTGTTGAAGGATCATATCGTTGCACTCAAGGGCATTATTCGCAAGTTGGAGGACCTCTTATGCTCGATGTGCGACTATCCATCACCTCCACCTTCTTCACCGACAAAGGAGACATAATCACATGGGTATGGCACTCCCCTTGGCAACTGCCAAGCTTGGGGGAGGTGCCCCGGTATCGTATCACCATCACACTCCTATCTTTACCGTTTTTCTTAGTTCGATCCTATTAGTAGTATCTTGATCTTGTAGAATAAAGTTTATGGTATGACCTAGTTTTGAGTTTTGCTTTATGATCTCTTTATGTAATCGAGTCCGTGAGCTATATATAATAAAGATTAGTGTTGAGTCAAGGGCTTGATTATTTTGCCATGATCTTGAGTGAATAAAAGAAAAGAGAAAAAGAACAAAAGAAACAAAAGGTTCATATTGATCTTATCGAGAGTGATGACTTCACATAGAAGGAGTATGATGATTAAAAGTTGTTGGGATTTGGCAGACATAGTTTTGGTCGTCGTTGCAATTATTAGGAAGTAATAAGGAAAGAGAGGTTTCACATATAAATATACTATTATTGACATCTTTTATGATTGGGAGCACTCATTAAAATATTACATGCTAAAGAGTTGATGTTGGACAAGGAAGACAACGTAATGGGTTATGTTTTCTTATATCTAAGATAAAGTATGTTGTCATGGATCCTCCAACATGTTGAGCTTGCCTTTCCCCCTCATGCTAGCCAAATTCTCAGCACCAAGTAGAGACACTACTTGTGCTTCCAAAACCCTTAAATCAGTTTGCCATGAGAGTCCACCATATCTACCTATGGATTGAGTAAGATCCTTCAAGTAAGTTGTCATCGGTGCAAAGCAATAAAAATTGCTCTAAATATGTATGATTTATTGGTGTGGGAGAAATAAGCTTTATACGATCTTGTGATGTGGAAGTAATAAAAGCGACGGACTGCATAATAAAGGTTCATATCACAAGTGACAATATAAAGTGACGTTCTTTCGCATTGAGATTTTGTGCATCCAACCATAAAAGCGCATGGCAACCTCTGCTTCCCTCTGCGAAGGGCCTATCTTTTATTATTATCTTCTACCTTATGCAAGAGTCATGGTGATCTTGACCTTTCCTTTTTATACTTTACCCTTTGGCAAGCACAGTATGTTGGAAAGATCCTGATATATGTACCTAATTGGATGTAGGGGAGCATGAGTTATTATTGTTGACATTACCCTTGAGGTAAAAGGTTGGGAGGCGAAACAATAAGCCCCTATCTTTCTCTGTGTCCGATTAAAATTTCATAACCACAAGTATTGTGTGAGTGTTAGAAATTATGAAGGACTAGACGATAGTTGAGTATGTGGATTTGCTTCTAAGCTCTGACATAGACTCTTTCTGATGTTATGATAAATTGCAATTGCTTCAATGACTGAGATTATAGTTTGTTAGTTCTCAATAAAGTTTATGATTCGTACTCCGCATTGTGAATGGATTATTACTTGAGCATAAGAAATCATATGACAAAATCTATATATGTTGCTGTTATGAGAATAATCATGATGCCTTCATGTCCGTATTTTATTTTTATCGACACCTCTGCCTCTAAACATGGGGACATATTTATCATTATCGGCTTCCGCTTGAGGACAAGCGAGGTCTAAGCTTGGGGGAGTTGATACGTCCATTTTGCATCATGCTTTTATATCGATATTTATTGCATTATGGGCTGTTATTACGTTATGTCACAATACTTATGGCTATTCTCTCTTATTTTACAAGGTTTACATAAGGAGGAGAATGCGGTAATTTGGAATTCGGGCTGGAAAAGGAGCAAATATTAGAGACCTATTACGCACAACTCAAAAGTCACGAAACTCCACGAAAGTCATTTTTGGAAAATATAAAAATATCCAGTGGAAGAAGTTCACCGAGGGGGCCCACCTATCCACGAGGGGGGGGCGCGCCCTACCTGGGCGCGCCCCTACCTCATGGGCCCCTGTTGGCTCTCCGATGCCCATCTTACGCTATATGAGGTCTTTCGATGAGGAAAAAATCATAAGCTACGTTGGCGGAACCAATCTAGGGCTCCGGCAGAGCTGTTATGCCGTGGACACTTCCCTCTAGGAGGGGTGTGACGCCCTTGATTCAATCGTACACTAATCATACATGCAAATGAGTATGATCAAGATCAAGGACTCACGGGAAGATATCACAACACAACTCTAGACACAAATTAAAATAATACAAGCTTTATATTACAAGTCAGGGGCCTCGAGGGCTCGAATACATAAGCTCGAATACACAAGAGTTAGCGGAAGCAACAATATCTGAGAACAGGCATGAGTTAGACAAGTTTGCCTTAAGAAGGCTAGCACAAAAGCAACAACGATCGAAAAGGCAAGGCCTCCTGCCTGGGAGCCTCCTAACTACTCCTGGTCGTCGGCGGTCTCCACGTAGTAGTAGGCATCGACGGTGGCATCTGGCTCCCGGGCTCCGACATCTGGTTGCATCAACCGGAAAGAAGAAGAAAGGGGGAAACAGGGAAGCAAAGCAACCGTGAGTACTCATCCAAAGTACTCGCAAGCAAGGATCTACACTACATATGCAACATTATCAAAGGAAGGATGTATATGTGGACAGGGTTGCAGAAATGCCAGAATAGAGAGAAGGCCTAGTCCTATCAAAGACTAGCATCTTCTGGAAACCTCCATCTTGCAGCAACCGGAGGGAGTAGAGTAGCATAAAGTAAAGTAGTAGAAGTGTTAACAACCTCGGCCAGAGATCCTTTCTCGACTCCCTATGAGAAAGCAATCCCAGAGCCATACTATCCAGTTCCAATCATAATCCAATTCTTATATCCATGTCTCATCTCAAGTATCCAGTTCTATTTGTATCGATCGGGATACAACTCCAAGTGTTCGTTACCGTAGGACAGGCTATCGATAGATGTTTTCTTCCCTACAGGGGTGCACCAACTTACCCACCACGATCGATTAACTCCGGCCGGACACACTTTCCCGGGTCATGCCCGATCTCGGCCAAACAATACGCCGCAACCCGACCTAGGCTTAATAGAGAGGCCAGCACGACGGACTAAATCTATGCCCCCAGGGGTCATGGGCCATCTCCCCGGGAACTCCTGCACGTTGCGAGGGCAGCCGATGAGCAGACCTAGCTACCTCCTTAAACAAGGCAGCCGCTTACGTGGTCCAACCCGGCGCGCGTCGCTCAGTCGCTGACGTCTATTAAGATTCGGCTGATGCATACGACGCAGAACGCCCATACTATGGTTAGTGCTATCAGGCCAGAGGCCCCTCGGATCAAATATCCAAATCGTAGTGGATTAGGAACGCGCGGTAACAAGCAGAGACTCGCGAAAGATGTGGCCCCATTGCCCCGTCTCGAGGACTTGCGACAAGGGCTAGGAATGCCTGGCCACGCCTCGTAATTATCTCGCGGGCACCCTCCAGGTCAACCCGTCTCCACATCACTCGCAATTAAGCTCGCGCGGCTACCCCTCAAGGCCGACCCCTTTAGTATCATGGTTCAGTGTAAAGCCATAGTAACCATAGTAACTGTGTGTCCAAACATCAAGGGGAAAACCCGAGGAATCACCCCCCGGTGAATTACACTCGATGTAATCATCAAGGTGAACGTAAGAGGAATCACCCCCGAGGTTCACACTTGAGGGGTTGCACGACAGAGTCGTATCCGAAGTGGTTAAGGCGGAATCACCCTCGATGACCACGACCGAATAGCTATACTACAGGGTTAACATCAGAAGTGTTGTAGAGGTCTCACCCTCGGCACTCGATAGTAACCTAGTAGTGTCGAGCAACTAAGGGGAAAGTGATGTGAAGTGCCGGGGCCTGGTCTTCGATTCCATTAATCGGGTCTTCAATGATGAAGCAGGGGCAACAAGGACAAGGTGGGGGTCACTGATGGATCACTAACCAACCTATACTAAGCAGTTTAGGATAAGCAGGTAAGGTACAACAGCAGATACAAAAGCAGGCTATGCATCAGAATAGGAGCAAACAATAACAGTAGCAAAATCTAATGCAAGCATGAGAGAAATGGAATGGGCGATATCGAGATGATCAAAGGGGGGGCTTGCCTGGTTGCTCTGGCAAGGAGGGGTCGTCGTTGACGTAGTCGATCACAGCGGCATTGACAGCCGCCACGGGGTCTACCGAAGAGAATAGGGGGAGAAACAATAAATACATAGCAAGAAAGTGCATAACAGGACAACATGCAGAGCTAGACGTGTTCTAACGCGGTGCTACACGATACCGGTGAAGGTAGAAGTCAACCGGGAATATTTTCCCGGTTGCGGACCTGTGTCAGACAGATGACCGGAGGGGAAAAGTTCCATGTTCAGATAGTTAGAGGCATCTGACAGGTAAGTGGGTAGCGTATTCGGGTTCGGCTCATTTTTCTGATCAACTTTCATATAGAAAACTTTTTCATCCGAGGTACTGTTTATTTTCTATGAATTTTCAAAGATTAAACCATTTTCTGGATCTATTTAAATTAATAGAAAAGGAATTATAGCGTCGTGAGTGTCGACATGACATCAGAGGTCAACAGACCATTGTTGGTCAAACTGACCAATGGGTCCCACATGTCATAGGCAGAGGGCTAACAGTGGGTTATTTTAATTGAGCAGGGGTTAATTAGCAGTTGGGCCCCACATGTCAGTGACTAATTAGTCTAACATTTATAAAAACGTTTAGTTAGCCTAATTAACAGACGGGGCCCACATGTTAGTGGCTGGGGTTGCCAAGTGAGCACGTTGACTGGGTCAACCAAGTCAACTGGGACCCGCGGGGGCCAGCGTCAATGGCTCAGGTGATGGGGCCCACGCGTCCATGTCGGTGGCTGCGCCGGAGAGGGCTCCGGCGACCAAATTCACGGTGGCGCATCGCGGGAGCACGTCGGAAATTCGCCACAAAAGGTTGTTTTGCGCGCGACTGCTTGCGTTCGATCGGGCGCACGCCTGCGCGTCGAACTGCGATGGTCTCGGGGCTAGGGAGGCCCTACGGCGACGGCGGCGAGCTCGGGAACTTCGCCAGAGTTTGGCCGCGATCGGGAATGGCGCTACGGGGGACGACGAGGTGCGCAAGCGGCACGGGCGGCCTCGGCGGGCTGCACTGAGCATGTTCCCGTGCTCAGGCGAGCATGGCAACGACTTCAACGACGGCGGCCAGCTGCTCGGCGGAGCCGAGCTCGGCCATGGTGGCACGGTGGCTACGGGAGCGCAAGAGGCCAGGGGAGCGAGGGGAGAAGATGAGGGGCTCACAGAGCGGCACACACGGTGGCCCTTGGGAGATTAGGAGCAGCAGAACGTCGCCGGGGAAGAAGGGGATCGACGGCGACCCGAGGAAGACGACGACGTGTTCGAGCGATGCAGACGATGGCCAACGGAGGCAGCGGGGCTCCGTGTCTCCACCTTGTGGCACCAGGAGAGGTGGCCGACTGCGGCGAGGCCTGTGGACAAGGCCAGCGGGCACGGGGCCGCCGGTGGCCGCGGAGATGACGGAAGGCAGCGGCGATGGCGCTCGGTGAGGGGGAGAGAAGGGGATCTGGGGGGAGAGGGAGAAGGTGAAGCGGGCGAGGGGAAGGGACTGGCGCGAGTGGGGTGGCAGAGCAAGTGGAAGGGGAGCCCGAGGTGTCTCCCTTATCCTCTCCCGGCGAGGCCGGCGAGGTGGTCGGGTAGCGCCGAGGCGCCCGGTCGGTCGAACAGTGGGAGGTGGGAGACGACATTGGAGGGGTAGTAGGCCACATGGCCTGTTGGGTTGCCAGTAGGTGAGGCCCATGGGGCGCGGTGGTGTGGTGGGCGGTCGGCCGAGTTGAGGGGGGCTTTTCCTTTTCTTTTAGTTTTTTTCTTTTCTGGAAATCAAAAAGCTACTGCTTTGCAATTATTTCGAGCACCAAATGACTCCTGTAAAATGTGCCACATGCCACAATAAATACTTTGCAATATTGTGAAGTTGCACAAAAAATTGTTTTGAGCATTTGGAAATGATTACACACTTTTAGAAATTGAAAAGGCCAATTTAATAGTTGCCGGACCACTCAAATAATTTCCAGGAGCATTTTTAGAATCCAACAAAGGTAGGTTTCATCATGACAAATACTTAAGGAATATTTTCCACATTGTGAACTATTTTTCTGGCTCATTTAAAGATGCAAATAATTGACTTGCAATTTGAATTGAATTGGACTTGATTTTTGGACAAGTGGCATTTTGGCTTAGGAAAGCATGAAGACAAGGCATCATTAGGGGGATTACTGTAGCAGGATTCTCGGGGCGTTACAAATCTCCTCCACTACAAGAGATCTCGTCCCGATATTTAAGTGCGGAAGTAAAGAGTAACTTCAGGAGAACTGACCCTTATAGGGTTAATTATCTGGTGAACAATTCAAGGAAAGTGGCAGATGTACCTCTCGAGTTGAAACTTAAGAAAACATTGAGAGCAAAATATGAAGGTACAATAGGAAGTTTCAAGCGAATGGATAAACGATCGATACCTGATCAGAGTGTGAGAAGGGGGGTTCTGAGCATCGGGAATAGATCATATCTCTAAAGGTGGCTCGTGACATGATACGAAGCCAAATGCAAGAATATTTCGGAATCAAAGATATACAAGAGCGTCAGGTTCCGATCCTGTGGAACTGTGGGTTATGGGCCCACCATGTGGGTTAAAAGTAGAAAGGGGGCCGATAGCAAGGCATGCCAGATGATAGACTGTCAGTTATGTTGCCAACAACGTTGGTACCAAGGGCGAGGGACGAAGAGAACCATTTTCCTACTCGTTGAACGAGGCGGACCAATAGGCAAAGTTCTCGTCCATCGTGGTTACCGGATTGTCAACAACAATAATAACAAGGTCTTACTGATAAATTGTACAACGAGGTGTTTCCATAAGCAGGGAACTAATACTGCTTAGATCATATAGATCACAAGTAGGTTTAAACAAACCAATGGAAAGGAAAAGGCGATCATTAGATTAATCAGAACACTGGAAAGGAAAATGTGTTTACACACAAGAATTGGGAGTATATCCTTCCCAAGGGGAAGCGGAGCAGGATATACATTATATGGCAGCAAGTTAAAAAGCATTTAAATAAAGGGGGCTAGGGAAGAATCATGATATTACCCATACAACGGTGTTTGGATAATAGATCAAGAAACATTCGACAATGTGCTTCCAATGTTCCTGTTGATATACCTCAGTGATGCTTCGAGGTAGTATTAACATGGCGTTACAAGTAGGGGTTGGAGTTGAAGATCACAAGAAATACACAAGGAACAATTGTAGGAATAGCAAGGAGTCCAAGGTTTAACCAAGGCGTGATCAAACATGTGTTGGAAAGAAGACAAGGGGGGTTGTCAATGATAACTCAAATCATCGAAGGTCACGGATGGTATTTCTCACCATGAATTCAATTGTCATCTCTGAAGAAGACAAAGTGTTGACGGTGATCACGACAAATTTTGTCGAGAGACTCCATGAAGATGCCATCGAGCAGAAAAGGAAGGATGAAGTGAAAGGCTACGAGAACCACGGATTCGACACCAACTCGAATCATGCTTGTTGTTCAAGGCGAAACGATATGACGAGGAAAATCGACGTAGGCTTAGCTCATCGTCGAAAATTGTGCTCCAGGAAGAAGGACCAGGTAGCATAGTTAAAATTTAGCATGATAATGATATTGCCGGTCAGGCTAGGAATGACTTGAAGGATTAATAAACTCGTAAGCAATGAAAATTACTTAGATTTATTGAATCGGAGTGCAGAAACGATTCACTTATCGGTGTTCTCGAGTGACTACAACTCAGAACCAGAGGGAAATTTGAAATCGGTGAGTAGCAATACTAGAGGAAGACTCATAGGAAGGAACACAGTTCTTTGATATTCTCTGGATACGAGAGGGTAATAATCGAAGGAGGATCAAAATAGAGGTTGCGGAGATGCGTTGATCTATAGAAGACAAGTGCTTTAACTTGTCCGTGAAATGGAATCAAAGGGGAACAATCATGGTCAGAACCACGGTTGCAAAGGATCAAATCCTAGATATAAGATGATCTTATACCAAGGGAATAATTAATTTTAAGAGAAGCTTCCATGATAAGATCTACATCGTGTCCACGGGCATGAACACAAAGTTCAAGGTCGACTCCTACTTCTTCAATGCATATCATTTCATTTACTTCTCGCTTTCGATGAAGTTGTAGTGTTGAAAAGTTATCTGGCAAAACACCAGACGAGTAAGACTCGTTAAAACTCTCGGGTTCAAACGGATTAGGGGAGGCATAGGTTCAACCCATAGGGGCATCTTAGGAACCTATTCCACAAACTTCAGAAGTAAACAAGACAAGCTCGAAAGCAGTGCATGGTTGACAAAAGGAGAGGATACAATTTACCAAAGGCATTATGTATGTGGGAAAGGACTTCACGAGGTTCTTTGAATATGAAGGACACTGTCGAATGATAATCCAATAATGGATCCGGTGATCCACAACGTAGCTGATGTGAGTATCGATATTCAATCAGAAGAAGAAATAATGCAGAGGTGTCGGATTTTGGAGATATCTAATAATTCCAAAGCTTAAATGCGAAGGAATTATGATTTCCAATCCGAGGGATCAGAAGCAGATGCTCTAATCAAAAGATAAGCAAGTTGAAAAAGACATAGATCGACAATCATTCAAGGTTTGATTTGCCGAGAACCGGCTCATGTCCGGCGTGGAGTCTGAGCCAGAAGGATAAATAATTACCAGTGAATAACTAATGAATGTGTGCATTCACGTACATGTAGAATCAATAGGATAAGAATAAAAATCTCAAAGGAGTTTAATAAATATTGTTAGACATATGGAATTAACCATAATGCAAGACGATAAGGAAGAACAGGAGCTATAGGCTACTGAGGATTATTGGAAGAACGAATAGTATTCCAAAGAATTTGTGAAACACATGAACAACTAGGGATAAACGGATCCCCGGTAAGTGTGAGGAATTATCCATACATGTATTCATGCGGAAAAGGAGCTGCAAGGCAGCAGGCACAGGTGATTCTCGAAATTCCGAAGTATTTCAGGGTATCCTGTAATAACAAGAACAAATGGAAAAGAAGGTATGGACAACAAGTGCATGCAGCTATTGTTAGGGATTTATCGGTGATGTGGAATTGCAACGACAAAGGCACAAGGGTTCCGGGGAAACATTAAAGAGTATCTTCGAAATCTTCTGAAGCAGCAAGCGATCATCTGAACTGAAGGGGCTCTCCGGGAGGAAGTAATTACGAGATCCTAATGTTAGAGTTAGCAAAATCGTTTAACCCGAATGGAAGAGAGATCAGAGTCCCAGAGTATAGACGAGGAATAAAAGATCCTAATACCACCCAATGGCGACGTGGGCCCATAAGACACACAACCAATGTTAGTAAAAGTTTTTGGTGACTAGACTCAACTTGGCCAAGGAGTTGGAAAGGGGCTACCTACAGGCGATGGCTCCGATACCAACTTGTGGCGCCTCGATTCAATCGTACACTAATCATACACGCAAATGTGTATGATAAAGATCAAGGACTCACGGGAAGATATCACAACACAACTCTAGACACAAATTAAAATAATACAAGCTTTATATTACAAGCCAGGGGCCTCGAGGGCTCGAATACATAAGCTCGAATACACAAGAGTCAGCGGAAGCAACAATATCTGAGAATAGACATGAGTTAGACAAGTTTGCCTTAAGAAGGCTAGCACAAAAGCAACAACGATCGAAAAGGCAAGGCCTCCTGCCTGGGAGCCTCCTAACTACTCCTGGTCGTCGGCGGTCTCCACGTAGTAGTAGGCATCAACGGTGGCATTTGGCTCTTGGGCTCCGACATCTGGTTGCATCAACTGGAAAGAAGAAGAAAGGGGGAAACAGGGAAGCAAAGCAACCGTGAGTACTCATACAAAGTACTCGCAAGCAAGGATCTACACTACATATGCAACATTATCAAAGGAAGGATGTATATGTGGACTGGGTTGCAGAAATGCCAGAATAGAGAGAAGGCCTAGTCCTATCAAAGACTAGCATCTTCTGGAAACCACCATCTTGCAGCAACCGGAGGGAGTAGAGTAGCATAAAGTAAAGTAGTAGAAGTGTTAACAACCTCGGCCAGAGATCCTTTCTCGACTCCCTGCGAGAAAGCAATCCCAGAGCCATACTATCCAGTTCCAATCATAATCCAATTCTCATATCCATGCCTCATCTCAAGTATCCAGTTCTAGTTGTATCGATCAGGATACAACTCCAAGTGTCCGTTACCATAGGACAGGCTATCAATAGATGTTTTCTTCCCTGCAGGGGTGCACTAACTTACCCACGACGCTCGATTAACTCTGGCCGGACACACTTTCCTGGGTCATGCCCGGCCTCGGCCAAACAATACGCCGCAACCCGACCTAGGCTTAATAGAGAGGCCAGCACGATGGACTAAACCTATGCCCCCAGGGGTCATGGGCCATCTCCCCGGGAACTCCTGCATGTTGCGAGGGCGGCCGGTGAGCAGACCTAGCTACCTCCTTCAACAAGGCAGGCGCTTACGCAGTCCAACCCGGCGCGCGCCGCTTAGTCACTGACGTCTATTAAGCTTCGGCTGATGCATACGACGCAGAACGCCCATACTATGCCCACGTGATGGTTAGTGCTATCAGGCCAGAGGCCCCTCGGATCAAATATCCAAATCGTAGTGGATTAGGAACGCTCGGTAACAAGATGTGACCCCATTGCCCCGTCTCGAGGACTTGCGGCAAGGGCTATGAATGACCGGCCACGCCTCGTAATTATCTCGCGGGCACCCTCCAGGTCAACCCGTCTCCACATCACTCGCAATTAAGCTCGCGCGGGTACCCCTCAGGGCCGACCCGTCTTTAGTAACATGGTTCAGTGTAAAGCCATAGTAACCATAGTAACTGTGTGTCCAAACATCAAGGGGAAAACCCGAGGAATCACCCCCGGTGAATTACACTCGATGTAATCATCAAGGTGAACGTAAGAGGAATCACCCCCGAGGTTCACACTTGAGGGGTTGCACGATAGAGTCGTATCGGAAGTAGTTAAGGCGGAATCACCCTCGATGACCACGACCGAATAGCGATACTACAGGGTTAACATCAGAAGTGCTGTAGAGGTCTCACCCTCGGCACTCGATAGTAACCTAGTAGTGTCGAGCGACTAAGGGAAAGTGATGTGCGATCTTTGGGGCCTGGTCTTGATTCCATTGATCGGGTCTTCAATGATGAAGCAGGGCAACAAGGACAAGGTGGGGTCAGCGATGGATCACTAACCAACCTATACTAAGCGATTTAGGATAAGCAGGTAAGGTACAACAGCAGATACAAAAGCAGGCTATGCATCAGAATAGGAGCAAACAATAACAGTAGCAAAATCTAATGCAAGCATGAGAGAAATGGAATGGGCGATATCGGGATGATCAAAGGGGGGGCTTGCCTGGTTGCTCTGGCAAGGAGGGGTCGTCGTTGACGTAGTCGATCACAGCGGCATTGACAGCCGCCACGGGGTCTACCGAAGAGAATAGGGGGGAGAAACAGTAAATACATAGCAAGAAAGTGCATAACAGGACAACAGGCAGAGCTAGACGTGTTCAAACGCGGTGCTACACGATACCGGTGAAGGTAGAAGTCAACCGGGAAAGTTTTCCCGGTTCCGGACCTGTGTCAGACAGATGACCGGAGGGGAAAAGTTCCATGTTCAGATAGTTAGAGCCATCTAACAGGTAAGTGGGTAGCGTATTTGGGTTCGGCTCATTTTTCTGATCAACTTTCATATAGAAAACTTTTTCATCCGAGGTACGGTTTATTTTCTATGAATTTTCAAAGATTAAACCATTTTCTGGATTTATTTAAATTAACAGAAAAGGAATTATGATGTCAGCAGAGTGTCAGCATGACATCAGCAGGTCAACAGACCCGCTGACTGGTCAAACTAACAAGTGGGTCCCACATGTCATAGGCAGAGGGCTAACGGTGGGTTATTTTAATTGAATAGGGGTTAATTAGCAGTTGGGCCCCACATGTGAGTGACTAATTAGTCTAACATTTATAAAAACGTTTAGTTAGCCTAATTAGCAGACGGGGCCCACATGTTAGTGGCTGGGGTTGCCCAGTCGGCACGTTGACTGGGTCAACCCAGTCAACTGGGGCCCACGCGTCCATGTCGGCGGCACGACCAAATTCACGGTGGCGCATCGCCGGAGCGCGTCGGAAATTCGCCACATAAGACTGTTTTGCGTGCGACTGCTTGCGTTCGATCGGGCGTGCCCGCGCGTCGAACTGCGATGGTCTCGGGGCTAGGGGGCCCTACGGCGACGGCGGCGAGCTCGGGAACTTTGCCGGAGTTCGGCCGCGATCGGGAACGGCGCTACGGGGGACGACGAGGTGGGCAAGCGGCACGGGCGGCCTCGGTCGGCTGCACTGAGCACGTTCCCGTGCTCAGGCGAGCATGGCAACGACTGCAACGGTGGCGGCCAGCTGCTTGGCGGAGCCGAGCTCGGCCATGGCGGCACGGTGGCTATGGGAGCGCAAGAGGCCAGGGGAGCGAGGGGAGAAGATGAGGGGCTCACCGAGCGGCACACACGGTGTCCCTTGGGAGATTAGGAGCAGCAGAACATCACCGAGGAAGAAGGGGATCGTCGACGACTCGAGGAAGACGATGACGTGTTCGGGCGATACAGACGATGGCCAACGGAGGCAGCGGGGCTCCGCGTCTCCACCTTGTGGCACCAGGAGAGGTGGCCAACCGTGGCGAGTCCCGTGGACAAGGCCAGCGGGCACGGGGCCGCTGGTGGCCGTGGAGATGACCCACAAGTATAGGGATCTATCGTAGTCCTTTTGATAAGTAAGAGTTTCTAACCCAACAGGAGCAGAAGGAAATGATATGCGGTTTTCAGCAAGGTATTCTCTGCAGGTACTGAAATAAGTGGTATCAGATAGTTTTGTGATAAGATAATTTGTAACGAGCAACAAGTAACAAAAGTAAATAAATTGCGGCAAGGTGTCCCAATCCTCTTCGTAGCAAAGGACAAGCCTAGACAAACTCTTATATAAGGAAAAGCGCTCCCGAGGACACATGGAATATCGTCAAGCTAGTTTTCATCACGTTCATATGATTCGCGTTCGGTACTTTGATAATTTGATATGTGGGTGGACCGGTGCTTGGGTGCTGTTCTTACTTGAACAAGCATCCCACTTATGATTAACCTCTATTGCAAGCATCCGCAACTACAACAAAAGTATTAAGGTAAACCTAACCATAGCATGAAACATGTGGATCCAAATCAGCCCCTACGAAGCAACGATAAACTAGGGTTTAAGCTTCATCACTCTAGCAACCCATCATCTACTTATTACTTCCCAATGCCTTCCTCTAGGCCCAAATAATGGTGAAGTGTTATGTAGTCGACGTTCACATAACACCACTAGAGGCTAGAGAACATACATCTCATCAAAATAACGAACGAATACAAAATTCACATGACTACTAATAGCAAGACTTCTCCCGTGTCCTCAGGAACAAACGTAATTACTCACAAAGCATATTCATGTTCATAATCATAGGGGTAATAATATGCATATAGGATCTGAAAATATGATCTTCCACCAAATAAACCAACTAGCATCAACTACAAAGAGTAATCAACACTACTAGCAACCTACTAGCACCAATCCCGGACTTGGAGACAAGAATTGGATACAAGAGATGAACTAGGGTTTTGAGATAAGATGGTGCTGGTGAAGATGTTGATGGAGATTGCCCACTCCCGATGAGAGGAGCGTTGGTGATGATGATGGCGATGATTTCCCCCTCCCGGAGGGAAGTGTCCCCGGTAGAACAGCTCTGCCGGAGCCCTAGATTGGTTCCGCCAAGGTTCCGCCTCGTGGCGGTGGAGTTTCGTCCCGAAAGGTTGCTTCTTGTTTTTCCCCGAAGAAAGACTTCATATATCAGAAGATGGGCACCGGAGAGCCACTAGGGGGCCCACAAGGTAGGGGGGCGTGCCCCCCACCCTCGTGCACAGAGTGTGGGCCCCCTGGTCTTCATCTTTGGCGAGGATTTTTCATTATTTATTATAAGATATTCTGTGGAGTTTCAGTATTTGTGCAGAATAGGTCTCTAATATTTTCTCGTTTTCCAGCCCAGAATTACAACTGCCGACATTCTCCCTCCTTATGTAAACCTTGTAAAATAAGAGAGAATAGCCATAAGTATTGTGACATAATGTGAAATAACAGCCGATAATGCAATAAATATCGATATAAAAGCATGATGCAAAAGGGACGTATCAACTCCCCCAAGCTTAGACCTCGCTTGTCCTCAAGCGAAAGCCGATAACGATAAATATGTCCCCATGTTTAGAGGTAGAGGTGTCGATAAAAATAAAATACGGACATGAAGGCATCATGATTATTCTCATAACAACAACATATATAGATATTGTCATATGATTTCTTATGTTCAAGTGATGATCTATTCACAATGCAAAAGTATGATTCATAAACTTCATTTAGAACCAACAAACTATAACCTCAGTCATTGAAGCAATTGCCATTTATCATAGCATCAGAAAGAGTCTATGTCAGAGCTAAAAAGCAAGTCCACATACTCAACTATCATCTAGTCCTTCATAATTGCTAACACTCACGCAATACTTGTGGTTATGAAGTTTTAATCGGACGCAGAGGAAGATAGGGGCTTATAGTTTTGCCCCACAACCTTTTACCTCAAGGGTAATGTCAACAATAATAACTCATGCTCCCCTACATCCAATTATATATATATATATATATATATATATATATATATATATATATATATATATATATATATATATATATATATATATATATATATATATATATATATATATATATATATATGTTCTTTCCAACATCTTTGGGCTTGCCAAAGGATAAAATGAAAAGGAAAGGTGAAGATCGCCATGACTCTTGCATAAGGTAGAAGATAATAATAAAAGATAGGCCCTTCGCAGAGGGAAGCAGAGGTTGCCATGCGCTTTTATGGTTGGATGCGTAAAATCTCAATGCGAAAGAACGTCACTTTATATTGCCCCTTGTGATATGAACCTTTATTATGCAGTCCGTCGCTTTCATTACTTACACATCACAAGATCGTATAAAGCTTACTTCTCCCACACCAATCAATCATACATATTTTGAGCAATTTTTAATGCTTTGCATCGATGACAACTTACTTGAAGGATCTTACTCAATCCATAGGTAGATTTGGTGGACTCTCATGGCAAAACTGGTTTAAGGGTATTGGAAGCACAAGTAGTATCTCTACTTGGTGCTGAGAATTTGGCTAGCATGAGGGGGAAAGGCAAGCTCAACATGTTAGAGGATCCATGACAACATACTTTATCTCAGATATAAGAAAACATAACCCATTACGTTGTCTTCCTTGTCCAACATCAACTCTTTAGCATGTCATATTTTAATGAGTGCTCCCAATCATAAAAGATGTCAATGATAATATATTTATATGTGAGACCTCTCTTTCCTTATTACTTCCTATTAATTGCAACGATGACCAAAGCTATGTCTGTCAACTCCCAACAACTTTTAATCATCATACTCTTTCTATGTGAAGTCATTACTCTTAATAAGATCAATATGAACTTTTGTTTCTTTTTATTCTTTTTCTCTATTTTCTTTTATTCACTCAAGATCATGGCAAAATAATCAAGCCCTTGACTCAACACTAATCTTTATTACATAGCTCACGGACTCGATTACATAGAGAGATCATAAAGCAAAACTCAAAACTAGATCATGCCATAAACTTTATTCTACTAGATCAAGATACTACTAATAGGATCGAACTAAGAAAAACGGTAAAGATAGGAGTTGTGATTGTGATACGATACCGGGGCACCTCCCCCAAGCTTGGCAGTTGCCAAGGGGAGTGCCCATACCCATGTGATTATGTCTCCTTTGTCGGTGAAGAAAGTGGTGGTGAAGTAGTGGTGGGATTGCCCTTCTCTTTCTCCAACTTGCGTCGGAGGGTGAAATTATCAATCCTCAACTCATCATTCTCTATCTCAATCTTTATTATCCTTTTGCATAATGCCTCTTTGCTTTATTGCTTGAAACGAGGGGGGACTGGTTCATCTTCATCTTCCTCATCGGTGTACCATATATATGGATAGGTATCCTTGAATATGTTTTTATCTAAAGGCCGGTAAGAAACTGGGCAATCATCTTCTGAATCTTGAGACGACATGTTGATCTAATCTGCAGTAGGACAGCCTGAAACAAAAACAGAGGATATTTGCATGATACGGGAGTCAAAACCTTCGGGAGAATATATAATGAATTTTTACCGACCAAAATACGTATCGTGCAAGAAAAGCGAGTCCGGAAGGCACGAGGTGCCCACGAGGTAGGGGCGCGCCTGGGGGTAGGGGCGCTCTCCACCTCGTGGGGCCCTCGTGTCCTTCCCGGATTGCTACTTATTTTCTATTTTCTAAATATTCCAAAGCGGAGAAATATTGCCTTAAAATTGTTTTGGAGTCGGTTTACTTACCATACCACATACCTATTCCTTTTGAGTGCAAGCGTTGGAAAGTGTCCCTTATGTATTCCTCCGGGGTTACGATTTCAATAATATTGGTTTCAACATTTATAGGATTACCTGAGATATAATGTTTAATTCTTTGACCGTTCACCACCTTCGGATTCGTGCCTTCGAAGTTGTTGAATTTTATGGCGCCGGAACGATAGACCTCCTCGATAACATAGGGGCCTTCCCATTTAGAGAGAAGTTTTCCTGCAAAAAGTCTTAAACGAGAGTTGTACAGCAATACATAATCACCCACGTTAAACTCACGCTTTTGTATCCTTTTGTCATGCCATCTTTTAACTTTTTCTTTAAACAACTTGGCGTTTTCGTAAGCTTGGTTCTCCATTCATCAAGTGAGCTAATATCAAATAACCTCTTCTCACCGGAAAGTTTGAAATCATAGTTGAGCTCTTTAATAGCCCAATATGCCTTATGTTCTAGTTCGAGAGGTAAGTGACATGCTTTTCCATAAACCATTTTATACGGAGACATACCCATAGGATTTTTATATGCAGTTCTGTAGGCCCATAATGCATCA
This sequence comes from Aegilops longissima, assembly GCA_021605205.1. Taxonomy (NCBI): domain Eukaryota; kingdom Viridiplantae; phylum Streptophyta; class Magnoliopsida; order Poales; family Poaceae; genus Aegilops; species Aegilops longissima. The sequence continues at coordinate 299,836,755 of CM038682.1, read as the reverse complement.
TCAAGTTTCTTGGACCAATTCTTTCTAGACCTATTAACCGTCTTTTGCAAAATTAATTTGAGTTCTCTATTACTCAATTCTACTTGACCACTAGACTATGGGTGATAAGGAGATGCAATTCTATGATTAACATCATATTTAGCAAGCATTTTACGGAAAGCACCATGAATAAAGTGTGAACCACCATCAGTCATTAAATATCTAGGGACTCCAAACCGTAGAAAAATAACTTCCTTAAGCATTTTAATATAAGTGTTATGATCAGCACTACTAGTTGGAATAGCTTCTACCCACTTAGTAACGTAATCAACATCAACTAGAATATGTGTATATCCATTAGAGGCAGGAAAAGGTCCCATATAATCAAAGCCCCAAACATCAAATGGTTCAATAACGAGTGAATAATTCATAGGCATTTCTTGACGTCTACTAATATTACCAATTCTTTGACATTCATCACAAGATAAGACGAACTTACGGGCATCCTTGAAGAGAGTAGGCCAATAAAAACCGGATTGCAATACCTTATGTGCAGTTCTATCTCCAGCGTGGTGTCCTCCATAAGCTTCGGAGTGGCACTTGCGTAGGATCTGTTCCTGTTCATGCTCAGGTACACAACGTCTAATAACACCATCTACTCCTTCTTTATAAAGATGTGGATCATCCCAAAAGTAATGTCTCAAATCATAGAAAAACTTTTTCTTTTGCTGGTATGTGAAGCTAGGTGGTATGAATTTAGCAACAATATAATTAGCATAATCAGCATACCAAGGAGTACTACAAGAAGTACTTATGACATTTAATTGTTCATCAGGAAAGCTATCATCAATAGGTAGTGGGTCATCAAGAACATTCTCTAACCTAGATAAGTTGTCTGCAACGGGGTTCTTAACTCCTTTTCTATCAACAATATGCAAATCAAATTCTTGTAGCAAGAGAACCCATCTAATGAGTCTAGGTTTAGCATCCTTTTTCTCCATCAGATATTTAATAGCAGCATGATCAGTGTGAATAGTTACTTTAGAATCAACAATATAAGGTCTAAACTTATCACAAGCAAATACAACTGCTAAGAATTCTTTTTCAGTAGTAGCATAATTTATTTGAGCATTGTCTAGAGTCTTACTAGCATAATGGATAACATTTAATTTCTTATCAACTCTTTGCCCTAGAACAGCACCTACAGCATAATCACTAGCATCACACATAATTTCAAAGGTTAAATTCCAATCAGGTGGCTGAACAATAGGTGCAGAGACTAATGCTTTCTTAAGTATTTAAAATGCTTCTACACAATCATCATCAAAGACAAATGGTATATCTTTTTGTAATAAATTAGTCAGAAGCCGAGAAATTTTTGAGAAGTCCTTAATGAACCTCCTATAAAATCCGGCGTGACCAAGGAAACTTCTTATACCTTTGATGTCCTTGGGATATGGCATCTTTTCAATAGCATCAACCTTGGCTTTATCAATTTCAATACCTCTTTCGGAAACTTTATGCCCCAAGACAATACCTTCATTAACCATAAAGTGGCACTTTTCCCAATTCAAGACAAGATTAGTTTCTTCACATCTCTGCAAAACTCGATCAAGATTGCTCAAGCAATCATCAAAAGAAGATCCATAGAAGGAAAAGTCGTCCATGAAAACCTCACAAATCTTTTCACGGAAGTCAGAGAATTTAGCCATCATGCATCTTTGAAAGGTAGTAGGTGCATTACATAAACCAAAAGGCATACGTCTATATGCAAAAGTACCAAAAGGGCATGTAAAAGTAGTCTTTGGTTGATCTTTAGCCGACACAGGTATTTGAGAGAAACCAGAATAACCATCTAGAAAGCAGTAGTGTGTATGTTTGCATAATCTTTCTAGCATTTGATCAATAAAAGGTAAGGGGTAATGATCTTTCTTAGTATCCTTATTTAATTTGTGAAAATCAATTACCATCCTATAACCTGTAATAATTATTTGTGGAATTAATTCATCTTTATCATTAGGAACGACAGTAATACCTCCCTTCTTAGGGACACAATGGACATGACTTACCCACTGACTATCAGCAACGGGATAAATTATACCTGCCTCCGGAAGCTTTAGTGTTTCTTTTCTTACCACTTCTTTCATTTTAGGATTCATACGTCGTTGAGGATCACAAACTGGTTTGGCATCTGCCTCCAAATTTATTTTATGTTGACATAGAGTGGGACTAATGCCCTTAAGATCATCAAGAGTATATCCAATATCAGCACGGTGCTTCTTCTGAGTTTTCAATAATCTTTCTTCTTCATGCTCTGAAAGGTTAGCACTAATAATAACATGATATATCTTCTTTTCATCAAGATAAGCATATTTAAGATTATCAGGCAATGGTTTAAGCTCAAACACGGGATCACCCTTAGGTGGAGGGGGGTCCCCTAGGATTTCAACAGGCAAATTGCGTTTCAGAATAGGTTCCTATTTAAAGAATACTTCATCTATTTCCCTTCTTTCATTCATGAACATATTATTTTCATGGTCTAGCAAATAATGTTCTAAAGGATCACTAGGAGGTACGGCAATAGAAGCAAGACCAATAATTTCATCTTTACTAGGTAATTCTTCTTCACGATGTTGTTTACTAAATTTAGGAAATTAAACACATGAACCATATCATCCAAGCCAATAGTAACAACATTCTTTTCGCAGTCTATCTTAGCATTAACAGTGTTCAAGAAGGGTCTACCAAATATAATGGGACAAAAGCTATCTTGTGGGGAACTGAGAACAAGAAAATCAGCAGGATATTTAGTTTTCCCACACAAGACTTCAACATCTCTAACAATTCCCATTGCTGAAATAGTATCTCTATTGGCAAGTTTAATTGTGACATCAATATCTTCTAACTCAGCAGGTGCAATTTCATGCTTAATTTCCTTATACAAGTCATAAGGTATAACACTAGCACTAGCACCCATATCACATAAGCCATGATAACAATGATCTCCTATTTTAACAGAAATACAGGCACGCCTACCACAGGTCTATGTTTATCTTTAGCACAAGGTTTAGCAATTCTAGCAGTTTCACCACAGAACTGAATTACATGCCCGTCAATATTATCAGACAAGAGATCTTTAACAATAGCAATATTAGTGTAACATCCCAAATTTTGGAATGTTAATATAATTAATTGAATTGTTTGTTTGTTTGCTTGAGTGAATTAAACTTGAGTGAAATTTGAACCTTTTCAAAAACTTTTGAAAGAGAGGGAATAAAATGACTTTCCCCTTCTCCGGTAAATTCAAATTCATCCTATTAAAATCAATGAGAGGAGATGACATGACTTCTTCAACTATAAAGAATTTGAACGGAGTTTTGCAATTTAATTCTTTCAAATATTTGCACTTGCTTCTCTATTTTTCTTCCCAGAAATACCCGAAAAATAAATTCTTGCAAGCAAGAAAGAGCGGAGGAAAATGACCCTCCAAAATCAGGGGCATTTTGAAAATATTTGAGCCAAGAAAACCAAAGTTTTATTTAAAATTATTTGCAAAAGAAATAAAGCCTTTAGGGATTTTCTGAAAAACATTTTTTTTTAATTTTGGCCGTGGAATAATGCTCATCATCTACATTTTATTTTTCGATAATTTTAGTATATAAAACTCTTTATTCGAATTGATTTGATTTCCTTTTTATTGTTTTAGTTTCCTAATTTTAAAAATAGGAATGGAATCGTTTTATTAGGAAAACCTGCTGGCCCATTAAGCACTTTCCTATTCTAGCCCAACAAGAGATCATCTCCTTCCTCTGTTTCCTCTCACGTTCTGAAGCTTTCCATATCCATGGAGACAGAAACTCCACCTTCCCGATCTCCCTCGTCTTTCCATCCCAGCGCCTCCCGAGACCGCCTATAAAACCCCTCCTCTCCTTGTTCCATTTTTCCCATCACCACGCCCCTCCTGCCCGTAGCCTTCTCGCCACCGTCCTCCTTTTCCTGCCTAGAACGCTCACGGGAGCTCTCCTGGAACCTCCCCATCGCCCAGCGCCAACTCCCCAGCGCCGACCCCTCCTCCGCCACCCGCACCCTCGCCGGCGACCTCGCCCCCTCGCCGGAGCAGCCCTCCACATCGCCGTCTCCTTCCTGCCATCTCTGCCTCACGTACAGGTAACTCCGTTTTCGTTTTCAGATTTATTTCCGTAATAGATTTAGTTCCGTTCTTGTTTAGCTTATAACTTTTGATCTAGAAGTCCAATGATGCTGATTCTTTTTGCGTTAGATCAAAATTTTCTTGTAGTTTCAAAAACATATAATTTGTCTATGTTTGGATTTATAAAATTGAGTTAGATCAGATTTGAATTAAAGCTTGTTTTGCTTATTCGGGAGTTTAAAATAGATTTTTATTTGATTATTTTTCTACTGATCACTAGTGATCATATTTACCAGTGGTAAAAACTTCAAAATTATTTGAGTATTTTAGCTTATTGTTTCATGTAAAACAAATTCTGTTTTAGTTCTATTCAATTATAGCTACTTCTTTTCTATAGTTGTTTTTAAATTATTTTATTTTATATTTCAGAAAGTTTATGTTTGGTTTCTATTAGTTAAACAGTAGGTGTTCAACAAGTTTTTATATTTATTTTATTTTGTTATCGTGAAATCAATTCAAGTTCGCTAATAACTTGCAATGGATTTCTCTACTGTTTTAACTCCCAATTGAAAATACTTTCAAAATAGCTTTATGAAAATACTTTATTTTTTTCTTTGTCTTAACTAAATTTATATTTTATTCTATGTTATTTTAGTGTTTTATTTTCCGTTAGACAAAACTATTTTTGTGAATGTTGTAGAAGAAGACTCCTAGTTTTATTTGAAGTTCCTTGGATTCTTATTAGCTCTCTCTTTTGTTTTGATTGTTAGTGTGAGTGCTTATGTGAATGATATGTTTGTTATATAGATTTCATCGGAGAGTGGCGAGTAGTCTATTAAGTTATTTCTTGAGAACGATAATTCTTCTTCGTCAACATCACCGAGCAAGTTCACTTTGACCATGCTTTCTTACCTATGTTTTATTGCATTTAGTGGCACCTTTGCAACCACCCTCAGTAGTGTTATTGAAATTCTTGTAGTTGAGTAGTATGCATGAGGTAGGAACCCATCACCCTGTTACCAAGCCCGGGACGTTATTTTATTCTAATGCTACGCTATAGTAGACGGGGTTTGGTATGAGTGTTCGAGAGTGGTGTGAAGAAGGAGGACTCTCGTCAATGACGACAACTCCATGATGGAATCTGCAAGGACTGCATCTTCAAGACCTCAAGACTTCAAGACTCGAGACAAGAATTCAATACACACTCTTTGGGTGAAGGGCGGTTGACGGGCACCTGGAGAAACCAGTGGTTGGCGGGATGCATGGAGAAGCGCCATGACATCTTGCGGAAAGCTTCACCCAGACTCAAAGAGACGGAAGAATACTTCATGCCGGAAGCTTACTGTGCAACCGCAAGTCATTATGGGCTCTGGCTTGGTTGACCTTAGTTGTGACTCTGGCTGGGACGGTACTAGCAGATGTAGAACTACGGTAGGATGGGTTGAGTACCGGACAGTGGTCAGAGGAACTCTTTGGAAGACCATGTTTGGTCATCTTGTTCTCAAACACCTGAAGTGCGAGAAGCGAACGAGAGGATCGAATCTTGCGGGTAAAGTGTACAAACCTCTGCAGAGGGTTTAAACCTAATCGATTAGCCGTGTCCCCGGTTACGGACAATTTGAGCATCTGGACTTGGATCTATCTCGGAACTCTCAACACCGGATTGATAACTTAATTGTGGGCAACTTATGATGTTTTGGGTGATGAGACATCGGTTGGCGGAACCATGTCATGATAGAAGGCTCCATAGTACAGACTTCATTTATTCCTTTGATGTAGGGTAAATAAAACCAGCTTTTACGCAAACAAAACTCAGATACAGAGCCACAAAGCCATGTTGCATATAGTATAGTTTTATCATCTGTTTTCGCATATTGTGATCTTGCCGGTACATTGAATGTACTGACCTACACGGCTGCAACGTATCATGTTGCAGATATTTTCTTCGACGAGTAAGAGTTACGATCTGAGGTTACGGTCTACACTCAACCTGCCGATGGCGTTGATGGGATTCCACACCCGTTTGATTGTTTCGCTGAGTATCATGAGGTATATATCATTTCGTTATTTATACACGTGATTGCACTTTGATATATACATTGATGTCTTGTGTGTGCAAAGATATCTTGATCCGAGGATGGCACAAGAATACGTAGGCTTGACCGTCTCGAGGTCGGGTCGCTACAGAAATGGTATCAGAGCACATGTTGACTGTAGGACGTGACCCTAGGAATCGGAAAGCCCTAGGACAGGATATCTCAAAAACTTTATTTTCAAAAAGACTCTTACTTCTCATCTCTTTCTGATTTTATCGAATAGACACTCTCACCCCAAAATAGTTAGAATATACCCCTTTTTCCCTTTTGATCACATGAAGGATCAACTGAAGCCACTCCAAGAAAAATATCGGAGAACTGATGACCTCTTCCGAGTAAAGAGGATTTCACCATGTATTAGAAGCTACAACAGTTGAAGACTCCGAAGACTTGAAGGATCTGAAGAATTATTTGACCTCTAGAAGACCAAACCCTGTTATACACCGACGTTAGATGCGATGATTTGTGAGCTGTCACTTGTTTGATGTTTTCCGACAGCCCCAAAATAAAAACCTGTTACTTCAAAAACTATTGGTTGTATTGTGTGTATATTCCTCCCCACCTCTCTCATCTCACCCTAAAACCCTTGAACCCCATAGATGATAAATGAAGTTGGACTGATATTCTCTGAACCGAAGACTCAGCCGGAGGCAGAGCTATGGATGCAGAACATGGAAAATCACTTGGGAGCAATTTGGTTTCAAGGAAGTATGAGGTCCAATCGCTCTTGATACTTTACAAGAAGTGCTGCAACATGGTGGCAGATGCATCAAGCTATACAGGGATGGAATGGAGCAAAGACTTGGGAAGAATTCAAGAAGACTCTGACAAGATCTCGTCTTATCCGGAAGCACCATGAAACACCAAGAAGTAAACCTTGTGCCTGCAAGATTTGCGGAGAAATAGGACACACCCAGGAGGAACACAAAGATGGATGCCCTCATTGTGAGGAGAAACACCCAGCTGAGGAATGTCCAACTAGTCAGGTGACTTGTTTCTTGTGTGAAGGAACCACCCACTACCCAACTCAGTGTCACATTTACCCCATGGTGCAACAAATTATTCAGGAGCAGGAAGAAGGAATGAAAGAAGCCCTCCGAGAAGTATTGAAAGAACCAGTGATGAATGAATATGTTGAAGACCTTGATGGAGAAGGCCTCAACAGATTTTACTCCAATGCCTGCTACTCATGTGGAGAAGAAGGGCATTTTTCGCAACATTGTCCCCAGGAAACAAAAGAGTATCTGGGATATTTCCCGACAGCAGAAGTGAAGTTTGACCCTCGGGAAATAGAAGCTCTGATCATTACAGAGAAATCCAGGAAGAGAAAAAGAAGGCAACCCGAGAACAACGCAATTTTTGCAGAAAAGGACCTAAGTCATATCACTTGTTACAGGTGCAAGGATTTAGGTCATTACGCTAGTAAATGTCCAGAAAAGAAGCCAAGAATCCAAGGAGCCCGCATAATCACAAAGAAGCCCCGAGACATGTCGGAAGTCATTTGTTTTCGCTGCAAGGAGGCAGGACATTATGCTATTAAATGTCCCGACAAGATGAAAGCTGGAGTTGAGTAGTTGGGATTTTGATATGGATAATAAGAGTAGTAGAAAGCAATTTCCTTTTCATGAGCTCAATGAGTTGAGTTATGTAATAGATTTCTCGAGTTTGTAATAGTTCATGACTCAATAAAGTTGTAATGTCACATGCTGAAAAGCTTTAAGGAGTTGTCATATTTTATCTTGGAAATTAATATTCTGGATGAACATGGAAGAAAGTGAGTTGTGATGCATAAACAGGAAATTGGAATTGAGTTTGAAGTTTTGTTTGGATGATATGAATGTGTGCCCGGAGATATGTACCTCATTACGAGCACCACTTTTGTTATACAACTGCAGATGACGACCCTTTATGAGTCTTTCCTTAAGGGCCTCAAACGATCATGACCACGACAAGTGATCATGATTACCGAAGATCTTGAAGGACATGATGAAGCATATTCACCTTGAAGGAGATGCAGTCTACAAAGGCTACCCTTCATGCAAAAGGAGTGGAACTTTGGTATGTGGAGTACACCTCCACCGTTTGAAAGGAGTTTGCCCAAAGAGGATGGGGCATTGCTTTTCATCTCACGTGTGCCACAAGCAACTTTCTTCGACGCTGTTCGTGAAGCAGCCATGGAAGCCATATGCGGATCGAGAAATACTTGAAGCAAGACTCCGTTATACTCAGGAATACCTAAGCGAAGTGCATGCAGAGATGATGAAGGAGAAGCTCAAGACCACCATGATGAAAAAGAAGATTGAAGATTTCAAGGCTCATGTCGCACACTTCGGTGGGATGAAGAATCCTCGAGGAGGATAAATGAATAAAGTTGGAAGTAATGCTGACCATACCAAATCATGTGGGTGGCAGCATTTGTAACAAAGTACTTTTGGAATTTGAATTCTGAAAATGGTTAAGGATGTAATGAAAGATTGATATGAAAATAATGAGATTTTATGGATAAACTTGTGCATTTTTTGGTCATAGTACTCTATAAAGCCACAAGATCAATGAAGAAAGAAATGTGTTATTCATGACGGTCCATAGAAGGAAGCTGGACAAAATAAGTTGGAGTTTTGTTTTGATATGATGGTATGAAGAAACAGTACTCTGGATTTAAAGGAGGTGTAATATGGAACAAGAGAGTTACTCCAAGAATGAGTAAAGCTGCACTAGTGTTGAAGTGGGCCATAACCCACAGGCCCGAGGATTTTGAAAGGAACAGATGTAACCTTGATAAAGGAATGAATTTGGAAGAATCGGTGATCCAATCAGCATCGTTTACGTAGGAGATTACATAAAACCCGAGAGTGGTGAAGTAACGATAGATGTTTTGTTTGGCATGCACAAACCATGGATTTATCGAACTCAGTTCGAGAACAAGAGAAATTCTGCAATGCTTGTGAGTATGCCCAAGTGTTAAAATCGTGATTCGATATTTACATATGTGGTAATGATTCAAATGCAGGATGGATTGGCCCCATACCGAGACTTCTATCATGAACTATCATATGTTGATGGAAAATCGAGAGAGCCTTGAAAAACTTAGAAGAGTGTCGACGCGATAAGCCATAAAACCATAAAATGGTAGGACGATGGAACCCCATTACAGCAACCGTTGCCAAGCGTAGGTTATCTTGTGAGGTTCAACCTGACCCGTTTTCTGCAGGAGAAAACCATAAATTGTAGACCACCATGAGTGTTTGATAGTTGTTTAGAATGGACACAGACCCATCAGCTAAGAAGATCCGGTCTCGGACGAACTTCAACTTTGACGAACCGACCCAAGCTTTTGAGGAAAACTCTATGCTTGACGATGAAGAGCTTTAATGAAGGAGCTATTGTAAGATATGTGAAGAGACATACATTGTCAGCCCTCGGAGGAAATATCTGAGTTTATTGGAACCATGACCTTGTTTTTAAGTGTGGTAGCACCCTGACCTTTCTGACCAAGACATTTGCTAGAAGACCCCAACCCTAACCTTTTCTTGCTAGCCTCTTCGAATCTCGAGGACGAGATTCATTTTAAGTGTGGTAGGTTTGTAACATCCCAAATTTTGGAATGTTAATATAATTAATTGAATTGTTTGTTTGTTTGCTTGAGTGAATTAAACTTGAGTGAAATTTGAACCTTTTCAAAAACTTTTGAAAGAGAGGGAATAAAATGACTTTCCCTTCTCCGTAAATTCAAATTCATCCTATTAAAATCAATGAGAGGAGATGACATGACTTCTTCAACTATAAAGAATTTGAGCGGAGTTTTGCAATTTAATTCTTTCAAATATTTGCACTTGCTTCTCTATTTTTCTTCCCAGAAATACCCGAAAATAAATTCTTGCAAGCAAGAAAGAGCGGAGGAAAATGACCCTCCAAAATCAGGGGCATTTTGAAAATATTTGAGCCAAGAAAAACCAAAGTTTTATTTAAAATTATTTGCAAAAAGAAATAAAGCCTTTAGGGATTTTCTGAAAAACATTTTTTTTAATTTTGGCCGTGGAATAATGCTCATCATCTACATTTTATTTTTCGATAATTTTAGTATATAAAACTCTTTATTCGAATTGATTTGATTTCCTTTTTATTGTTTTAGTTTCCTAATTTTAAAAATAGGAATGGAATCGTTTTATTAGGAAAACCTGCTGGCCCATTAAGCACTTTCCTATTCTAGCCCAACAAGAGATCATCTCCTTCCTCTGTTTCCTCTCACGTTCTGAAGCTTTCCATATCCATGGAGACAGAAACTCCACCTCCCGATCTCCCTCGTCTTTCCATCCCAGCGCCTCCCGAGACCGCCTATAAAACCCCTCCTCTCCTTGTTCCATTTTTCCCATCACCACGCCCCTCCTGCCCGTAGCCTTCTCGCCACCGTCCTCCTTTTCCTGCCTAGAACGCTCACCGGGAGCTCTCCTGGAACCTCCCCATCGCCCAGCGCCAACTCCCCAGCGCCGACCCCTCCTCCGCCACCCCACCTCGCTTGGCGACCTCGCCCCCTCGCCGAGCAGCCCTCCACATCGCCGTCTCCTTCCTGCCATCTCTGCCTCACGTCAGGTAACTCCGTTTTCGTTTTCAGATTTATTTCCGTAATAGATTTAGTTCCGTTCTTGTTTAGCTTATAACTTTTGATCTAGAAGTCCAATGATGCTGATTCTTTTTGCGTTAGATCAAAATTTTCTTGTAGTTTCAAAAATATATAATTTGTCTATGTTTGGATTTATAAAATTGAGTTAGATCAGATTTGAATTAAAGCTTGTTTTGCTTATTCGGGAGTTTAAAATAGATTTTTATTTGATTCTTTTTCTACTGATCACTAGTGATCATATTTACCAGTGGTAAAAACTTCAAAATTATTTGAGTATTTTAGCTTATTGTTTCATGTAAAACAAATTCTGTTTTAGTTCTATTGAATTATAGCTACTTCTTTTCTATAGTTGTTTTAAATTATTTTATTTTATATTTCAGAAAGTTTATGTTTGGTTTCTATTAGTTAAACAGTAGGTGTTCAACAAGTTTTATATTTATTTTTATTTTGTTATCGTGAAATCAATTCAAGTTCGCTAATAACTTGCAATGGATTTCTCTACTGTTTTAACTCCCAATTGAAAATACTTTCAAAATAGCTTTATGAAAATACTTTATTTTTTTCTTTGTCTTAACTAAATTTATATTTTATTCTATGTTATTTTAGTGTTTTATTTTCCGTTAGACAAAACTATTTTTGTGAATGTTGTAGAAGAAGACTCCTAGTTTTATTTGAAGTTCCTTGGATTCTTATTAAGCTCTCTCTTTTGTTTTGATTGTTAGTGTGAGTGCTTATGTGAATGATATGTTTGTTATATAGATTTCATCGGAGAGTGGCGAGTAGTCTATTAAGTTATTTCTTGAGAGCGATAATTCTTCTTCGTCAACATCACCGAGCAAGTTCACTTTGACCATGCTTTCTTACCTATGTTTTATTGCATTTAGTGGCACCTTTGCAACCACCCCTCGGTAGTGTTATTGAAATTCTTGTAGTTGAGTAGTATGCATGAGGTAGGAACCCATCACCCTGTTACCAATCCGGGGCGTTATTTTATTCTAATTCTACGCTGTAGTAGGCGGGGTTTGGTATGTGTGTTCGAGAGTGGTGTGAAGAAGGAGGACTCTCGTCAATGGCGACAACTCCATGATGGAATCTGCAAGGACTGCATCTTCAAGACCTCAAGACTTCAAGACTCGAGACAAGAATTCAATACACACTCTGGGTGAAGGGCGGTTGTGGGCACCTGGAGAAACCGGTGGTTGGCGGGATGCATGGAGAAGCGCCATGACATCTTGCGGAAAGCTTCACCCAGACTCAAAGAGGCGGAAGAATACTTCATGCCGGAAGCTTACATGCAACCGCAAGTCATTATGGGCTCGCTTGGTTGACCTTAGTTGTGACTCTGGCTGGGGCGGTACTAGCAGATGTAGAACTACGGTAGGATGGGTTGAGTACGGACGGTGGTCGAGGAACTCTTTGGAAGACCATGTTTGGTCATCTTGTTCTCAAACACCACGAAGTGCGAGAGCGTAACGAGAGGATCGAATCTTGCGGGTAAAGTGTACAAACCTCTGCAGAGGGTTTAAACCTAATCGATTAGCCGTGTCCCGATTACGGACAATTTGAGCATCTGGACTTGGATCTATCTGGAACTCTCAACACGGATTGATAACTTAATTGTGGGCAACTTATGATGTTTTGGGTGATGAGACATCGGTTGGCGGAACCATGTCATGATAGAAGGCTCCATAGTACAGACTTCATTTATTCCTTTGATGTAGGGTAAATAAAACCAGCTTTTACATAAACAAAACTCAGATCTGAGCCACAAAGCCATGTTGCATATAGTATAGTTTTATCATCTGTTTTTCATATTGTGATCTTGCGGTACATTGAATGTACTGACCTACACGGCTGCAACGTATCATGTTGCAGATATTTTCTTCGACGAGTAAGAGTTACGATCTGAGGTTACGGTCTACACTCAACCTGCCGATGGCGTTGATAGGATTCCACACCCGTTTGATTGTTTCCGCTGAGTATCATGAGGTATATATCATTTCGTTATTTATACATGTGATTGCACTTTGATATATACATTGATGTCTTGTGTGTGCAAACATCTTGATCGAGGATGGCACAATAATACGTAGGCTTGACCGTCTCGAGGTCGGGTCGCTACAATTAGGTTCCACTTTAACTTGCTCAGGAGGTGTATAAGTTCTAATATTACTTTTACGAACAACAGTTGAAGCTTTAGCATGATCCTTTATTCTAACAGGGAAAGGTGGTTTCTCAACATAAGAAGTAGGAACAATAGGATCATTATGAGTGACAGTCTTTTCTTCAACTTTAATAGGTGCAACTACTTTTACTTCTATGGGAGGATGATATTTAAACCACTTCTCCTTGGGGAGATCAACATAAGTAGCAAAAGATTCACGAGTAAAGAAGCTACTATCTTAGAGTCAAGTCCATATTTAGTGCTAAACTTACGGAAAATATCGGTATGCATAAAAGATTTAACACAATCAAACTCAGGTGTCATACGACTCCTTACCTTAAATCGAGATTCCAATCTTGAGTTGTGTTTAATTATATCCAATAAATCCCATTTAAATCCAATAGTCTTCATCATAAAAAGCCAAAGACAAGAAGTATCGAGCATGGTGCGATTATTTTCGAAAGCGAGCATAAATTTTTGAATAATTGTTTCTCTTGGGAGCTCATGATTGGGGCATGAATATAACTTTGATTTAAGCCTCCCCCAAGCTTGAGCGATGCTTTCTCCTTCGCGAGGCCAAAAATTATATATATAATTGCGATCACGATGAACAAGATGCATAGGTAATACTTTTGATGAAATTCCAGTTTCAATCTTCTATAGTTCCATGATCTCGTATCATCACATAGCCTATACCATGTCAATGTGTCTCCCTTCAAAGATAAAGGGAAAACCTTCTTCTTAGCAACATCATCGGGTATACCTGCAAGCTTAAATAATCCACAAACTTCATCCACATATATTAAGTGCTCATCAGGATGCTTTGTTCCATCTCCTGTAAAAGGATTAGATAGCAGTTTTTCTATCATACCCGAAGGAAATTCAAAAGGAATTTCATTTTCAATAGGTTCAGTAGGTTGAGGAACAACTCTTTGCTCTACTGGTCGGGGTGATGATACCCCGAACAAGCCCCTCAGAGGATTACTTTCCATAGTAACAAGTGACAGTAAATTTCAGCACACTATACAAATTTTTCCTTAGCAAATTCCACCTACCAAAGGCGCTTCACTCCCCGCAACGGCGCCGGAAAAGAGTCTTGATGACCCACAAGTATAGGGATCTATCATAGTCCTTCGATAAGTAAGAGTGTCGAACCCAACGAGGAGCAGAAGGAAATGATAAGCGGTTTTCAGCAAGGTATTCTCTGCAAGTACTGAAATAAGTGGTAACAGATAGTTTTGTGATAAGATAATTTGCGAGAAACAAGTAACAAAAGTAAATAAAGTGCAGCAAGGTGGCCCAATCCTTTTTGTAGAAAAAGACAAGCCTGGACAAACTCTTATATAAGGAAAAGCGCTCCCGAGGACACATGGGAATATCGTCAAGCTAGTTTTCATCACGTTCATATGATTCACGTTCGGTACTTTGATAATTTGATATGTGGGTAGACCGGTGCTTGGGTGATGTTCTTACTTGAACAAGCATCCCACTTATGATTAACCTCTATTGCAAGCATCCGCAACTACAACAAAAGTATTAAGGTAAACCTAACCATAGCATGAAACATGTGGATCCAAATCAGCCCCTTACGAAGCAACGCATAAACTAGGGTTTAAGCTTCTGTCACTCTAGCAAACCATCATCTACTTATTACTTCCCAATGCCTTCCTCTAGGCCCAAATAATGGTGAAGTGTTATGTAGTCGACGTTCACATAACACCACTAGAGGCTAGACAACATACATCTCACCAAAATATCGAACGAATACCAAATTCACATGACTACTAATAGCAAGACTTCTCCCGTGTCCTCAGGAACAAACGTAACTACTCACAAAGCATATTCATGTTCATAATAAGATGGGTAATAATATGCATATAGGATCTGAACATATGATCTTCCACCAAATAAACCAACTAGCATCAACTACAAAGAGTAATCAACACTACTAGCAACCTACTAGCACCAATCCCGGACTTGGAGACAAGAATTGAATACAAGAGATGAACTAGGGTTTTGGGATAAGATGGTGCTGGTGAAGATGTTGATGGAGATTGCCCTCTCCCGATGAGAGGAGCGTTGGTGATGACGATGGCGATGATTTCCCCCTCCCGGAGGGAAGTGTCCCCGGCAGAACAGCTCTGCCGGAGCCCTAGATTGGTTCCGCCAAGGTTCCGCCTCGTGGAGGCGGAGTTTCGTCCCGAAAGGTTGCTTCTTGTTTTTTCCCCGAAGAAAGACTTCATATATCTGAAGATGGGCATCGGAGAGCCACCAGGGGGCCCACGAGGTAGGGGGCGCGCCCCCCATCCTTGTGGACAGGGTGTGGGCCCCCTGGTCTTCATCTTTGGCGAGGATTTTTCATTATTTATTATAAGATATTCCGTGGAGTTTCAGGACTTTTGGAGTTGTGCAGAATAGGTCTCTAATATTTGCTCCTTTTCCAGCCCAGAATTCCCGCTGCCGGCATTCTCCCTCCTTATGTAAACCTTGTAAAATAAGAGAGAATAGCCATAAGTATTGTGACATAATGTGAAATAACAGCCCATAATGCAATAAATATCGATATAAAAGCATGATGCAAAATGGACGTATCAGGGTGGCCGAGCAAGTGGAAGGGGAGCCCGAGGTGTCTCTCTTATCCTCTCCCGGTGAGGCCGTTGAGGTGGTCGGGTGGTGCCGAGGCGCCCGGTCGGTCGAACAGTGGGAGGTGGGAGACGACAGGGGAGGGGTAGTGGGCCACATGGCCTGTTGGGATGCCAGGTGGGCTGAGGCCCATGTGGGGCGCGGTGGCCAGCTGGGCCAGTCGGCCCAGTTGAGGGGGGCCTTTTCCTTTTCTTTTAGTGTTTTCTTTTCTGGAAATCAAAAAGCTACTGCTTTGCAATTATTCTGAGCACCAAATGACTCTTGTAAAATGTGCCACATGCCACAATAAATACTTTGCAATATTGTGAAGTTGCACAAAAAATTGTTTTGAGCATTTGGAAATGATTACACACTTTTAGAAATTGAAAAGGCCAATTTAATTGTTCTTTGGACCACTCAAATAATTTCGGGAGCATTTTGGAATCCAACAGAGGTAGGTTTCATCATGACAAATACTTAGGGAATATTTGCCACATTGTGAACTATTTTTCTGGCTCATTTGAAGATGCAAATAATTGACTTGCAATTTGAATTGAATTGGACTTGATTTTTGGACAAGTGGCATTTTGGCTTAGGAAAGCATGACGTCAAGGCATCATTAGGGGGGATTACTGTAGCAGGATTCTCGGGGCATTACAAGGGGGAAATCATCGCCATCGTCATCATCGGGAGAGGGCAATCTCCATCAACATCTTCACCAGCACCATCTCCACTCAAAACCCTAGTTCATCTCTTGTATCCAATTCTTGTCTCCAAGTCCGGGATTGGTACTAGTAGGTTGCTAGTAGTGTTGATTACTCCTTGTAGTTTATGCTAGTTGGTTTATTTGGTGGAAGATTATATGTTCAGATCCTATATGCATATTATTACCCCTCTGATTATGAACATGAATATGTATTGTGAGTAGTTACGTTTGTTCCTGAGGACATGGGAGAAGTCTTGCTATTAGTAGTCGTGTGAATTTGGTATTCGTTCGATATTTTGATGAGATGTATGTTGTCTACCCTCTAGTGGTGTTATGTGAACGTCTACTACATAACACTTCACCATTATTTGGGCCTAGAGGAAGGCATTGGGAAGTAATAAGTAGATGATGGGTTGCTAGAGTGACAGAAGCTTAAACCCTAGTTTATGCGTTGCTTCGTAAGGGGCTGATTTGGATCCACATGTTTCATGCTATGGTTAGGTTTACCTTAATACTTTTGTTGTAGTTGCGGATGCTTGCAATAGAGGTTAATCATAAGTGGGATGCTTGTTCAAGTAAGAATAGCACCCAATCACCGGTCCACCCACATATCAAATTATCAAAGTACCAAACGCGAATCATATGAACGTGATGAAAACTAGCTTGACGATATTCCCATGTGTCCTCGGGAGCGCTTTTCCTTATATAAGAGTTTGTCCAAGCTTGTCCTTTGCTACAAAAGGATTGGGCCACCTTGCTGCACTTTATTTACTTTTGTTACTTGTTGCTCGTTACAAATTATCCTATCACAAAACTATCTATTACCACTTATTTCAGTACCTGCAGAGAATACCTTGCTGAAAACCGCTTATCATTTCCTTCTGCTCCTCGTTGGGTTCGACACTCTTACTTATCGAAAGGACTACGATAGATCCCCTATACTCGTGGGTCATCAGCAGCTGCTGCAACTGCTTCTCGGTAGAGTTGGTCGGTGCAGATCAGCACGTCCTTCTTGTCGGAGGGGACGGAGATGATGGTCAACGGCCGGGGCATCTTTAGCATGTTGTAGGCGTAGTGTGACGCTGCCATGAACTTGGCTAGTGCCGGGCGGCCGAGGATCCCGTTGTAGAACAAGGGGATCTCAGCCACGTCGAAGACGATCCTCTTTGTCCGGTAGTCCAACTCTCCTCCAAATGTCACGGGCAGTGTGACCTTTCCCTTTGGCTGGCTTCTCCCCGGATTGACCCCCTGAAATGTGCCCATTTCCTCAAGGTCTCCATCAGGGATTTGCAACATTTTGATCACGACAGGCGAGATCAGGTTCAGGCCGGCCCCGCCGTCAACCAACATCTTGTTCACCCTGAGGTTGTGTATTGTTGGCAAAACCAACAACGGCAAACTCCCGACCGCGGTAGTTCAATCGGGGTGGTCCTCGGCGTCAAAGATGAGGGGCGTGCTGGACCACTTTAGTGGCTTCTGAGCGTCGAACGACGGCTCTGTCGTTGTAACCTCTCGCACCCACTGGTTGAGCTGGCGGTGTGAGGTATGCAGCGAGGCACCGCCATCGACGCACATGGCCTCTGTAGCCTTCTGGAACCCTTGCTCACCAGACTCATCGTCCTCGTCATGATCGTCGTCTTCTTGTTTCTTGTCGCGGCCCCGGGCGGGCCTCTCTTGCTAGTTTTCCTTGTCGGGGCGGCCTCCTTGGCCGCCACGCTTCTTGCCGGATCCCTCAGCACCATCTTGGTCCTTCTCCTTGTCCCGCCTTTCGTACTCAGCCTTTTGCTTCTCAGCAAGCAGCTCGACTTGTCGGCAGTTCTGGAGATCGTGGCCCTTAGTGCGGTGGATCTTGCAGTATTGCTTGCTGGAGCTTCCTGGCTTGTCGGTAGCCGCCAGGCCCGACAGCGCGCACCGGCAATCTCCTTGCCGGGGCTGTCTGCCTTGACCTTCTTGCCGGCACCGGTATCGTCAGATCCCTCAATGGCAAGCACGGCCTTGCCTTTGCGTTTCTTGTTGCAACACCGGCCCTTCTTTGCCGGGGCGGCGGCTCCTCGTCAGTAGAGTCGGTTTCCGTGCCGGCGTCTTCGCCGGGGTACTTCCTTCCCTCCTTATCCCGGGCGCACCTGTCGGCCAGAACGTAGAGCTTGGCCACATCCTTAACCTTGGTCATCGCCAGCTCCTCACGCATCTTGCGATTGTGCACGTTCTGATGGAACGCGCTAATTACAGCGGTGGGATGAACATCGGGGATGTTGTACTGCACCCGGCTGAATCTCTGGATGTACTTGCGCAGGGTCTCCCCTTCCTTCTGGGGAATGATGTGCAGATCACTAGCCTGGCCATGAGCTTGGTGGCCTCCTGTGAAGGCGCCAACAAACTCATGGCACAGATCTGACCAGGAAGAGATGGAGTCCACCGGCAAGTGCGTCAACCAAGACATTATATTGGGCTTGAGAGCCAGCGGGAAGTAGTTGGCAAGCAACTTGTCGTCGCGAGACCCAGCGGCCTGCATCGCGATGGTGTAGGTGCCGAGGAACTCGGACGGATGGGTCTTGACGGTGTACTTCTCCCCGACGTCGGGCTTGAACGTGCGGTGGGACGGCCACTGGAACTGCCTCAGCTCACGGGTAAAAGCCGGGCAGCCCACCTCGTAAGGTAGGCCGCCGGGGCCCCCCGGTGCCGGGTGGTCCGTAGTGGGTCCCGCCTGCTTGTCCGACTGGCTGCGCGTTTCGCGCCGGCGCTCGACAGTGGTTCGAGCGTCCTCGTGAGCTCGCTCCCGAAGGACCTGGCACTGGTCGCGGAGGGTCCGTGGATCGGACGACGCTATGGAGATATTATCACCAGCGTCGTCGCGACAGGCCGACGCCCGCGGCGGCTGGTGAGGAGGAGGAGAGTGCACAGTGGCCGCAGCTCCCCCGGTCCTCCCAGCGCTAGCATGTGGTGGCTCGATGGAGCGCTGACCCAAGGGCCCCGCCGGTCGTGGATCGTCTTTGTTCACGACGGCGATGAGGCTCCGGATGGTGGCCCTCCACTCATCGAGCTTCTCCGAAGCAGGTGGGAAGTCGTGGAGCAGTTGTGCGCGCGCCAAGGCTTCCGCTGGCGTGGGTGGCGGTGACAGCTGAGTGGATCGCGGCGCACTTCGACTTCTAACTATGTTAGAAGGAGCTCTGTCACGTCCCAGCGGCTGCGTGCCATTTTCACCAGTGCTTTGGCGAGCGTGTTAAACTCCTTCGTCTTGCTGACGACGCACAGGGCTCTTCCCACGGCGGTGCCCAGGGTCACCAACGTGGTGACGTTCTTCGGCGCGCACACCATGGGAAGAACATGTGGTGGTCGCCGGTGTATGCGTCCTGGAGGTCGCAGCACCGCCCGGAGTCGGTGCAACGACACCCCCGGAGGGCCTCGCGCCGCCGGCAGGGGGCCCAGCTTTGTCTTTGGATTCGGCGGCGTTGGGCCGATCATCTGGTACACGAACGATGCCGCTCACCATGCTCCGACTGCCTGGGTGGTGCTGGTGTTCGCGGGCCGCGGCCCAAGCCCTGTCCGTGACCGGTCCGCTGCTCGTCCGCGCCGGCACGGGCCGTTCGGCCCCCAACGAGCCGATCGTCGTGGCCGTCTTTGTCTTAGGGGCCATGGCGACGAAGAACCGCTAGGCTAACTACCAGACCAGATTCTCACAAACGCGCCCCCTACCTGACGCGCCAAAGATGTCGGTGGGAAACGACACCTATGGGATCACAAGAATCCCTACTGCGGTTGCGGGGCGCGGGGTTGAGAGAAGAGCGGGTCTAACAAAGAGTACGCGGTTCGTTTATCCAGGTTCGGGCCACGAGGATGCGTAAAACCCTAGTCCTGCTTTGGTGGATGTATTCTGAGTTCTTGAACTAGCTAAGGGGTGTAACGAGCTCCAAAAAGCCGAATCCTTCCCCTCGTCGCCTTGGGCCTTCTTTTATAGAAAAAGGGGTTGCCACAGTGGCACACAGGAGGTGGAAAGGCAACAGTGTTGCGTGGTTATCCTTCATATTATAGGACAAGATGCATTTAATGCATCGCGCAGGTGTCCCTTTGCTTTATCGGGGACGGGGGCGAGGCCTGTCCCGTCCGTCGCCGCTCCTCCAAGCTTCGACACGCGCCCTGGCCAGCGATGCATGCGGTGCCATGCAGGCAGGCAGGCAGCTGAGGTGGCGCGGTGGCGGAGCCTCCACGAAGGGCTGCATGTTGCCATGCAGGTGCCTGCCCAGCTGGTTGGGTCGGCAGCTGCATGCGAACGGCGGCGGAGACTTGGCTGGTGCGGGCCTGACGGTGGCCCTGCTGGTGCGCTTGGCGAGGGCCTTGCCGGGTGGCCTGGCAAGGGTCTTGTCGGGTGGCCCGGCAAGGGTCTTGCCGTGGCGCTAGGTGTCCCCGGTAAGGATCTTGCCCTGGGTCTTGTGGGTTTCTTCGGTGAGGATGGCTGCCTTCCTATCCTCATTTGATTTGACTATTCTTTGTCTTCACAAAGATCTGCATGCCACCACAGAGGTGCCTCCCGAGCCCTGTCCCAATGCATTTGCAGTGTTGGTGGGATCGAGGGTGGCTCGCTTCGGGCGTGTGTGAGCTGCCCGGCAAGGGTCTTGCCGGGCCGCTAAACTTCTTGACAAGGGTCCTTGCCGGGAAACCTGCTTAAATCCATCGATCTTTGTGGCCTTGGTCCTTGTTGTAGCTTTGCCGTCTTGGGCTTCGGTCTTACCTTGGCACACCTCCCTCGCTCTGCTTGGTGTGGTCGCGGGCACGGCGCTGACTGCCCGTGCACAGGTAAAGGGGTACAAAAATGTGCCCCTAGTTTTGTACACCGACAGTCTCCTTCGTATTTTGTGCCAATTTTTGACAGTAACATAATATTTACGCATTTGAGCAGTGTAGTACTTGAAATTTATGTTCCGCTAAACTCATCGGGAGCCGTTTCGGGCCTCGAGACCAAAACCATAAATTAATCTTTACCTTGTTCCCATCACATTCGAAAGCTTGCTCACACCTACTAGTATGTACCAAACCTGAAGGTGTTCCCACTATGCAGGTATTAGTAATAGTGCTAGTATTTAGGTTATAAAATGGGCAACTACCTAACCGAAAATTACTCTACCTTTCTTCCTCATAAGTGCTTCTTCTTAGTAAAATCGTTGCCATGGCGGTGAGCAGAGCTCTAGGTCGAGAACTACTCGTAACAAGGGAGCGGCAACCAAGGCTGCGGAAAGAAAAAGAGGGCTCGCCGCCACGCAGAGACCTCAAAAGATCTCTCACGGGCAGGCGATGGCTCCCAGGAGCGCCCTAGCCATGGAGGCGAACATGCCGAGCCGGCAGAGCTGGAGTCGTTATCCCTCAACGGCATGCCCGATCAGCTCAATAAGCAGAAGGAGTTCATCCAAGGCTTGATGGATTTGCTGAAGGAGAGCCTCGACGACATGCCCGCTGAGCTCAATCAACAGGGGGAGTTGACCGTCGGCTTGGTGATGCTGCTGAAGAAGAGCATTGCCTCGGGGAACAAGGCGACCAGCGAAATCCTGCGACTTCAGGAGGACAAGGCGAAGCTCTGCCACGAGATCGACCTGTTGAAGGAGAAGAACGCCGGCTGGAAGAAGCTGCATGAGAATAGTAGTTCCTCGATGAAGATGCTGCAGGCCCTCGTCATGGAACAGAAGGAGGAGTTGGCGAAGCTCCGCATCGAGCACCCGGCTGCTGTCAAGGTATGTAATGCGTCCGTGGAACAGATGATGAAGGCTCGCATCGAGAAATCCCGCGTCATGGACAGAATGAAGAAGATGGCGGAGGAGGCGCGCAAGGAGATGGAGGCGATGAAGAAGCAGTTACGACTCCGCGGCGAATTAGTGAAGGAAATATGCCCTAGAGTCAATAATAAAGTTATTATTTATTTCCTTATATCATGATAAATGTTTATTATTCATGCTAGAATTGTATTAACCGGAAACATAATACATGTGTGAATACATAGACAAACAGAGTGTCACTAGTATGTCTCTACTTGACTAGCTCGTTAATCGAAGATGGTTATGTTTCCTAACCATAGACATGTGTTGTCATTTGATTAACGGGATCACATCATTAGGAGAATGATGTGATTCACAAGACCCATTCCGTTAGCTTAGCACACGATCGTTTAGTATGTTGCTATTGCTTTCTTCCTGACTTATACATGTTCCTATGACTATGAGATTATGCAACTCCCGTTCTTTGGAGGAACACTTTGTGTGCTACCAAGCGTCACAACGTAATGGGTGATTATAAAGGTGCTCTACTGGTGTCTCGAAGGTACTTGTTGGGTTGGCATATTTGAGATTAGGATTTGTCACTCCGATTGTCGGAGAGGTATCTGGGCCCTCTCGGTAATGCACATCACTTAAGCCTTGCAAGCATTGCAACTAATGAGTTAGTTGCGGGATGATGTATTACGGAACGAGTAAAGAGACTTGCCGATAACGAGATTGAACTAGGTATTGAGATACCGACGATCAAATCTCGGGCAAGTAACATACAGATGACAAAGGGAACAACATATGTTGTTATGCGGTCTGACCCATAAATATCTTCATAGAATATGTGGGAGCCAATATGAGCATCTAGGTTCCGCTATTGGTTATTGACCGGAGACGTGTCTCGGTCATGTCTACATAGTTCTAGAACCCGAAGGGTCCACACGCTTAACGTTACGATGATAGTTATATTATGAGTTTATATGTTTCGATGTACCGAAGGTTGTTCGGAGTCCTGGATGTGATCACGGACATGACGAGGAGACTCAAAATGGTCGAGACATGAAGATTGATATATTGGAAGCCTATGTTTGGATATCGGAAGTGTTCCGGGTGAAATCGGGATTTTATAGGAGTACCAGGAGGTTACCGTAACCCCCCAGGAACTTAATGGGCCTTAGTGGGCCTTGGTGGAAGAGAGGAGAGGAGGCCAGGGCAGGGCCGCGCGCCCTTCCCCCTTAGTACGAATAGGACAAGGAGAGGGGGGCGGCGCCCCCCCTTTCCTTCCTCCCCTCGACCTCTTCCCCCTCTCTCTCCTAGTCCAACATGGAAAGGGGGGGGGGAGTCCTACTCCCGGTAGGAGTAGGACTCCTCCGGCGCGCCTCTCCCCTTGGCCGGCTGCACCCCCCTTGCTCCTTTATATAAGGGGCAGGGGGGGCACCCATAGACACAACAATTGATCATTGATCTCTTAGCGTGTGCGGTGCCCCCTCCACCATAGTCCACCTCGATATCATTGAAGCGGTGCTTAGGCGAAGCCTGCGTCGATAGAACATCAACATCGCCACCACGCCCGTCATCTTGTGAAACTCTCCCTCAACACTCGGCTGGATCGGAGTTCGAGGGGCGTCATCGGGCTGAACATGTGCTGAACTCGGAGGTGTCGTGCGTTCGGTACTTGATCGGTCGGATCGTGAAGACGTACGACTACATCAACCGCATTGTGCTAACGCTTCCGCTTTCGGTCTACGAGGGTACGTGGACACACTCTCCCCTCTCGTTGCTATGCATCACCATGATCTTGCGTGTGCGTAGGATTTTTTTTTAAATTACTACGTTCCCCAACAGTGGTATCAGAGCCTGGTTTTATGCGTAGATGTCATATGCACGAGTAGAACACAAGTGAGTTGTGGGCGATATAAGTCATCTTGCTTTCCAAACATGTCATACTTTGGTTCGGCGGTATTGTTGGATGAAGCGGCCCAGACCGACATTACGCGTACGTTTACGCGAGACTGGTTCTACCGACGTGCTTTGCACACAGGTGGCTGGCGGGTGCCAGTTTCTGCAACTTTAGTTGAACCGAGTGTGGCTACGCCCGGTCCTTGCTAAAGGTTAAAACAACACCAACTTGACAAAATATCGTTGTGGTTTTGATGCGTAGGTAAGAACGGTTCCTGCTAAGCCCGTAGCAGCCACGTAAAACTTGCAACAACAAAGTAGAGGACGTCTAACTTGTTTTTGCAGGGCATGTTGGGATGTGATATGGTCAAGACGTGATGCTATATTTTATTGTATGAGATGATCATGTTTTGTAACCGAGTTATCGGCAACTGGCAGGAGCCATATGGTTGTCGCTTTATTGTATGCAATGCAATCGCCCTGTAATGCTTTACTTTATCACTAAGCGGTAGCGATAGTCGTAGAAGCATAAGATTGGCGAGACGACAACGATGCTACGATGGAGATCAAGGTCTCGCGCCGGTGACGATGGCGATCATGGAGGTGCTTCATAGATGGAGATCACAAGCACAAGATGATGATGGCCATATCATATCACTTATATTGATTGCGTGTGATGTTTATCTTTTATGCATCTTATCTTGCCTTGATTGACGGTAGCATTATAAGATGATCTCTCACTAAATTTCAAGATAAAAGTGTTCTCCCTGAGTATGCACCGTTGCCAAAGTTCGTCGTGCCCAGACACCACGTGATGATCGGGTGTGATAAGCTCTACGTCCATCTACAACGGGTGCAAGCCAGTTTTGCACACGCAAAATACTCGGGTTAAACTTGACGAGCCTAGCATATGCAGATATGGTATTGGAACACTGAGACCGAAAGGTCGAGCGTGAATCATATAGTAGATATGATCAACATAGTGATGTTCACCGTTGAAAGCTACTCCATTTCACGTGATGATCGGTTATGGTTTAGTTGATTTGGATCACGTGATCACTTAGAGGATTAGAGGGATGTCTTTCTAAGTGGGAGTTCTTAAGTAATATGATTAATTGAACTTAAATTTATCATGAACTTAGTACCTGATAGTATCTTGCTTGTCTATGTTTGATTGTAGATAGATGGCCCGTGTTGTTGTTCCGTTGAATTTTAATGCGTTCCTTGAGAAAGCAAAGTTGAAAGATGATGGTAGCAATTACACGGACTGGGTCAGTAACTTGAGGGTTATCCTCATTGCTGCACATAAGAATTACGTCCTGGAAGCACCGCTGGGTGCAAGGCCTGCTGATGATGCAACTAACGACGTTAAGAACGTCTGGCAGAGCAAAGCTGATGACTACTCGATAGTTCAATGTGCCATGCTTTACGGCTTAGAACCGGGACTTCAACGATGTTTTGAACGTCATGAAGCATATGAGATGTTCCAGGAGTTGAAGTTAATATTTCAAGCAAATTCCCGGATTAAGAGATATGTAGTCTCCAATAAGTTCTACAGCTGCAAGATGGAGGAGAATAGTTCTGTCAGTGAGCATATACTCAAGATGTCTGGGTATAATAATCACTTGATTCAACTGGGAGTTAATCTTCCGGATGATAGCGTCATTGACAGAATTCTCCATTCACTTCCACCAAGCTACAAGAGCTTCGTGATGAACTATAATATGCAAGGGATGGACAAGACAATTCCCGAGCTCTTCGTAATGCTAAAGGCTGTGGAGGTTGAAATCAAGAAGGAGCATCAAGTGTTGATGGTCAATAAGACCACTAGTTTCAAGAAGAAGGGCAAAGGGAAGAAGAAGGGGAACTTCAAGAAGAACAGCAAGCAAGTTGCTGCTCAGGAGAAGAAACCCAAGTCTGGACCTAAGCCTGAAAACCGAGTGTTTCTACCGCAAGCGACTGGTCCTTTGAAGCGAACTGCCCCAAGTATTTGGCGGATAAGAAGGATGGCAAGGTGAACAAAGGTATATGTGATATACATGTTATTGATGTGTACCTTACTAGAGCTCAAGTAGCACTGGTATTTGATACTGGTTACATTGCTAATATTTGCAACTCAAAGCAGGGACTACGGATTGCGAACACTTGCCAAGAACTAGTGTGATCTTGGCGTGGGAAATGGTTCCAAAGTCGATGTGATCGCGGTCGGCACGCTACCTCTACATCTACCTTCGGGATTAGTATTAGACCTAAATAATTGTTATTTGGTGCCAGCGTTGAGCATGAACATTATATCTGGATCTTGTTTGATGCGAGACGGTTATTCATTTAAATAAGATAATAATGGTTGTTCTATTTATATGAGTAATATCTTTTATGGTCATGCACCCTTGAAGAGTGGTCTACTTTTGATGAATCTCGATAGTAGTGAAATGTTGAAGCCAAAAGATGCAGAGTTGATAATGATAGTGCAACTTATTTGTGGCACTGTCGTTTAGGTCATATCGGTGTAAAGCGCATGAAGAAACTCCATATTGATGGACTTTTGGAACCACTTGATTATGAATCACTTGGTACTTGCGAACCGTGCCTCATGGGCAAGATGACTAAAACGCCGTTCTCCGGTACTATGGAGAAGAGCAACAGATTTGTTGGAAATCATACATACAGATGTATGTGGTCCGATGAATGTTGAAGCTCGTGGCGGATATCGTTATTTTCTCACCTTCACAGATGATTTAAGCAGATATGGGTATATCTACTTGATGAAGCATAAGTCTGAAACATTTGAAAAGTTCAAAGAATTTCAGAGTGAAGATGAAAATCATCGTAACAAGAAAACAAAGTTCCTACGATCTAATCGTGGAGGCGAATATTTGAGTTACGAGTTTGGTCTACATTTGAAACAATGCGGAATAGTTTCGCAACTCACGCCACCTGGAACACCACAGCGTAATGGTGTGTCCGAACATCGTAATCATACTTTACTTGATATGGTGCGATCTATGATGTCTCTTACTGATTTACCGCTATCGTTTTGGGGTTATGCTTTAGAGACGGCCGCATTCACGTTAAATAGGGCACCATCGAAATCCATTGAGACGACGCCTTATGAACTATGGTTTGGCAAGAAACCAAAGTTGTCGTTTCTGAAAGTTTGGGGCTGCGATGCTTATGTGAAAAAGCTTCAAACTGATAAGCTCGAACCCGAATCGGAGAAATGTGTCTTCATAGGATACCCAAAGGAGACTGTTGGGTACACCTTCTATCACAGATCCGAAGGCAAGACATTTGTTGCTAAGAATAGATCCTTTCTAGAGAAGGAGTTTCTCTCGAAAGAAGTGAGTGGGAGGAAAGTAGAACTTGATGAGGTAACTATACCTGCTCCTCTATTGGAAAGTAGTTCATCACAGAAACCGGTTTCTATGACGCCTACACCAATTAGTGAGGAAGTTAATGATGATGATCATGAAACTTCAGATCAAGTTGCTACTGAACCTCGTAGATCAACCAGAGTAAGATCCGCACCATAGTGGTACGGTAATCCTATTCTAGAAGTCATGCTACTAGATCATGATGAACCTATGAACTATGAAGAAGCGATGGTGAGCCTAGATTCCGCAAAATGGCTTGAGGCCATGAAATCTGAGATGGGATCCATGTATGAGAACAAAGTGTGGACTTTGGTTGACTTGCCCGATGATCGTCAAGCAATTGAGAATAAATGGATCTTCAAGAAGAAGACTGACGCTGATGGTAATGTTACTGTCTACAAAGCTCTACTTGTTGCAAAAGGTTTTCGACAAGTTCAACTGATTGACTATGATGAGACCTTCTCACCCGTAGCGATGCTTAAGTCTGTCCGAATCATGTTAGCGATTGCCGCATTTTATGATTATGAAATTTGGCAGATGGATGTCAAAAGTGCATTCCTGAATGGCTTTCTGGAAGAAGAGTTGTATATGATGCAACCAGAAGGTTTTGTTGATCCAAAGGGAGCTAACAAAGTGTGCAAGCTCCAGCGATCCATCTATGGACTGGTGCAAGCCTCTCGGAGTTGGAATAAACGCTTTGATAGTGTGATCAAAGCATTTGGTTTTTTACAAACTTTTGGAGAAGCCTGTATTTACAAGAAAGTGAGTGGGAGCTATGTAGCATTTCTGATATTATATGTGGATGACATATTACTGATTGGAAATGATATAGAATTTCTGGATAGCATAAAGGGATACTTGAATAAGAGTTTTTCAATGAAAGACCTCGGTGAAGCTGCTTACATATTGGGCATTAAGATCTATAAAGATAGATCAAGACGCTTAATTGGACTTTCACAAAGCACATACCTTGACAAAGTTTTGAAGAAGTTCAAAATGGATCAAGCAAAGAAAGGGTTCTTGCCTGTGTTAGAAGGTGTGAAGTTGAGTAAGACTCAATGCCCGACCACTGCAGAAGACAGAGAGAAAATGAAAGATGTTCCCTATGCTTCAGCCATAGGCTCTATCATGTATGCAATGCTGTGTACCAGACCTGATGTGTGCCTTGCTATAAGTCTAGCAGGGAGGTACCAAAGTAATCCAGGAGTGGATCACTGGACACCGGTCAAGAACATCCTGAAAATACCTGAAAAGGACTAAGGATATGTTTCTCGTTTATGGAGGTGACAAAGAGCTCATCGTACATGGTTACGTTGATGCAAGCTTTGACACTGATCCGGACGATTCTAAATCGCAAACCGGATTCGTGTTTACATTGAACGGTGGAGCTGTCAGTTGGTGCAGTTCTAAACAAAGCGTCGTGGCGGGATCTACGTGTGAAGCGGAGTACATAGCTGCTTCGGAAGCAGCAAATGAAGGAGTCTGGATGAAGGAGTTCATATCCGATCTAGGTTTCATACCTAGTGCATCGGGTCCAATGAAAATCTTTTGTGACAATACTGGAGCAATTGCCTTGGCGAAGGAATCCATATTTCACAAGAGAACCAAGCACATCAAGAGACGCTTCAACTCCATCCGGGATTTAGTCCAGGTGGGAGACATAGAAATTTGCAAGATACATACGGATCTGAATGTTGCATACCCGTTGACTAAGCCTCTTCCACGAGCAAAACATGATCAGCACCAAGGCTCCATGGGTGTTAGAATCATTACTGTGTAATCTAGTGTAGCGACCCGACCTCAGACGGTCAAGCCTCTGTGTATCTGTGCCATCCCTGGATCAGTATGCTGGCACACAGTACATCAATGTATATATCAAAGTGCAATCACATGTATAATTAACGTAAAAACTGATATATATATATACCTCATAAGTCACAGCGGAGATAAGTAGTCGGGTGTGGAGTCCCATCAACGCCATCGGCAGGTTGAGTGTAGACCGTAACCCTGTATCGTAACTCTTACTCGTCGAAGAAAATCCTGCAACATGATACGTTGCAGCCGTGTAGGTCAGTACATTGAATGTACCGGCAAGATCACAACATGACAAAACAGATGGTAAAGCTATACTATATGCAATTTGGCTTTGTGGCTCTGGGTCTGAGTTTTGTTTGCGTAAAAGCTGGTTTTATTTTCCCTACATCAAAGGAATAAATGAAGTCTGTACTATGGAGTTTTCTATCATGACATGGTTCCGCCAACCGATGTCTCATAGCCCAAAATCATCATAAGTTGCCCACCATTAAGTTATCAATCCGGTGTTGAGAGTTCCGAGATAGATCCAAGTCCAGAGGCTCAAATTGTCCGTAACCGGGGACACGGCTAATCGATTAGGTTTAAACCCTCTGTAGAGGTTTGTACACTTTACCCGCAAGATTCGATCCCTCTTTTACGTTCTCGCACTTCGAGGTGTTTGAGAACAAGACGATCAAACATGGTCTTTCAAGAGTTCCTCGACCACCGTCCGGTGCTCATCCAATCCTACCGTAGTTCTACATCCGCTAGCACCGCCCCAGCCAAAGTCACAACTAAGGTCAACCAAGCCGAGCCCATAGTGACTTGCGGTTGCAGAGTAAGCTTCGGGCATGAAGTATTCTTCATCTCTTTGAGTCAGGTGAAGCTTTCCGCAAGATGTCATGGCGCTTCTCCATGCATTCCGCCAACCTTTGGTTTCTCCAGGTGCCCGTCAACCAAATCCTTCACCCAAGAGTGTGTATTGAATTTCTTGTCTCGAGTCTTGAAGTCTTGAGGCCTTGAAGATGCAGTCCTTGCAGATGTCATCATGGAGTTGTCATCATCGACGAGAGTCCTCCTTCTTCACACCACTCTCGTGCACTCATACCAAACCCGTCTACTATAGCGTAGCATTAAAATAAATAACGTCTCGGGCTTGGTAACAGGTGATGGGTTCCTACCTCATGCATACTAATCAACTACAAGAATTCAATATCACACTTTGGAGGGTGGTTGCAAAGATGCCACTAAATGTAATAAAACATAGGTATGAAAGCATGGTCAAAGTGAACTTGCCTGGTAAGTTGATGAAGATAACAACACTCTCGAATAATGACTTGGTAGAACTATTCGTCACTCCGTTGAAAATCTATATAGTCAAACATAGCATTCATATAAGCAAACATCCTAGCAAACAATTTTAACACTCATAATAAAACCAACAAATAAAAATGCAAATCAAGGGACACCAAATAAAAACAAAGGAAAACTACACAACAAAACTACTAAAGAAAACTCTAAGACATAACACAAAAATAGTTTTGTCCTAAGTAAAATTTAACATCAAAGGAAATACCAACATAATAAATAATCTGAAAAGAAAATATAAAACAACTAATTTTAACAGAAAGTATTTTTCATAAACTTTTAATAGCAAAAAGAAACAAATAAAAGCTTTTATGAAACACTAACTATGACCTAAACAAGTTTTCATACAAAACTAAGAAAACAAATTTTAAAATAAAACAAAATTTTCTTTTGTTGACTAATGAAACAAAACTAAATTTTTCAAGAGTGACAAAAAGAAATAATTTGAAACTAATAAAAACTATAAAGAAAAGACTAAAACAAAACTATAACTAAAACAGTACTGTTTTGCTAAAACCTAATTTAAAAATAAAGTAAAAATAAAGAAGTATATGCTCTGGATAGACAAAACCATAATAAAACAGTAGCAAAAAGAATCAATCAAAAATACTTTGTAAAACTCAAAATATGACCAAATTAGTGATTTGAACAAATTTCATCAAATTCAAATCTAAACTATTCAAATTTGAAACCTAAGTACACAAACAGAAACTTAAGCAAATTTGTGACACAATGCAAAAAGAATCAACTCAAACGGAGTTACGGAACTTAAGTTATGAATAAAAGAAGTTTGAATATGAATCTGAACAAATTTTGAAATTTTAAACTTTCAAAAACATGTTTGAGTTGAATTACTGGATAGAGGAGATCGTAACGAAGAAGTGGGCGTTGGTTTCATCTAGTTTGGATGAACGAGTAAAAAGTTATGGCTATTTGAAAAATCAGGGCCAAGCTGTTTTACAAAAGAAAAAATAGCTATGGCTAAGGTCTAATGTATAAATACGTAGACGACAATCTAATCTATTGTATTAGTCTAAAAGTAATAAACTACGGAAGTATAAGTAGAAAAAAGGAAAGAAAACAAAGTAAGATACCTGTATAAGGCAGAGAAAAGACAACGTCGGAGAGAGAAGAAAATTTCCAGAAGTCGCTAGGAGAGGAGAAAAATATTTTTCTTAGTCAAACCAAAATATTGATTTAACCCGAATCAGATGATTTTTGGAGGCTCTATGGGTCTATATTTATAGGTGGAAAAGAGGCTTAGGGATCAAAATCTAGGCAATGTGGGACTAAATGTAGATGAAAATATACGAAACAGAGAGAAAGTACGCCATGGGCCAAAAGGCCTTTAGGCGGTTCCCTCCTGGCTCCCTG
Organism: Aegilops longissima; assembly: GCA_021605205.1. NCBI lineage: Eukaryota > Viridiplantae > Streptophyta > Magnoliopsida > Poales > Poaceae > Aegilops > Aegilops longissima. Next base: position 299,804,861 of record CM038682.1, on the reverse strand, counting down.
GTGCGCGCGGTGGATGGCCTTGGCCGGCCGCCCGCTGGCTTGGCCTTGGGCCTTGGCCCTTGGCCCGGCGGGGGCGCTGCGATTTTTTTTAATATAAAACATAGACAATAAAACAAACACAAATAAATAACTAAATAATTTTATATAGGCATATAATATATTTAAATTTTCAGAAAAAGATTTTCTACAGCATGAACATTATTCTAGCATTAAATAAAATACACACAAATTCAAATAAAGCAAAGAGTGCTTCTGCTCTAATAAAATCCAATAAAAATCATTTTAAAAATACCAAAATGAATTCAAATTTATTCCTCTCCAATTTTCTGATGTAGCGAATCATGTTACCCTATTTTCCATGTATTTTATTTTTGGAGAAAATAATTTGAATAAAATCCAAATAACTCCAAATTGAAAAATAATTCCAAAAGGACTTGAATTTGATCCTTTGAAACTCCCAACTCATATTTCATATGTTTTGAAGAAGTCATTTTATCCTCGCTCGTGAAAATCACTGAGTTGCATGAAGTTTATGAATTAGAAAATATTTCCAAATGAAATTCAAATATTTTCAACACCCTTTTTCATTTAAATGGAAGAAGTCATGTTATCCTCTCTCCGTGGTTTTGTGATGAAAAATATTTGAATTCACGGAGATCGTAAAGCAAAATGAAAGTTTGGGAAAGTCCTTTTATTCCCTCTCATTTAACTTTCAAAAGTTTCAAATTTCACTCAATCAATCACACAACAATTCAAACAAACAAACAAATCTATCTATTTATTATAACATTCCAAAATTTAGAATTTTGGGATGTTACATCTAGATTATTGACTCTAGTGCAAGTGGGAGACTGAAGGAAATATGCCCTAGAGGCAATAATAAAGTTATTATTTATTTCCTCATATCATGATAAATGTTTATTATTCATGCTAGAATTATATTAACCAAAAACATAATACATGTGTGAATACATAGACAAACAGAGTGTCACTAGTATGTCTCTACTTGAATAGCTCGTTAATCGAAGATGGTTATGTTTCCTAACCATAGACATGAGTTGTCATTTGATTAACGGGATCACATCATTAGGAGAATGATGTGATTGACAAGACCCGTTAGCTTAGCACATGATCGTTTCGTATGTTGATATTGCTTTCTTCATGACTTATACATGTTCCTATGACTATGAGATTATGCAACTCCCGTTTACCGGAGGAACACTTTGTGTGCTACCAAACGCCACAACGTAACTGGGTGATTATAAAGGTGCTCTACAGGTGTCTCCGAAGGTACTTGTTGGGTTGGCGTATTTCGAGATTACGATTTGTCACTCTGATTGTCGGAGAGGTATCTCTAGGCCCTCTCAGTAATGCACATCACTTAAGCCTTGCAAGCATTGCAACTAATGAGTTAGTTGCGGGATGATGTATTACGGAACGAGTAAAGAGACTTGCCAGTAAAGAGATTGAACTAGGTATTGAGATACCGACGATCGAATCTCGGGCAAGTAACATACCGATGACAAAGGGAACAACATATGTTGTTATGCGGTCTGGCCGATAAAGATCTTCGTAGAATATGTGGGAGCCAATATGAGCATCCAGGTTCCGCTATTGGTTATTGACCGGAGACGTGTCTCGGTCATGTCTACATAGTTCTCGAACCCGAAGGGTCCACACGCTTAACGTTACGATGATAGTTATATTATGACTTTATATGTTTTGATGTACCGAAGGTTGTTCGGAGTCCCGGATGTGATCACGGACATGACGAGGAGTCTCGAAATGGTTGAGACATGAAGATTGATATATTGGAAGCCTATGTTTGATATCGGAAGTGTTAGGGTGAAATCGGGATTTTATCGAGTACCGGAGGTTACCGAACCCCCAGAACTTAATGGGCCTTAGTGGGCCTTGGTGGAAGAGAGGGGAGGAGGCCAGGGCAGGGCCGCGCGCCCTTCCCCCCTTAGTCCGAATAGGACAAGTAGAGGGGGGCGGCGCCCCCCCTTCCTTCCTCGCCTCCACCTCTTCCCCCTCTCTCTCCTAGTCCAACATGGAAAGGGGGGGGGGGAGTCCTACTCCCGGTAGGAGTAGGACTCCTCCGGCGCGCCTCTCCCCTTGGCTGGCCTCACCCCCCTTGCTCCTTTATATACGGGGGCAGGGGGGCACCCCATAGACAGAACAATTGATCATTGATCTCTTAGCCGTGTGCGGTGCCCCCCTCCACCATAGTCCACCTCGATAATACTGTAGCGGATCTTAGGCGAAGCCCTGCGTCGGTAGAACATCAACATCATCACCACGCCGTCATGCTGACGAAACTCTCCCTCGACACTCGGCTGGATCGGAGTTCGAGGGATGTCATCGGGCTGAACGTGTGCTGAACTCGGAGGTGTCATGCGTTTGGTACTTGATCGGTCGGATCGTGAAGACGTACGACTACATCAACCGCGTTGTGCTAACGCTTCCGCTTTCGGTCTACAAGGGTACGTGGACACACTCTCCCCTCTCATTGCTATGCATCACCATGATCTTGCGTGTGCGTAGGAATTTTTTTGAAATTACTACGTTCCCCACCAATTAGATCATTTGGGGTGATAATCTTCCTTCTTCTTTTGCTCCTGTGTTTCATCTTTTGCTTCGGGTGTTTTGCCGCACATGTCACGTTCTCTGTGAGGCATGAATAGAACAATGTTTTTTTTAGGGAATGAATAGAACAATGCTAACAATGAGATGACTAGCAAATTAGATCATTTTTTTATCGCCATATGGCATTGGGCTGCCGTGTTTCAGGTTCTCCAAAGATTACTACCAAAGTGGAAAACTTGAGTATACCGCGACGGTTCTTTGCTCCTCCTCGATCAGGTCGTTGACGCATTTATACGAGCAGTCAAATCACAAGGCCCTGCCTTCCAGCAGTAATGAGCCGTCAAATCACAAAGGCCTCGCCTCGTGAAACCGACAAAGCTAGACTGCCCGCCTCTAGCCTTTTAAAAAATGTATACTTTTGTACAGCAGAATAGTATCGATGGATTGCGCCATGGAGCAAAACTTGAAATTAAAAAAGGTGGTACATATAGAGAGCGCTCGTCGCCAAATTATGCATATAGTACTATTAAAAAGGCTAGTCACAATAATGGTGTCCAGCACAACCCACCCCTCAAATAAAACTAAGAGGGTGCTTGGATACGTTTTAGTCCCATGACTACAAGTAGTGGGACTAAAACATGCTAGCCTCACCCATGCTTGAATCCAAATACTAAAAAGGCTAAAATCAAGTTAATGAGCATTTATTATCCTCCAAACCCTCAAATGGAGAACTCGCCTGTGTTAAAGGAGAGGAGTTAAATGAGTAGAGAGATGACTAATCCACATTTTAGTAGGGGTACCCCTGACTAAAAAAATTTAGTCTCAAGACTAGTTTTAGCCCTCTTTAGTCGGGGTGCTTGGAAGTTTAGCCTCTTAAAGAGACTATTTTAGTCGACTAAAATAAGTCCCTTGATCCAAGCACCCTCAAAGCATCCTCGAATTCTTTGACAAAACTAAGCACCCTGAAATTCTTTGACAACTAAACTGCTGGCTATATGATGTTGGCCATATATATTGTACGATATAATGTGAAGAAATGAGTGGTAGTACTATACCAACTAAAAGATGAAATGTAAGAAATACTAGTATGTACGCATCAAGAGTTAAAGTAACGAGAAGAACCATAACATAGTTCTGCTGGGGCTCAACACAACACACCCTCAAATTAAATTAAGCACACCTGAAATTAAACTTTGCAACTATTCCGGTAGACATTGCATTAGAACCACCATGAGCAACGACATCGCCACCTTACTCGAGTCCTCGCCCACGCCCCTCGACTTCGCCCTTGCCCCTCTTCCTCTTGGCCGATACTTCTTTGCTTGAACCGCACACTTGGTTGTTGCTCTTCATCCAACCCTTGTAGATATTGAAGCAAAGGTAGCCATCCATTGCAGCGTAGTGGATGTGGTCTATATCTAGTACATTCCGCTACCATGCATGACGATGAAACGTGTATGGAGGTTTCTCCAGTTTACCGTACGAAGGATGAACCATGGCTCCTGTCAGGGTCAGCATTGAAGCTAGGCTGACGAGAGGACACCAGTCGATTCTTTTGGAGGTTGAAGGTGTTGCCTACAACGAGGCCTATCCGATGCAGGACTTCTTTGTCGTTACCAAAGTCTACATTAACGAATTTGACTAGGTTGCTCTCGAGGAAGTCCTTAAAATCCTGGCACTCAACGTCGGCATGGCATATGTGGTAGACCAAGCATAAGTCATGCACGCAAACCTGGATCACGGCAGGCTTCTTCCTCTCTTCGCCCTTTAGATCCTTCTCTCGCCCCAGACTGTGGTGTACTCAACATCTAGCCCAGCACCCACTCATCATCCGAGTCTTTGAAGATGCGCTCAAGCGAGAAAGGCATCCTTTCACCGTCGCGAAGAACGGGTGTAGATGACGCCGAACTCATCGCCGGTGATGGTTCTAACCTTGTACTCACCGCCAATCGGGGAGATTTGGGATGCCATGGATTTGGGAGGAGGGTTAGGATTAGTGGAACTACCGTAATGTGAATGGACGGGACGACTAGGAGCGAACCGCCATAGTATTGAAGGACGTGCAGGGACGAGTAAGAGCGAACTGCCAGCGTGCGAACGGCAGGGTAGCGGCTTTCCATTCTCCCATGATACGGGCTTCCGAGAGCCCTTGGATCTGAGATCGAACGGTTGCATGGCATGATTCTAGACCTATGGGTGAATATCCTATTCTGGAGGGTTATTCTGCAAATTTTCAGCAACTTAGCATGCGACCGCTTGATCTCGAGATCCAAGGGCTGCCAAGAGTTCGTATCGTGGTCGCGCCTACCACGACCATTGCGTCGCTCAGGCGGTCGCCCTTGGAGATTTAACACGGTGAGTTAGGCTATCTGATGTTGGCATGTCATACATAGTCATCACTTAGTCACTCATACTACAACAAGATTTTGGCTATAAGGTTGGCTATAAGTGTATTTTTTTTACTTCTCTCTATCTCTTTCTTCAGATTTCCCTCCGTCCCATAATATAAGAACGTTTTTGACACTAGTGTAGTGCCAAAAACATTCTTATATTATGGGACACATGGAGTACTAGTATTTATTGCATTTGCCAAGGAGTGACCTCTTCCAATGAAATGGTGTTGCTAAGTTTGCTTCATTTAATTAGCTATAGACTCAAAATTGTCTTTTTCACCTAGGTACACGCGCTAGCACCGCTTTCTTCCTTAGGTCACAAAACTAGTCTCTCTCTTTCTGATTAACTTGCCACATCGACTTTATGCCTATGTGGCAAGCTTAAGCACCTGTAGGAGCAAGTAAAAGTAAGTACAATAGTGCGCTTTACATGTCATTTTTACATATGTGGAGGAAATAGAGGCAAGGAAAAAGTGGAGAAGTGGGCTCTCATGCAAGAGCCAGCCTCTACTACATGGGGGAGCATTGGGAGAGGCACCTGTATGGAGGTGGTCAGGAATCAGGAGACTCACGCCGGTCGAAGGCCGCAGATTAAAATGATAATGACAAGTCAAATCACGGGCCCCACCTGTCCAGAAGAATCGCTGTCAAATCACACAGCCCACGCTTGCAGCAGCCTACTCCCTCGCCTTCTCGTCTTCGTCAAACCAACTAGGCGGAACTGCCCGCCTCACCAGCAGAAAAGCCCCCCTCGACTTTTAAATAGTATACTGATGTACTAATTTTCTATCCATAGATTGCGCCTGCGCCATGGAGCAAAGCGTCTAGAAAACGGCGGTACACATGTACGTAGTATACATCACGCCCATCGCGTTCACGTCGCACCCCAGATGGTCGGTCGGTCTGGCATGCTGCTCTCCGAATGGAACGCGCGTCATATTGCGTTTGCACACACATGTGGGACGGCAATTGAGAACTGACCATAGGCACACTGCCCGGCCCCGCAAGTTGGGTGACTTAATAGAAGAGGGAGACGAGCGATAGTACTAGAGAAGTGTTGTACTATGTTGGTGCCTGGACGATCCCTGCAAGACACGGAAGATCAGTTCGTCCATGGGTGTGACCAGACTCCAGCAGACACGCTTGGATTGGCTATCGTCTACATATCGTGCAGGATGTGTTGTACATGGCTATAGTTGTGGTGAGAAATCTAAAAAAAGGTTTCTTGTCATCTCGCAAAATTAGGTGTCATATGCTTCGGATCACTGCGAGGGTTAAACAGCGACAACTGAGTTGGGCTAGTCATTGGGGGCACATGCACGAACAGTGACTACTCGGCTTCCATCTAGGTCAAGCCGGCTATGTTAATTAGGACATCCATCGACGGACCCCTTTTCTATGAGTTTATCTTTAATTTGAGCTTTGTTCCTCGTCTAGTTTGTCCGTCGGGATTCATGTTGTCTCCTTTGGGCTGTGAGGTTATGATTTCTTGTCATGTGGCATTTTTTCGTGTTATATGTTATAATGCGGCGCTTCAGATCCAAATGACGACAATTGCGCCTCCGGGCCACGTGCATGAAGACTTCTCAACAGTCATTGACGAGGTCAAGCCGGCTCCGGTAGACAAAAGAAAACTAGTACTACTCCACTATATAGGCAGGAGCCTCCACGCTTGCTTGCTAGTGTTGCTCTCTTCACACTGTCTCGGCCTCTCCAGATCTAAACACGACAGCGGTTGCCACTCTCTCTCTCTCTCTCTCTCTCTCTCTCTCTCTCTCTCTCTGGCTCATCGTTGGTCCAGATCCAGCGGATCCTCTCCGCCGGGAAGGTGAGAAGGTGCAACGCTCACGTGGTCGCCCTCGGCGACGGCTCTTACCACTGTTGGCGCTCCCGATCAGCCTGCCTTGCCGTTTTCTCCCAAGCACTGGCGAGGGAGGGCCTCCACCCTTCTTCCTCGCTGCCGTAGTGTGGGCAGATCCGCCTCCGCCGCCCACCTAGCGACATCCCGCCACCATCAGGTATAACTTCCTTCAAACCGCCTTGTTTATTTCCCGAGCTCCTAACGTCGCTGCATTTGTATATTTTACTATTTCTCAGGCCCCTCATAGATAGGATCGATCGGCTGTTCGAAAACCACCTAACTTTTTTTACGTTTAAGAGATAAAACTAGTTCATGCACTTGAATCTAGTACTACTTGGTTCAAACAAGGAAGAAAGGGGGTGGGGTGGGGGAGGATTTGTTACCTGAATCTATGACTTGGTCGAAAGAGGAAATAATGGGGCGAAAAGTAGCAGAGACTGGCTATCCAACTGGTCTCTAGGTCTAATAGGGAAATAAAAGGAAACACAGTACAAACTCAATATAAACCCGATCTATTGGTTGAAAAAGGAAAGAAAGTGGGGACTGGGGGACAAGTCAACAGAGTAAGTCCAGCACTAGATTTGCTAGCCTCACACAAGATAAGGTGGCTATACCAACAAAATGGGACCAACCCAGATATCCTGTTCTGATGTTTGTTGCCCCGAGCCACTCTTATGTAATGCCACTGGTAAAATGTAGGAGTCGCACTGTTAAAAGTAAGGACACGTTAAACCAATGTTGTTTTCAATGTAATGCCTTCAGTAATATGAATCAACTAGCGGGTCCACCCGCGTAATTGCGTGGCTAGAATTGATATATTTTATATTTTTAAATAAATGATATGATTATGCTTGCTAAGCCACGTGGACTTGCATTTTCTTTTCTTTTTTACATTGTACAGACGATCTCCTTATGCATTTTTCCTCTTCATATCATTGTTTGTGTTTTGGTTATCTGCACGTACTTTCTTCATTTTAGAATAAGTGTCGTGATTTTAGTTCGAATTAAACTAAAACCACAACACTTATTTCTGAATGGGGTGAGTATTATTTTAGTTTGGCCAACATTTTTTTGTGTGAATGCCCAACAATTTCTTTGTTTGTTTGCTTTTACTACATGTTCCCAATTAATCATGGAATACTGAATTCTGTAGCTTCTGTGCTTTTGAGAATGTTCTATTCTATAACTAATCTCCCACAGTATATTCTGTAACTAATATACCCTTTTGTAAAAATGGAATGAAAATCTACTACTATATAAGGGTGAATAAATGGAATAGAAAAAAAATTATATTCGTTTTCACTTCATATAAATTACGGCCCATGCGAAAACAAAACAAATGCTAGAAAATGTTTACGCCGTGTGTTCCGTGCGGCCGCTCACAATCCGTTCGATGCAATCGCGAGACAGCAGCGCGTGACAGATAGGAAGTGGTGTGAAGTGACACAATTTTCATCTCTCTTTTTTTTAGAAATAACACAGTTTTAATCTAGTACAGTAAGTAGTATTTTGCATCTGTACGTTTGTACTACCATTCATCCCTTTTGTCCATTCTTTTCTCTTGACGTGAACCCATTTCCCATTCTCGTTCTCCTCTCGTTTATTTTTCTCTTTTCCTCCCCTGATCTAGGGATTCAGCCACAATTCGTTGCTAGATCCAGCAAGTGAGAAGGACGTGGTGAGTAGGATTTGCAGTCTCTCGGCGGAGGCCGGTCCTCCAGCTCTAACACACGTGCCTGCTGCTCGCCACTGCCGTCGATTGGATGGCCGTGAAGTTCGCCCCCCTTGAACCTGAGCGGTGGCTCTCCTCCAGGTAATTGCTAAGAAAACAGGCAATTTTTCGACTAATTTAATCCATAAGTAGATAACTAGCATGGCATTGACAGAACTAACAACATAATGGTACTGATCTAAACAAGCACGTACTACGCAAATAGTAGATAAATCTACACATGATGCTAGCACTGCTAATACAGAAATTATCAGGAGAGGGATAAATGCGGTATACCCTCCAGTAGGCCATGCAGAAGCCGTCGCTGCGGTGGAAGCAGGAGCAGTAGCGTCCTTGGCGGCCTTCTTGTTGGCCTCGGTCTTCTCGGCGGCGGCGCGTTCAGCGTCGCTGGACATGCTGATGACGGAGACGACGCGGACGTAGAGGAAGTAGTGGATCGGAGGCAGCAATCGATAGTCGCTTCCCAAAACCTATTCGCCTCTCTCCGTGACAGGAACCAGAGAGACGGAGTTTCGGAGACCTGCTCTCCCGTCGACCGTGTACGCGGCGGACGGGATGGAGTCACCGGCGGCAGCAGCAGCAAAGGAACGACGGTGGGCGGTTCGCGTGGAGCAGATGTGATCTAATCGTGGCGGCTAGTGTTTGGGGACACCGCACACTTATATAGACGCAGCCGCGTGGAGAGACATTGGCTCGACCCACGTCCGAGTCCGTGACAGCCCACGATCCAACGTCTTAGATCGAGGCCCTGCTTTCAGAAACTCTCCGTTAGTGACTGGCAAAAATAAGCGCATAGGTGTGAGCTCGGCTCGGCTCATTCCCGCGGCGCGGCGCGTCGTGACGAGGCGTGGCGTGCGGCGGAGGAGGAGCGCACGAGGGCCTCTTCTCTTCTCAAGCTCCAATAGCATGTAGAAGAGCCACCCTTATAAACCACTCCAACTTTCCTTCCACTAGCATGGTGGGACTAAACTTTGCACCACCTTGTCATGCCACCTACATGGGCCCTTAGAGATCAAATCTGAAATTGTCATATGGGCTCTAGGCCCATCTCACATTTCAACAATCCCCCACCAGATCTCAGGGGCCCACTTTGTCCTTTGTTCCAAACGTTGTTTTGATATACTAGTGTTTCAGTGAAGACCTGTTAAGGTTGAGCTTCACCTAGAGCAAGTAGCTACACTCCTTCACAACTAAACAATGGACTATGCCTTGAATTGTCAGTTTAGCGTAAAGAAGTTTCACCACATGTCTTACTAGTACTAGGCTGCCGAAGGCTGACCCTTTGGGTGGAGCATATAAGTCACACTCCTGGTCTATTCATGAGCTTACTAGAGATCACCCCAATCTCATAGACTATGACTAGCAGTCAGGCTCACATAGGTGTGTTCCTCCAAAGATCGCTCTGTAGGATAGCATCTTGCTTATATATATAAGCCTTGGAACACATTAAGACAGTAGTCATCCTTCCATACAGTTTTGGAGAGTATTGCATCTCCAACGGAGTGGGTTAGTAAGGTTACTCTCCTCAGTTCACCACCGCTTGTTTTCCTGTGTCCTACTTCACGGGATCTCCGATCACATAGGTTGGGTTGCCACCATGGCAACTCATGTGGGTCTCATACCCATCTCCTCGATGCACTATCTATCACTACACGCGATAGCCCTTTCAGAAGGGATCTCGCAGATTCTTAGCCGATGGACATAATCCAACGCTATCACTCCGGAGTTTCTTAATTTTCTGACAGCTTTTAATCTCATTCTTATGTGTTTGTTGGACTTCATGTTGTCCTTTGAACTCTTCACCTTGGTGATGACAGTCTAATTATCACAGTTCATAAGGATAGCCGGAACCGGTTTATCAACCAATGGCAAGTCCATCAAAAGATCTCGAAGCCATCCTGCTTTAACACCGAAGTGTTCATCGCTTAACACCGTAAGTGTCTAATGCTGTTAATTTTGCTTCCATTGTCGATCTCGTTAAGATCGCTTGCTTGCAAGACTTCCGTGAAACAGCGCCACCTCCAAGAGTAAACATATACCCGGTTGTGGCCTTCATCTCATCAAAGATCGAGATCCAATTCGCATCACTATACCCTTCAAGTACCGACGGGTCTCCGGTATAGTGAAGTCCATAGTTCACAGTACCATTCAGATAGTGCATAATTCTTTCAACAAAGATGCCATGTACATCACCCGGTTTGAAACAAACCGGCTCGGCTTTGCTCACAGAAACGCGATGTCGCCTCGCTAAGCGCCACTAGGTACATCGGTGAACCATTGATTTGAGAGTATCTCAATTGATCTTTAGCCATGCCTTTGGACTTTCGAATCAACACGCTTAGGATCATATGGTGTTTGAGATGGTGTGCAGTCCGAATATCCAAAACGGCTCAACACCTTCTCAACATAATGGGATTGCGTATGTGATCCCACCTCATTATCTCTCAAGAGCTTGATGTTCAAGATAACATCAGCCACACAAAGGTCCTTCATCTCAAAGTTCTGAGACATAAACGACTTAACCTCCTCAATGACTTTGAGGTTGGTTCCGAATATCAGTATGTCATCAACATACAAGCATAGTATAACTCCTTCGCCCCACCATGGCGATAGTATACACATTTGTCGACTTCATTAACAACGGCCAACAGATGTCGAGTTGTATTAAACTTATCATGCCATTGCTTAGGTGCTTGCTTGTGCCATATAAAGATTTTAGCAACCTACACACCTTTCTTTCCCGACCATCTATCACAAAGCCATCCGCTGTTGCATGTAGATTTCCTCGCTTAGCTCTCCATTCGAAAAGCCGCCTTAACATCCATTTGATGGACGAGAAGACCATGTGAGGCCGCCAACGAGAGTAATACTCGAATGGTGGTCAGTCTAGCCACAGTGAATAAGTATCAAGAAATCTTCCTCTTCTTTACGGTCATAGCCCTTGGCCACAAGCCTAGCCTTGTACTTTTCAATCGCACCATCGGGCCTAAGCTTTTTCTTGAACACCACTTACATCCCCATGGTTTGCAACCATAGGGATGCTCGATGATCTCCCATGTCCCGTTAGCCATGATGGAATCCATCTCGCCACGGACCGCATCCTTCCAAAGAGTCAGCTTCGGAGAGGCATACGCTTCGAGATAGAAGTGGAGTATCATCCACGAGGTACACGAAGAAATCATCACCAAAGGTCTTTGCAGTCCTTTATCTCTTGCCCCTACCAAGGGTTTCCTCGTCATCCTCCTAAGGATTTTCATCATGTGTTCGTTCATAATATTCCATAGGAATGGCAGGCTCAGGAGTCTCCTCAGATTCCTGTCTAGATGTGCTTTGCATATCTCTCATAGGAAAAATATCCTCAAAGAATGTAGCATCCTTAGACTCCATAATTGTACCGACCTTCTGGTCAGGTACCTCAGATTTCACTACTAGAAATCTATAGCCAATGTTGTTCTTAGCGTAGCCCAAATTAACGCAGTCCACAGTCTTCGGTCCAAGCTTACGCTTTTTGGGATCGGCACGATGACTTTCGCCAAACAGCCCCAAGTTGGACTTCATGTTGTCCTTTGAACTCTTCACCTTGGTGATGACAGTCTGATTATCACAGTTCATAAGGATAGCCGGAACCGGTTTATCAACCAATGGCAAGTCCATCAAAAGATCTCGAAGCCATCCTGCTTCAACACCAGAAGTGTCTAATGCTGTTAATTCTGCTTCCATTGTCGATCTCGTTAAGATCGTTTGCTTGCAAGACTTCCAGAAACAGCGCCACCTCTAAGAGTAAACATATACCCAGCCAGGCCTTCATCTCATCAGCATCGAGATCCAATTCGCATCACTATACCCTTCAAGTACCGACGGTCTCCGGTATAGTGAAGTCCATAGTTCATAGTACCATTCAGATAGCGATAACTCTTTCAACAGCATGCCATCAGACATCACCCGGTTTGAAACAAACCGGCTCAGTTTTCTCACAGCAAACGCGATGTCAGGCCTCGTTGCGCTTGCTAGGTACATCAGTGAACCAATGATTTGTGTAGCGACACGACCTCAGATGGTCAAGTCTCTGTGCTTTTGTGTCATCCCTGGATCGGTAATGCTGACACACACAATACTCGAAGGATTTATAACAGAGAAGCAATCACACACTTATTACATCGAATGTCTCAAAAGAGAACTTATTACAATAATATGGCTTAAGGCCATCTAATACGATAACAGCTGAAGGCTTGGAAGATAAAGTGAGTCCATCAACTCCAACGGCATAACTGAGCTGCACGGCAACGACCTACCGATCCTTACTCCTCGTCTGAAAAGTCTGCAACATAATATGTTGCAGCCCGAAAACGGGTCAGCACATGGAATATGCTGGCAATGTAACACATGGAGAGTAATGAAAAAATAAGCTATACTACATGCATATATGGCTGGTGGAAAAAGCTCTATGGTTACAGTTTTGCAAAAAGCCAATTTTTCCCTACATCAAAGGAATGAATTTTATTTTAACTATGATGGTGGTTGAAACATCATTGAGAAGGTATAACCCCAACTCAATCCCAATTAAGGTATTAAACAACCCAACAATATTAATTTAGAGTGATGAGATACATGTGAATACTCAAGTACTAGATACTCAGAATTGTCCATATCCGGGGACACGGCTAACCATGATTAGATTGTACACTCTGCAGAGGTTTGCGCACTTTTCCCCACAAGAATCGATCGCCTCCGTTGGTTTCTCGCACTACATGGTGTTTGAGAAACGGATGACCGAGACATAGTCTTTCAGAAACATTAACTCTCTACTCCGGATAGATCATACCAAACCTATAAAACCCACTACCTGCTGATCTACCTCTTCGAGAGCTTCACATAGCTTACTCAACTATGCTAGAGCCCATAATAGCTTGTGGCTGCACACGAAGTTTCTAGCATGAATAAACTCAGTTCCCTTTGAGCCTGGGTGCGGTCCATAGGAAGATCACACGGGTACCCCGGGATTTCCAAAAATAAAACAGACAACACTGGGTTCCCCAGGTGCCTCAATCCACCCAGATGTGTATTTAAGTTGCCACCTTAAAGTAAACCATTAATTTAAAATCTCACATCTGTCATGAATATCTCTCAACCCAAACCACGTCTACGAGCATAGCATAGCAATATAAGCAACACGTAGAAGTAACTCCCAAGGGTTTGATAGTAACAGGGCAATAGGTTCCTACCTCATCATCTACTTCCCAATACCCACATGTTATCAATCATACTCATGCAATGTTTGAGGGTGAAACTAATGCATAAAAACTGGGTATAAAAGGGTATGATCAAGTGTTACTTGCCTTGCTGACGATCCGTGAATCCTAGAGACTCAGAGTAACACGCTCGCACTCGGGAATTCTATCGCAAGCAAACAATACATACATAAGCAACAAACAAAGATGCACAAACGAAACTTTAACTGAAAGAGGTTGACCAGAGAGTTCAACTTAAGAACTCCGGTTTGCAAAAAGAATCAAACCAAACGAAACAACGAAACTCAAACGGTGAGAGAAACAAGATCCTTTTACTAATCTGAACCAGAGTCAAATTTTTACAGAGGCAAAAACTGATTTAAGTTGGCTATTCGGAAAGAGGGTTTGAGATGAAACTCAGCGCTTGAATCGCTCGATTCGATAATCGAGTTTAAAAGTTATACTAATTTGAACATCGGTTCAGAAATCGCGATCGGAATAATCACGGAATAAAACCGATAAAAGAAAACGACGAACGGCTAAATGAACGAACGTTCGTTAGCGGAAGCTAAACGACGAACGGTTCATAAAAACGAACGAACGGGTGAACGTTCTCAAAATAAATAAACCAGAAAAAAACCAATCTAAAAAAACGGCTAGGGTTTTCTAAAAAAACCAAAGGGTTATTTTAAAAAAAACCGGCGACTACCTCCGGCGATCGTCCGGCGGGGCGGCGGCTGCTCCAAGGGTCCGGCGAGGGGCGGCGAGAGGCGGGCGGGTGGCGACTGGCGAGGGGCGGCGGCGGGCGGAGGCGGCGGCGACGGTGGTGGCGGCGCTGGCTCGGCTCGGCTCGGGTCGGGTCCGAGGCGGGCAAGTGAAGGTGGTGGTGGTGGCGGGTTAGAGGGAGAAGGGGGTATTTAAAGGGGGAGGCGGTGGCTTTGGGGAGGGGCAAGGCGGCGGGAGAGAGTCCGCTCGACTCTTGTCCCGGCTGGCGGCGGGCGGCTTGGGCCGGCCTGCTTTGGCTGGGCCTTTGGCCCAGTCGGGTGCGGTTCTCCTTTAAAAAAAACATTTGGCCGAAAATTGTAAAAACCCTAGAAAAATAAATAAAAATCTAAAAATGCCAAAACAAGTTTTCTTTGCCTAAATAAAATATTTAGAACAAGATGAACTTTTCTTGGCCCCTGAAATGCAATTTTAAATATATGCAAATTTTCTCTAGGCAAATAAAAATTCCAAATAAATAAAATAAAAAATCCCAAATAATGATTTTAACATTTTTCCTCCGGTATTTCAGTTATTTTTGGAGAAGTCATATTATCTCCTCTCGTTTATTATTAAACGTTAAATATTTTTCCGGAGAGAAAATAATAAAATCCAAAATCCTCGTCTTCATTATTTGATAAAATTCAAATATGGAAATCGGAAAATCCCCAACTCTCTCCGAGGGTCCTTGAGTTGCTTAGGATTTCGAGGATGGCAAATGAGAATGCAATAAAATATGATATGCAAGGATGACCTATGTATAACATGCCAAATTGAAAATTTGGGATGTTATAAACCTACCCCCCTTAAGATGAATCTCGCCCTCGAGATTCGGGTTGGCTAGAAAATAGGTGCGGATGGTCCTTGCGAATATCATCTTCTCGCTCCCAGGTGGCTTCCTCCTCGGTATGGTGGCTCCACTAAACTTTACAAAACTTGATAACTTTGCTGCGAGTGACTCGGCTGTCGAAATCCAAAATCTTTTGGCTTCTCCTCATAAGTTAAATTACTATCCAACTCAGACGCCTCTAGGGCAATCAGATCCTTTAACGGTATGTCGGCCATCTCAGCGTGGCACTTCTTCAGTTGTGATACGTGAAACACATCGTGAACTCCTGACAATCCTTCAGGTCTAAATACATCTTGGTGTTTCCGGGGTGAATCGAGTATGGGGAGTCATGGGCCTCTTGAAGCATTAACTTCCTGATCTCCGAATTGTTGGGCACATAAATCCGGTCCTCAAACCACAAGGTATCGTGCTCATCCTCGCGAAAACCTCTGGCTTTTCCTTTGCCCATCTTCTCTTTGATCTCAGCAATCTCTTTATCCTCCTTCTGAGCTTCTCTAATCTTGTCTAACAACGTCGACTGAACCTCCATTGTTGCAAGAAAACTTCTTGGAACAATCTCCAACCGAAGTTCCATAATATCCTTTGCTAACTCCTTTGGCAGTCCTCTACTTTCAAGGATATTGGCATAACTCTTCCGACTCAAAGCGTCTGCTACGACGTTGGCCTTTCCTGGATGGTAGTGTAGCTTCATATCGTAATCCTTTATAAGCTCCAGCCATCTCCTCCGCTCCGAGGTTCAACTCCTACGTGTGAAAATGTACTTTAAACTTTTATGATCCGTGTACACATCACAACGGTTTCCAATGAGATAATGTCTCCGTGTCTTCAACGCATGTACTACAGCTGCTAACTCCAAATCATGCGTGGCATAGTTCAACTCATGTGGCTTCAGCTTGTCGTGAGGCATCTGAAACAACTTTTCCGTCTCCGCATAAGAACACATCCAAGTCCCAAGCGAGAGGCATCACAATACACTTGAAACTCCTTATGTATATCCGCAATGTCAAGACTGGGGTTGTAGTCAACCGTTTCTTCAACTCTTGGAAGCTTGTCTCGCAATCCTCTGTCCATTTGAACTTGGTATCCTTCTTTAGCAATTCTGTCATTGGTTTAGCAATCTTGGAAAAATTCTCAATGAATCTCGGTAATATCCTGCCACCCAAGGAAATCGCGAATCTCGCCGATCAAGTGGGTGCCAACCATTCAAAGGATCGACTGAATTTTATCGATCTACCGCTATACCCTCTCCGATATAACATGTCCAAGAAATCCAACTTCCTTCAACCAAAACTCGCACTTGCTGAATTTGGCGATAACTGGTGTTCCCGAGTTTTCAAGAACCAAACGAGGTGTTCTGCGTGCTCCTCTTCGCTCTTCGAGTAAACCATAATATCATCGATAAACACCACAACAAACTTGTCCAAATACTCCATGAACACTTTGTTCATCATACTCATGAAATAGGCAGGGCGTTAGTCACCCAAATGACATGACCGTATACTCATATAATCCATATCGTGTGGTGAATGTTGTCTTTGGTATATCCTTCTCTCGGATCTTCAACTGATGGTATCCTGATTGTAGATCAATCTTATAAAATACCTTAGCTCCTTGCAACTGATCAAACAGATCATTAACCATCGGTAAGGGATACTTGTTCTTTATCGTTACTTCATTCAGAGCTCGGTAATCAACAACCATCCTTAGGGATTTATCCTTCTTCTCCACCAAAATTACTGGGGCTCCCCAAGGTGATGAACTTCTACGAATGTGACCTTTCTCCAATAGCTCCTTGATCTGCTTCTTAATTTCCTCTAGATCATTTGCGGGCATCCGATAGGGTCTCTTTGATATTGGCCCTGTACCTGGCATTAGTTCTATTAGAAACTCGATGTCTCGATCCGGTGGCATGCCTGGTAACACTTCTGTAAAAACATCTGGATAATCCTTCACTACTGGTACTTCCTCTTGTACAACTCCCGTGAGGGTATTCACTTGGCTCCTCCTAGGCACATGCCTAGATACATACTTAATCATTTTTCCCTCTGGGGTGGTAAGATAAATTGACTTGCTAGCACAATCAATACTTCCTCCAAACTTTCACATCCAGTCCATACCTAATATCACATCCAATCCTTGCGACTCCAAGATAATTAGGTCAGACGGAAAAACATGCGTGCCAATGATTAGGGGTATCTGGGTGCACCACTTGCTAGCCATGTACTCTGCTCTAGGCGAGCTCACTAAAAGAGGGGTCCTAAGGGTCTGGGTTGGTAACTTAAACTTATCCACAAATCCCGTTGATATGTATGAATGCGATGCACCAGTATCGAAAAGAACAATAGTGGTAAATGACTGAACCAAAAACTTACCTATTACCGCGTCCGGCTGCTCTTCAACTTCCTCCACGTTAACGTGGTTCACTTGTCCTTTGTTGAATGGATTTGGATTCTTCCCAGCGCTTCCATTTCTGTTTCCATTCTTTCCTTCAGGGCAGTCATTGGCATAATGCCCTGTCTTCCCGCACTTAAAGCAAATAACTTGGCTCAAGTCTCTCTTGGCAGGTGTAGCTGGGTTTGAGCGATTCTGATTATTGTTGGCTCCATTTCAATTCTTCACACCATTATGCGATCCTCCTCCAGTATGGTTATGTCCTCCATGGTTATGAACAAGTCCTCCCGAGTTCGGGTTTAAACGAGGCTTCTGGTGAGCTCCTGAGTTATACTTCCCTTGTCCATACTTCCTCTTACGACTCTCAATTTGCTGCTGCTTTCCTTCAATCATTAGGGCATTATCTACCAACTCCTGGTAGTTGTTGAAAGTTGCCACCATCAGCTGCATACTCATCTCATCATTCAACCCTTCCATAAACTTCTCTTGCTTCATGCATCCGTGGTCACATCATCGGGGCATAGCGTGATAACTTGCTAAACTCATCCACGCATCGAGCCATCAGACGGTTCCCTGGCGTAAGTTGCGGAACTCGCGCTTTATCTGCATGGTTCCAGCTTGAAACATGGGCCGTGCGGAAAAGCTTGTTGAACTGGTCCCAAGTGACATTGGCTATAGGAAAAGTAGCCGTAATTCTCCCACCAAGCGGCTGCTGGTCCATCCAATTGATGTGCGGCAAAGCGCACTTTTCAAAGATCCGTGCATCCCGCGGTGGTTAACTCCTTCCAATACGGGCGTAACCGGTCATCTCGCAACTATTGGCTCGGTGCTTTGGAAAACACCGCGGTTGTAACCTCGTAAAACGGGCTAAATTGTCCTTTGGCGGCGGGTTGTTGTTGTTGTTGTTGTTGTTGGCATTGCCCTGGTTACGAACTAGCAATTGCATCAATGCATTCTGCTGCTGGATCAACTGAGTGAGCTCCGTTGGGAAAACAAAACCGGGTCACGCCTGGAGGCATCTCAAGGTTTAGATGGGAGAGATTAGAATAGAAAGAGGTCTAGCGAGAGAACACTACCCATATGCACATGAGGCAAACACACATTCATTCAATCAAGCAAGCAAGGGCATACAAAACGGTCTAGGACTATCGCATAAGTGCTCAACTACTACTAGTTACATGGGGGAAATACTACTATTATATGGTGGTCATCCAGAAATTTTGATCGGTGGAAGACTCCATGATATCTGCTCCAGCTTCGTCTTCATAGTCATCATCACTTGGATCTGAGTCGGTATCGTCGATGATGATGTAGTTGTCTGGACAAACGGGATCTTCTTCCTCTTCTTGCTCCTCTTCCTTGGGTGCTGGTCCTCCCATGAAGACTCCGATCTTCTTGACTAGGTCGTCGTTCTTCTCCAGTAGTATTTTGATTTCTTCCTCATATCCATCGCGTGTAGACTTGAGTTCTTCCTCCAGCTCGATGATCTTAGTTTTCGCCTTCTTCAAATCCATCATGTCTGCGCACATCTGGTTCTCTTGACGTCGAATGTGCTAGTTTAGCTCCTGGATGTAGGCTGCAATGGATCTATCCTTCTTGGTGTTGATTACTTCCCATTGCTCGTCTCGGCGCCCACATATTTGGTATATGGTGTCTTTAAGCTCCTCGTTGTAGACTTCTCCAATGCGTCCCATGGTAATGTGAGCTGCCATACACTTTCCCAAACTCCATGTTGGTGCATTGAAAACACATACTATGGGCTCCGTGTTTGCGCAAACGTCCTTCCGGAACTAGAGCTTGAATCTTCCAGACTCTTCTTCGGTAAGGTGGCGTTGTACGTCCCGTGAAGCTTGGTATTCCAATATTCAGGTACCTAGTGACTTCCTTCAAGTGGCGCCCAAAAGGTGTGTCTTCATCCGTTGTGCAAACTTGTACTTCATCTTCGTCATCCTAAAGAGTGGAACAATGGAGAGAGGTCGAAATGAGTAGAGAGGAGTGACCTATGGTTTTATCTTAGTGGTCGTGTCCTACACTCAGCGTGTGCTCGATACCATCTTGTAGCGACCAGACCTCGATGGTCAAGTCTCGTGCTTTCGTGTCATCCCCGGATCGGTAATGCCGACACACACAAGATCAAGGATTTATAACAGAGTAGCAATCACACACTTATTACATCGAATGTCTCAAAAGAGAACTTATTACAATAATATGGCTTAAGGCCATCTAATACGATAACAGCGGAAGGCTTGGAAGATAAAGTGAGTCCATCAACTCCAACGGCATAACTGAGCTGCACGGCAACGACCTACCGATCCTTACTCCTCGTCTGAAAAGTCTGCAACATAATATGTTGCAGCCCGAAAACGGGCCAACACATGGAATATGCTGGCAATGTAACACATGGAGAGTAATGAAAAAATAAGCTATACTACATGCATATATGGCTGGTGGAAAAAGCTCTATGGTTACAGTTTTGCAAAAAGCCAATTTTTCCCTACATCAAAGGAATGAATTTTATTTTAACTATCATGGTGGTTGAAACATCATTGAGAAGGTATAACCCCAACTCAATCCCAATTAAGGTATTAAACAACCCAACAATATTAATTTAGAGTGATGAGATACATGTGAATACTCAAGTACTAGATACTCAGAATTGTCCATATCCAGGGACACGGCTAACCATGATTAGATTGTACACTCCGCAGAGGTTTGCGCACTTTTCCCCACAAGACTCGATCGCCTCCGTTAGTTTCTCGCACTACATGGTGTTTGAGAAACGGATGACCGAGACACAGTCTTTCAGAAACATTAACACTCTACTCCGGATAGATCATACCAAACCTATAAAACCCACTACCTCCTGATCTACCTCTTCGAGAGCTTCACGTAGCTTACTCAACTATGCTAGATCCCATAATAGCTTGTGGCTGCACACGGAAGTTTCTAGCATGAATAAACTCAGTTCCCTTTGAGCCTGGGTGGCGGTCCATAGGAAGATCACACGGTACCCCGGATTTCCAAAATAAACAGACAACACTGGGTTCCCCAGGTGCCTCAATCCACCCAGATGTGTATTTAAGTTGCCACCTTAAAGTAAACCATTAATTTACAATCTCACATCTGTCATGAATATCTCTCAACCCAAACCAAGTCTACGAGCATAGCATAGCAATATAAGCAACACATAGAAGTAACTCCCAAGGGTTTGATAGTAACAGGGCAATAGGTTCCTACCTCATCATCTACTTCCCAACACCCACATGTTATCAATCCTACTCATGCAATGTTTGAGGGTGAAACTAATGCATAAAAACTGGGTATAAAAGGGTATGATCAAGTGTTACTTGCCTTGCTGACGATCCGTGAATCCTAGAGACTCGTAGTAACACGCTTCGCACTCCGGGAATTCTATCGCAAGCAAACAATACATACATAAGCAACAAACAAAGATGCACAAACGAAACTTCAACTGAAAGAGGTTGAGCGGAGAGTTCAACTTAAGAACTCCGGTTTGCAAAAAGAATCAAACCAAACGAAACAACGAAACTCAAACGGTGAGAGAAACAAGATCCGTTTACTAATCTGAACTTGGGTCAAATTTTTACAGAGGCAAAAACTGATTTAAGTTGGCTATTCGGAAAGAGGGTTTTGAGATGAAACTCCAGGCGCTTGAATCGCCCGATTCGATAATCGAGCTTAAAAGTTATACTAATTTGAACATCGGTTCGAAATCGCGATCGAATAATCGCGAATAAAACCGATAAAAGAAAACGATTTAACGGTTAAACGAACTAACGCTCGTTAGCGGAAGCTAAACGATTTAACGGTTCATAAAACGAACGAACGGGTGAACGCTCAAAATAAATAAACCAGAAAAAATAAAACCAATCTAAAACGGCTAGGGTTTTCTAAAAACCAAGGGTTATTTTAAAAAACCGCGACTACCTCCGCGATCGTCCGCGGGCGGGCGGCTGCTCCGCGGGTCCGCGAGGGGCGGCGAGGGCGGGCGGGCGGCGACTGACGAGGGGCGGCGGCGGCGCGGAGGCGGCGGGCGACGGCGGTGGCGGCGCTGGCTCGGCCTGGCTCGGTCGGGTCCGAGGCGGGCGGCGGTGGCGACGGTGGTGGTGGTGGCGGGTTAGAGGGGAGAAGGGGGTATTTAAAGGGGGAGGCGGTGGCTTGGAGGAGGGAGCAAGGCGGCGGAGAGAGTCCGGCTCGGACTTGTCCGGCCATGGCGGCGGGCGGGCTGCAGGCAGAGGCGGCGGCGGCTTGGGTCTGCTTTGTCTTTCGGGCCTTTGGCCCATCGGTGCGGTTCTCCTTTAAAAAACATTTCACTAAAATTGTAAAAACCCTAGAAAAATAAAT
This sequence comes from Aegilops longissima, assembly GCA_021605205.1. Classification (NCBI taxonomy): domain Eukaryota; kingdom Viridiplantae; phylum Streptophyta; class Magnoliopsida; order Poales; family Poaceae; genus Aegilops; species Aegilops longissima. Next base: position 299,782,690 of record CM038682.1, on the reverse strand, counting down.
AAAATCTAAAATGCCAAAACAAGTTTTTTTTGCCTAAATAAAATATTTAAAACAAGATGAACTTTTCTTGGCCCCTCAAATGCAATTTTAAATATATGAAAATTTTTCTAGGCAAATAAAATTCCAAATAAATAAAATAAAAATCCCAAATAATGATTTTAACATTTTCCTCCGTATTTCAGTTATTTTTGGAGAAGTCATATTATCTCCTCTCGTTTATTATTAAACGTGAAATATTTTTCCGGAGATAAAATAATAAAATCCAAAATGCTCGTCTTCATTATTTGATAAAATTCAAATATGAAAATCGGAAAATCCCCAACTCTCTCCGAGGGTCCTTGAGTTGCTTAGGATTTCGAGGATGGCAAATGAGAATGCAATAAAATATGATATGCATGGATGACCTATGTATAACATGCCAAATTGAAAATTTGGGATGTTACAATTTGAGAGTATCTCAATTGATCTTTAGCCATGCCTTTGGACTTCCGAATCAACACGCTAGGATCATATGGTGTTTGAGATGTGCAGTCCGAATATCCAAAATGGCTCAACACCTTCTCAACATAATGGGATTGCGTATGTGATCCCACCTCATTATCTCTCAAGAGCTTGATGTTCAAGATAACATCAGCCACACCAAGGTCCTTCATCTCAAAGTTCGAGATGTAAACGACTTAACCTCCTCAATGACTTTGAGGTTGGTTCCAATATCGAGATGTCATCAACATACAAGCATAGTATAACTCCTTCGCCCCACCATGGCGATAGTATACACATTTGTCACCTTCATTAACAACGGCCAACAGATGTCGAGTTGTATTAAACTTATCATGCCATTGCTTAGGTGCTTGCTTCAGCCATATAAAGATTTCAGCAACCTACACACCTTTCTTTCCGACCATCTATCACAAAGCCATCCGTTGTTGCATGTAGATTTCCTCGCTTAGCTCTCCATTCGTAAAAGCTGTCTTAACATCCATTTGATGGACGAGAAGACCATGTGAGGCCGCCAACGAGAGTAATACTTAATGGTGGTCACCTAGCCACAGTGAATAAGTATCAAGAAATCTTCCTCTTCTTTCTGGTCATAGCCCTTGGCCACAAGCCTAGCCATGTACTTTTCAATCGTAACATCGGGCCTAAGCTTTTTCTTGAACACCCACTTACATCCCAATGGTTTGCAACCATAGGGATGCTCAATGATCTCCCATGTCCCATTAGCCATGATGGAATCCATCTCTCTACGGACCGCATCCTTCCAGTAGTCAGCTTCTGGAGAGGCATACGCTTCTGAGATAGAAGTGGGAGTATCATCCACGAGGTACACGAAGAAATCATCCCCAAAGGTCTTTGCAGTCCTTTGTCTCTTGCCCCTACCAAGGGTTTCCTCGTCATCCTCCTCAGGATTTTCATCATGTGTTCATTCATAATATTCCATAGGAATGGCAGTGCTCAGAGTCTCCTCGATTCCTGCCTAGAAGTGCTTTGCATATCTCTCATAGGAAAAATATCCTCAAAGAATGTAGCATCCTTAGACTCCATAATTGTACCGACCTTCGGTCGTCAGTACCTCAGATTTCACTACTAGAAATCCATAGCCAACGCTGTTCTTAGCGTAGCCCAATTTAACGCAGTCCACGCCTTGGGTCCAAGCTTACGCTTTTGGGGATCGACACGCTGACTTTCGCCAAACAGCCCCAAGCACGCAAGTATGAGAGTGTTGTCCTTCTTTTCCCATTTCTCATAGGGAGTGATCTCATTATCCTTTGTCGAACTTTATTCAGACATGACATGTCATCAATATAGCCTCCCCACCATGCCTTGATAAACCCGATGTATCTAACATGGCGCTAACTGATCGCTTAGAGTACGGTTTTTCCGCCGCAACCCTGTTTGACTGGGTGAATAGGAGGCGCCCTCTCATGAATAATGTCGTGTTCCGATAGAAGGAATCAAACTCACTCGAGAAGTACTTCCACCATGATCTAAACGGACTCGCTTAATTTTCTTTTCAAGTTGATTCTCAACTTCTGCCTTATAGATTTTAAAGTAGTGTAGAGCCTCATCTTTAGTATTTAACAGATACACATAGCAATATCTAGTGGAATCATCTATCAATGTCATGAAGTATTTATTTCCACCTTTAGTCAATACACCGTTCATCTCACAAAGATCAGAATGTATGAGTTCTAATGGTGCCAAGTGTCTCTCCTCCGCAGCCTTGTGAGGCTGGCGAGGTTGCTTAGCTTGCACACATGACAGGCACTTAGAACCTTTGGCTAAAGTGAAACTCGGGATTAAATCCAACTTAGCTAGCCGTGTCATAACACCAAAACGTATGTGACAAAGACGTGAATTCCAAACTTCAGATTCATTAACACTCGAATGAATATGGTTCATGACTTTATTACGTAAATCATGAGGAAAGGCGGAACATCCTCCGCCTCATAACCTTTTCCAACAAATAGTCCATACTTAGTAACAACTAATTTATTAGACTCGAATACCAACTTAAACCCTTCTCTACATAGAAGGGAGCCACTAACGAGGTTCTTCTTGATGGCGGGACATGCTGCACGTTCTTCACCTGACGATCCTACCCAAGTAAACTTCAGATCGACCGTACAACACCATGAATGAAGCACTCGCGCCATTCCCCATCAATACGGACCCGTGGCTCGTGACCTGGTAAGAAGAGAACAATGAAATGTCAGACACACATGAACACCAGACTGTATCCACCCACCAATCGGTAGGCTGAAACACCGAAAAACAGTAAATAAATTACTGCACTGTGATGCACCATTCTCATTGTTGCCCACAATCATGTTGACAGACTTGGAGTCCTGTCCCGACTTCTTAAACTTGTTTGGGCACTTGTTGGCCCAATGTTCAGCCGAACCACAAGTAAAGCAGCCCTCATCGTTCTTGTTCTTCTTGAAGGTCTTCTTACCCTTCTTCTTGAAGTCGGTATTCTGTTGGACACCGCTCTTTCCCTTGAACTTGTGGGAGTTGAAGTTCCTCCGTTCACCATGTTGGCAATGAAGTCCCTTCGCCCCTTTTCCGTGTGAGTCCTTTGCTCGAATTCTGCTCAACACTCGATGGCCAATGACATCCTCCACAGAGAATTCACGCCTCTGATGTTTCAGAGTGGTGGCAAAGTTCCTCCAGGAATTTGGGAGCTTAGCGATTATGCAGCCCGCGACAAACTTGCCCGTAACTCGCACTTCGTAAGCTCAAGCTCCTTAACAATGCATATTATCTCATGAGCCTGCTTCAAGACAGACGGTTCTCAACCATCTTGTAATCGTGGAACTGCTCTATAATATACATCTCGCCTCGCATCGGGCGGCCCCGAACTTAGATTCGAGCGCCCCACAAGTCCTTGGCGACATGCACATGTAAATATAAGGCCAACCAGTTTATCTCCGATCATGCTAAGAACTGCTCCGAGAAACACAATGGTTGCCTCTCCGAACGCCTTCTCCGGTTCAGAGCAATCGCTCGTGGACACACCGGTGACCCGTAACACATTCATAGCCGTGAGCCATAAAGTGGTTTTTGTCTGCCAACGCTTAAAGTACGCACTGTAAACTTATCCGTTGCAGTGTTATGCAAAGCCACTTGTCAAAAATTCCTACACATAATAGGTTTTTGGATTGCTAAGAAAACAGGCAATTTTTTGACTAATTTAATCCATAAGTAGATAACTAGCATGGCATTGACAGAACTAACAACATACTGGTATCGATCTAAACAAGCACGATTACGCAAATAGTAGATAAATCTACACATGATGCTAGCACTGCTAATACAGAAATTATCAGGAGAGGGATAAACGCGGTATACCCTCCAGTAGGCCATGCAGAAGCCGCCGCTGTGGTGGAAGCAGGAGCAGTAGCGTCCTCGGCAATCATCCTCTTCATGCTAACATTTATATATGTGAATATGCATACATTTATTCGGTTGAGGAGGCTATGTTGATGCCTATTTTGTTAGAGAGACTATTCGTAAGAGTGATGAGAGTGTTAGTGTGAGAGATATTAGTAATCACTATTTAGGTGGAATTTATTTGTGAGCTTTCTCTAGAATGATCAAATATAGTACTCCCTCCATTCCTAAATATAAGTTTTTTTAGAGATTCCAATGCAGACTACATATGGAGCAAAATGAGTGAATCTACACTCTAAAAGTCCCTTCGCTCCTAAATATAAGTTTTTTTAGAGATTCTAATACGGAATACATTCGGAGCAAAATGAGTGAATTTACACTCTAAAATACTGTCGGGGGAGAAGCGCTGATCGTGCCCCACGAGCACCTACGAGACCTGGGTCCCTTTGTGGTTCGGAGGGGGGCGGAGATTGCGCAAAGAGCGGATCGAGGCAGTGCGCACGAGAGGGTTTTTACCCAGATTCGGAGCTCTCCGGAGAGATAATACTCCTATTGCTGCTTTGTGGATTATCTGGTGTTCTTGCTAGGGAGCAATGCGGGCTACAAAACCTAACCTGGATGTGACGAACTAAGCTGGAGCTGGACCGAAACCAGCCGAACCTCCTCACGCTGCCCTCGGCCTCCTTTTATAGGCACAAGGGGTTACCACATATGGCAAGTAGACAAGGTTACAACGGTAAAACCTGGGTTGGTACACCGCTTGTACAAAGGTACAAGAATCTATACCTAACTCGACGGCAAGGGACAAGAGTCATCAATGCCCATCACGATCGCCCAACAGGTAACAGGACCTTCAAGCGCGCCCATCCGCCACGAAGGTAGCTTGTCGGCGCTGCTTGTCGCCACTCTCCGCTGGCAGCGCAGCCCGCCGACACGCTGCCCTGGGAGAGCCCTGTGGTGACACGCTGGCGGGTGAGCTGGAGCGAGATGGAGAGGTCGCCTGTCCCGGCAAGCGCCGGGCGGGAACCTTGTCGCGCTTTGGGGTTCAGCGCCACAGCCTTCCCGGCAAGCTCCTCTTGCCGGGCCTTGTTTTCCTTTTGTGCCCGAGTGGCCTTCCCGCAAGCTCCTCTTGCCGGGTCTTGACTGCTTTGTTTTGAATGGCTCCAAGGAGCTGTGGGGATCTTGGCGGCCATCAAGCCGCCCGCCGTGGCGCCAGAATCGTCTGTGCACGCAGTTCAGGGTACTAGGGTACCCCTACTCTAGTACACCGACAGGAGCCCCGGGCCTGGGCCACACACGGCGCCAAGCTCTATTGGGCCAGGCCCAAATCAGTGCACGGGCGCACGTGGTCTTGATTACGCCGTTACTTGCCTTGGACCCACCATGTCTCCCACGAACGGCGCGCGTCGGGCGTGGCGTCGTGGGGGAGATCGTGGAGCTTTATTTAATGGAAAAATCGGAGCGCCCGTCCCCTCTCCCTTTATAAGCGGGAAACCGGCATGACGCCCACTTGCCCTCGCTGTCACATCGAAAAACCCCGCCGCTTCCCCTTCCTTCTCGAAGTCCGCAGAGATCGACGCCCGCCTCCATCGCCACCGGTGCATTTCCACGCCGCCGGCTTCTCCACCACCACCCCTCATGGCTCAAGGCCGATAAGGGAAGGGCGGAATTGCCGAGGCGCAGCGGCTCATGGGCGCTGCGGAAAGAGCGGCTCTTCGACTTCGCCGACAGAAGGACTGCGGGATGGTATTACCTCTTTCGTCGACGGTGACTCTGGCGATCCGCCAGACGAGGGTCATCTCCGCCGCCACATCTGCCAAGGTCTCCTTCGCACCCTTCTTCGCGATTTTTGCCTGGTGCGGGCTCACCACCTTTTCTGAATTTTTCGTGATGTCATGAACACCTATGGCTTCCGCTTTCTTGACTTCACCCCAACGCCGTTCTCACCTTGGCTGTTTTCGCACATCTCTGCGAGAACTTTGTCGGGGTCCACCCAAATGTCGCCCTCTTCCGCCATTACTTCTCACCTCGCGTAGAGAGAGGAGAGCCACTTGCCGGAGGAATTGCATGGACCTCTAGGATCGGCAAGAAGGAAGCGTACCTCGACGGAGAGTTGCGCAGCAAGTGGGAGGAGTGGAGGGCTGACTGGTGCTGGACCTTAGAGGAGGAGCCACAGCCTTTTACCGCCCTGCGCAAAACCCCCATAGTTCGCGGCAATGATTGGAGCAACTTGGCGCCGGAGGACGACAAGTTGAGGATTACCACGACTAGGATTTTGCGCCTCCGGCAAGCAGGGCTCATCGTAGGAGCAGTTGGCGCGGACTTCCTTCGCCGCCGCATTGCACCCTTTCAGGAGAAAGGGAGACCTGCTTGGGAATTCCAGAACGCGGCGGATATCATGAGGTTGCGTCTGGCCTAAATTGAACTTCACCACCTCGAACTTGACGGCATGCCGCGGAGCTGTTCAAGCCCGAGCCGACAACCCTGGATGGTGCATGTTGCCGAGGGAGTTGTGCCTTGTGCAACAACTCGGCGCTTGATCGCATCCGCGATAATGCCGCCAGCGATTCCCATGGGATCATTCCAACTTGGCAGGAACCTGCTGATGACATAGTGCAGCAGTTCTTCGATGACTTGTCAAGTGCCGTCCGCGCCGACGAGAAGAGGCGGCTCACCCGAGACACCACCGCCAGAGATGGCGCGACGCCACAAGGGTGGAGGAGGCTGCAGAGGCCGCTGCCGCCGGCGCGTTTGGGTTCACAGTCGAGGAGGCAGAGAGGGCCGAGGCGGCAAGCCTTGCCGATCAAGAAGAGTTCATCGGTGAGGAGGAGCAGATCGAGCCCGACGACGACCCAAGTGAGCCCCGCTGGGACGCCTCCTCCGCCGCCAAGTAGCTTGCCGCAGGAGGAGCTTGCCGCCCGCCAAGGAGACGTCTCCGGAGGACCGGAGAAATGGCGGGGGAGCATACGGTCCAGCAGCCGCCTCGCCGCCCGACGCGCTCCGCCGCGGCAAGTACTATTGCCGCGGGAGTATCTCATTCCGCCACGGCAACGGGCTCGGGGCCTTCTGGGGTCGTGGCCCCTTCACCCGCTAAGCGCCAGAGGGAGTCTTTCCCCAATTGTCGCTACTGGAGCAGAGTTTGATCTATCCGCTCTCAGCTCCGAGGAAGAAGAGGAAGAGTAAGATCTTGCCGCTGCTTCTTGTAGTCTTTCAATTTATTGCTTTATCTTATATCTGACTGGTTCCACTCTGATCTTTCCTCTTTAGGGCGACAGCTCAGAGGACGCCAAGAGAGCTAAGACGCTGGTGGTCGCTGCCTCGCATTTACCCTCAGTAGCAACAGGGGGCACGTCCGAGACTCCTTTGCCGGACCCGGCAATCCTTCAACAGAGCAGCCCTCAAAGACAGCCCCCAAAGACAGCCCCAGCCAGAAGTATCCGTATGCTTCCCATGGTTAGGCGCGCTTGGGTGCTTTTCCATTACTTATATCTGGTTTGCTGGATTTTGTAGGAGCGGAGCAGCCACATCATGGAGCACCGGAGACTACCCCCGAGGACCAGCCTCACCAGGAGGCCCCGGAGGCCGCTCCCGAGATTCTGCTTGCTTCAACCACGCCACCAAGGGAGAATTCTCCGCCAAGGGAGCGCCTCCGCAAGGGAGGCTTCTCCGACAAGGGGAGCTTTCGACAAGGACTGGCGCTAACGACCTCCGGTGACGGAGGCCGCGCCACCACCCCACCGCAGTAACCTTCTTGTCTTGATAGTCTTCCTTGGGTTCTGCTCTTCCGCTTTCTCTTCGAATATCTGTTTGATTTGCGCTTCCTCCTTCTCGACCATCAGCCCCATCTGCCGGAGACCCGATGGAAACCGAGGCCGCCGGGCGAGGAAGACGCCGGCGCGACGAAGGTGTCGACGCCGCCAACATGGAGGAGGAGGAAGCTGGTGCCGACAAGCCCGCCGGGCGAGGAGGCTGCCGAGGCCGCCTGGTGCAGAGGCTGGGAGGAACCCGCGGTCGACCGACGCCCGGAGGCCACAGGAGCGCCAGCGCCAGATCGACCGGCCGATCCCCGCCACCGACGCCGCACCAGACCGAGGAGCCCCAGCCCGGCGCCACCAAGGCCGTGAGGGTGTCTTCATCAAGCTCCCATGGGCATCAAGCTCCAGGCACCACCAAGGGGAGACCTTCGATGCGGAGCTGCTTGCCTCCGCCTGGCTGTCGCTGGTTGATGCCCCGGCAGCAGCAGTGGTGAATTGAGGAAGAGCAGCTGCTCAGAGGTTGTTGTCGCCTACGCGCCTCGACAAGCCAAACTGAATCCAGAGAGGCGCTTGTCGCGAGGGCGGAGCTGATTTGGAGAAACGCACGAAGAGCTCCAACGCGCCAACAAAGAGACTCTCCGGACATAGCAGAGGCTCGGGAGCAGCTTGTCGAGGAGCGCACGGCCTTTATCTTGGAGAAAGGCGAGGTTGAGGAGCAGCAAAGGCTTGCCGGTGAGAAGCTCTCTGCTAGAGAAGGTGAGCTGGCGCAGCGGAAGATCAACCTCGACAGCTTTGAGGAAGATCTCGCCGCACGCGAGCAAACGATCGGCGGGCCGCTTCAGGAGGCAAAGGATGCTGCCACGGCTGCCGAGGCCGCCAAAGGGGAACTGGAGGCGAGGGTGGTTCAGCTGGAGTCCGCCCTTCAAAAGAGTGCCGAGGAGGTCACCGGGTTGAAGCGCGAGCGTGAGAAGGACGCTTATACCCTCGGCGAGCTGCGTGGTCGCTTGGCTGAAAAGATCAAGGAGATCGATGCCGCCAAGGACGCCAAGGCGGATCTCGAGCTGAAATTGACCACCTTGACGGAGACGTTGAACGGCGCCAGGAGCGGAGACGGGCCTGCCGGAGAAGATCAAGGCCATCGAGGAGTTGCTGTCGAATGCCGTGACCACCTGAATACTCTTCGGAGAGCATAATGCATTGGATGAAGGTCTTGTGGACACCGCCACCGCATCCACAACGAATCGATAGAGTTGGGGATGACAGATCTTGGATATTCCACCGACGAGAACCTCCAACCCAGCGCCAAGCTCAGCCTATTCTTCAAAGGCGGTTGGCGGGTATCCGACGGCTCCGGATGAGGTTCCAAGCAGTTGGCGGAGGAATCACGCCAAGTCTGTGCCGAGGCTCTCGTAAGGTGTTGATGAAGGTGGCCTTCAGAACCCAAAGCGCCGACTTCTCCAAGGCCCTCAAGTCCCTGCCTTCGTCCGCCGATGTTGAAGCGCCAAGACCTCGCCGCACTCCATTGTGGACAGGGTGAGCGGCGTTAAGAGGCTCGAGGGCGACCGCGTGGACTAGGCCGCCGAGCCTATCTTTCTCTTGTCGTCAGAGATCATGTTTAGGCGAAAAATCTATTACATCTCATGACAAGTTATTATGTAATATACACTATCTTAGGCAATCGAATGCACTATTATTTCCTTTACTCGATTTCTTCCTTGTATGTTTTCACCCCACGCTTTCAGTGGAAACTTGCCGGGCGCAGCACCCTTGCCGCGAGCGCCGAAAAGGAACTTCAGCAGCTTCCTGTCGGGGGGTCGCCACCGACAAGCAACCTCGTCATGACTAGTCGCAGCTCACTTAACTTGTTGAGCGGACTCAAACAAAATAAGGGTGCGACCAAGACGATTTGGTTCCTCCGCACAGGTTTTCCATACAAAGTACTTATCGTTCGAGGAAGATAACTTGAATATTTAAAACTGGTCGCTTAAACTTAGCAACTTAGCTTTTCTGTTGTCCATTCTCCGGCAAGGCGACAGTTCCTCGAGCGACGCTTGTCGGCCCACACCATTCTTTCCTCCTTCCCCCCCGGTTAACTTGTGGGTGGAGGAACCTTCTCCTTGTTTGAGAAGAAAGAAGAGAAAAAGAAAGTTATGGAGCCTAATGGCTTATTATCGCTTACCGGGTTCGGGTGCTGCACAAGATGTTAGTGAACACATGCATATTTAATTGTGAAAGCATGTATTAACAAAAATGTGCGCAACCATAGGCTTTACTCATGCATGGGGTCTCATACCGCTTTGTACAAAGGATTACATGCAACAGCGGCAAGATTTGTATAGTAGGGTGGTTGCCGAACGGGTTCCGCAATCGCGCTTCACGGGTAAAACTTATGAAGATGCTCTATGTTCCAGGAATTGCTCACCGAAAGCCGCCTTCGGTCTCTGGCATGACAGCGCGGGCCTAGTGACTCGCTTTACCCGATAAGGGCCTTCCCACTTCAAGGCCAACTTGTTGGAATTCTTGGCGGATTGAACGCTACCAAGAACAAGGTCGCCTTCCTCAAGCTTCCGCATTAACTTTGCGGCTATGGTAGCGACGCAAAGCTTGCTCGTAACGAGCAGCTCAGACAAAGAGCCTCGAAGACGATCTTCTCGAGGAGCAGCGCGCCATCTTGCCGCAGCTGCTCTTGCTCAAGCTCATCATAAGCGAGCACTCGAGGTGACCCGATACGAAGTTCCGTGGGGAGAACTGCCTCGCTCCGTAGACTAGAGCAAAGTGTGTCCGCCGTGGCTCGACGGCGCCGCCCCGATCGACCAAAGAACCACCGGCAGCCTCGATCCAGTTCCTTCCACACTTGTGCAGCCCGTCGAAAGTTCTCGGTCTTGAGTCCTCGCAGCACTTCAGCTTGCTTGCTCTTCGCTGACCGCTGCTTCTCGATGAGCAACGGAAGCAAAGCAGATCTTGGCGCCAAGATCTTGGGCATACCGCATGAAGGTGCGATCAGGAACTGTGTGCCGTTGTCGGTGATGATCCGTTAGGAATCCCAAACGGCAAACAATTGACTCAAGAACATGACGGCCGATCAGGCGGTCACCTTCCTCACTGGTTCCACTTCCGCCACTTTGTGAACTTGTCGATCATGCGACGCATAAGATTCAAAGCCCCGACAGCTCGGGGAAAGGGACGAGGATATCGAGCCCTGCACCAAGAAGGGCCAGGATAAAGGGATCGCCCGAGAGCTTGAGCTGGCTGGTGTATCTGTTTGAATGGAACCGCACGCTTCACACTTGGTTACTTGTGCAGCTTGCATCCCGGAGGGCTTCGCCGAAGAAACCTTGCCGGAAAGCTTTGCCGCAAGTGTTTTGCGCCAATGTGGTGACCACATATGCCTCCATGTATCTCCGCCAACAGTTTTTCGGTCCATCTTCCCGCAAATACACTTCAATTTGACTCGCTGAGTCTTCTTCTGCATGTGATGTTGTCCACAAACTGGTACATACTTGATCGCCGGGCTACTTTTTCCGCTTCTTCTTGCTCTTCGGAAGTTCTCCTGTCTCAAGGAAATGGACGATCTGCTGTGCTCAAGTTGGAGCCTCGTGGCTCGACAACAAGGACTAAAGGCTCGTTTATCATCGCGGGATCATCAGCTTTCACGGCAAAGACCGAGGTCAGCCGGAGCTCGATGATCCCCGCCAAGCTCGCCGGAGCTAAACTTGTCGGGAGCGCTTGTTTCGACGATACAAACCAAGATGGTTTGTCGGAGCAGATCGCTCCTCGCCGATATTTGCGCTGGTTTTAGGGACCTTCTTGGCAGCGGCTTCGAGAGCTCGCCGAAAGTAGTCACCGAAACCAATTTTCTTTTTGCTCGTCTCCGTTGATGGTGTCACGTTGGTTGAGTCAGCTTGAGCACAAAAATCCCTGGTTCCATGTGTAACTTAAGTGCGCACATTTGGAGAGGCCATCACTATATCATTCTCGTGGTTTTGAACGTGTTCCATTTGCAGGCCTTCAAAGTGCTCTTCCAGCTTCCTCACTTCATCGACGACGCTTCCATCAACGGACTCGTAATCTTTATTTACTTGGCGGACGACAAGTTGTGAGTCTCCCCGACAATGAGCTTCTTAATCCCAAGGTCCACCGCAATCCTCGAGACCGCAAGCAAGCCTTCAGACTGCAGTGTTGTTCGTTGCTTGTTCCTTGGGAAAGTGCATCCGGACTATGTACTTGAGGTGCTCTCCGTGGGTGCGATAAGCAAGATGCCGCAACGGCGCTTTGTAGCGAGAAGGCACCATCAAAGTACATCAGCCACTCTTTATTTGCCTCCTTGACGGGATGCTCCTCTCGAATTTCTTCATCTTGTGTCAAGGCCCACTCGCTATGAATTCTGCCAATGCCCTGCTCGATTGTGGAAGTGCTTTCAAACTTGAGACCAAAGCTTGACAGTTCCAAATACCACTCAACAATCCTGCCTGCTGCTTTCGGATTCTGCAATATCCTCTTCAGCGGAAAGCGAGTGACAACTGTTATCTCATGTGCTTGGAAGTAATGGCGCAACTTTCTCGAGGCCATAAGGAGGCCGAAGAAGCTTCGCACACCGTAGTACCTCGATCTAGCCCCCGCATAAGGGAACCGACAGTACATCGGGCGCTGCACCATCCTCTTCAGATCTTGTCGCAACCGCGATGATCCGCCCTTGTCGGGACCAGAGCTTGACGGCGGAGCATCTTGCTTGTCGCTGGATGCGCCTGCCTTGGTTGTCGGCTCATCATCCGCCTCCCTCTCCGCTACTAACGCAGCACTAACCACTTGATTGGTAGCTGCTATATACAGCAGCAACTTCTCTTGTGGTTTAGGTGCGACAAGTATTGGATCGGAGGACAGGTATCTCTTCAAGTCCTGCAGCGCAGCCTCCGCTTCGGGAGTCCATTTCATTGGTCCTGCCTTCTTCAAAATCTTGAAAAAGGGCAGGGCGCGTTCAGCAGATTTAGAGATGAACCTGCTGAGAGCAGCCACGCAACCGGCAAGCCTTCTGACATCCTTGACGCGCTTTGGTGCTTCGATCTGCTCAATGGCCTTGATCTTGTCGGGATTGGCTTCAATTTCGCTGAGATACAAAGAACCCGAGAAGCTTGCCGGAAGGGACTCCAAACACGCACTTCTCGGGTTGAGCTTGAGGTTGATCTTGCGCAGGTTTGCAAACGCCTCATCCAAATCTTGAACTAAAGTCACTGTCTCTGTTTTGACCACTATATCATCCATGTAGGCTTCTACATTTTCGTATCTCGCGGTCCAAAAGCATCATGGACTACCTTGCAAAGGTTGAACCAGCATTCTTCAAACCGAAAGGCATCCGATAAATAAAGACGCGCTACATGGTGTGATGAATGCGGTTTTCTCCTCATCCTCTTCGCCATGAAGATTTGATGATATCCTGAATATGCATCAAGGAATGAAAGCAGATCGCATCCAGCTATGGAGTCAACAATCTGGTCGATACGCTGCAAGGGAAATGGGTCCTGGGACAAGCTTTATTAACATCCGTGAAGTCAATACAAAGTCTCCATTTCCCATTAGCCTTGCGCACCACTACCGGATTGGCCAACCACGGGGTGGAGGACTCTCCGACAAGCCCCGCTGCTTCCAATTTCTTAATTTCTTCTGCTATGAACTCTTGGCGCTCCACTGCATGTTTCCTAACTTTTTGCTTGACGGGCCGCGCGTGAGGACAGACAGCCAGGTGGTGCTCAATTACTTTCCTGGGAACGCCGGGGATATCGGATGGTTGCCATGCAAACACATCGACATTCGCCCGCAGGAAAGCAACGAGCTCGCCTTCCTATTTAGGATCAAGCGTGGCACTGATGGTAAAGGTACCACCAGCGCCGCCCTCCTTGGCGGCACCTTCTGGTCTTTGGCGGAGCTGCCATCGCCTTGTTGCACTTGCCGGTGGAGCTCGACGAAAGCGTCCTCGACGGTAGCGCAGCACCGAGGAGGTGCGCTGCCGGAGTGGGCAACAGTGTTTTGCCGGACCTAGTGGTCTTCTTCCTCCCGGAGCTTCAGCGGCAAGTGGTTTGCTATCCGTCGCGCTGCTGCATCCCGGTAATTTTGTCGGCGCAGATAAGTGCGTCTTTCTTGTCGCCGTGGACAGAAATGACACTTATCGGGCCGGGCATCTTGAGTAGGTTGTATGCATAGTGAGAGGCGGCCATGAACTTGGCAAGTGCCGGACGGCCAAGTATGCCATTGTAGGGCAATGGGAAATCGACGACGCCGAACGTGACCTCTCGTTCTGAAGTTGAGCTCACCGCCAAGGTTACCGCAACGTGATCTTCCCTTGGGCTTGCTCCTTCCGGGTTGATTCCTTGAAAGTACCAGCTTCTTCGAGCTCATTGCCGTGGATTTGAAGTTTCGGAGCACCGTGGAGGAGATCAAGTTCAGGCCGCCTCGCCGTCAACCAACATCTTTGTGACCTTGAGGTTGCGGATGGTTGGTGAGACCAACATCGGCAAGCACCGACCGCAGTGATGCGATCAGGTGATCCTCAATGTCAAAGATGATGGGCGGCTGGACCACTTCAGAGGTTTGCGGACTCTATGGATGGTTCTGCTGCATTGACCTCGCACATCCATTGCTTGAGTTGGCGGTGCGAGGTATGCAGAGACGCACCACCGCCGACGCAAAGGACCTCCGCTGCCTTCTCAAACTCATGCTCATCAGCCTCGTCGCCCTCATCGCCCTCGCCATCTTCATCTTCATCTTCTTCCTTGTCGCGCCACGGGAGGTCTGTCTCCTGCCGCTGCTTGGCCTTGCCGCGCGCCCTCCCCGCCAGGTCTCTTCTTACTTGCCGCACCTGCACCTTCTTGGGCTTTCTCCTTGTCTCGCCGCCAGATTCAGCTTTCAGAGCTCAACGAGCTGCTCGACTTTCTTGCAGCTCGAGATCGTGGCCCTTGGTGTAGTGGATCTTACAAAGACCGCTTGTTGAGCTGCTGTGCTTGTCGGCGCCGCCACAGCTTGGCGGTCGGCGCTAACGGCAACCTCCTTGCCGGAGCCACCGACCTTGGCTTGGTTGGCGGCACCATCCTTGCCGGACTGCTCGACAACTAGTACTTCTTGGTTTTTCTTCCTCCGTTGTTCCGCCACGGCTATTCCTTGCCGGGCGATCCCTCACCGCCGATTCTGCTCCCACACTCTCTCCCGGAGTCTTCTTCCTTCTTCAGCGCGCACACTTGTCGGCCAGTATGCATAGCTCACGACGTTTTCACTTTGCACATCGCCATCTCCTCCTCATCCCGCGATTTCAGACATTCCGATGGAATGCACCGATAACCGCCGCAGGTGGACATCGGGATGTTGTAGTGCACTCGACCGAATCTCTGGATGAACTTGCGCAGAGACTCCACCTCCTTCTGGGCAAGCAGGTGGAGATCACTCTCCTGGCCATGAGGCTTGTGGCCTCCTGTGAAGGCGCCAACAAACTGGTGGCACAAATCTGCCCAAGAAGAAATAGAGCCATCCGGCAAGTGCATGAGCCAAGATCCGACGCTTGGCTTGAGCACCAAGGGAAGTAGTTGGCGAGGATCTTGTCGCCTCGCCCCCAGCAGCCTGCACCGCGATGGTGTAGATGCCGAGGAACTCCGATGGGTGTGTCCTGCCATCATACTTCTCCGCACGCCTGGTTTGAAGTTTTTCTTGTCGGGCCACCGGACTTGCCGCAGCTCACGAAAGTGAACGCAGGGCAACCCATCACAGACGGCAAGTCGCCTCGTTCTTCGGGCGCATGCATATCGACAAGGCCCGCGCTGGTCGGATTGACGGCGCGCTTTCTTCGGTGCTCGATACGGGTTCGAAGGCCCTCTTCTTGCCGCTCTCAAGAACTTGGTGCTGGTCGTGACGAGCTCGCGGATCCGACGACACCGTGGAGTCGCTGCCGAGGTAGATCCGCGAGTCGGCGATCTTGGCCTTCGGAAGGGGAGGTACGTAGGTGCACCCCACAAGTCTGCCGCCATCGCTCGCGCTTTGTCGCCCGCCGCTGCTGCGGCGGCGTTCGGTTGCCGCTGGACGCGCCGCTGGCGGCCGGCGAGACTTTGATTGTGGCCTCCACTCGCCGACCTTATCGGCCGCTGGAGGGTAATCCAATAGTAATCGGGCTCGCCAAGGCTTCGCTGGCGTGGTCGGGCGGCAAGGGCGCACGGAGCGAAGAACGGATATGCTCGACTCCAACCGTTAGGAGGAGCAGCATCCCGCCTTAGGGACCGCATTCCCACTGCATCGCATGCCGAGGCGCATGCGGTCTCGAGGGCCTCGGATCCTCCAGCTTGGCCTTGATCCAATGAGCGATGGCGCCGCTGGTATCATGACGCTGTCCGTCCCCGCCTCCCGCGGCGACGCGTGCAGATTCGACGCCGACGCCGCGCGCGCTGTCCTTGGACCTGGCGGCATCGTGGCCTCGATGGCGCCGCCCTCCGCTAGCGCTTTCCCCACCACCGACGGCCCGTGGTGGTGGGTTCGACGCGACGGCTCAGCTGCTGCCAAGGCTTCTTCTTCGGCGCCATGTCGACGAAGACGCCGATGGAGTTGCTGATGCGACTGCCGGATCGGATTCACACAACCTCGACGCCTCTACCGGGCGCGCCAAAGATGTCGGGGAGAAGCGCTGATCGTGCCCCACGAGCACCTACGAGACCTGGGTCCCTTTGTGGTTCGGAGGGGGGCGGAGATTGCGCAAAGAGCGGATCGAGGTGGTGCGCACGAGAGGGTTTTTACCCAGCTTCGGAGCTCTCCGGAGAGATAATACTCCTACCGCTGCTTTGTGGATTATCCGTGTTCTTGCTAGGGAGCAATGCGGCTACAAAACCTAACCTCGATGTGACGAACTGCTGGAGCTGGACCAAACCAGCCGAACCTCCTCTCACGCTGCCCTCGGCCTCCTTTTATAGGCACAAGGTTACCACATATGGCAAGTAGACAAGGTTACAATGGTAAAACCTGGGTTGGTACACCGCTTGTACAAAGGTACAAGAATCTATACCTAACTCGACGGCAAGGGACAAGAGTCATCAATGCCCGCCACGGCCGCCTCAACAATGTAACAGGACCTTCAAGCGCGCCCATCCGCCACGAAGGTAGCTTGTCGCGCTGCTTGTCGCTATTTCTCCGCTGGCAGCGCAGCCCGCCGACACGCTGCCCTGGGAGAGCCCTGTGGTGACACGCTGGCGGGTGAGCTGGAGCGAGATGGAGAGGTCGCCTGCCCCCGGCAAGTGCCTCGCCGGGCGGGAACCTTGTCGCGCTTTGGGGTTCAGCGCCGCCAGCCTTCCCGGCAAGCTCCTCTTGCCGGGCCTTGTTTTCCTTTTGTGCCCTGAGGCCGCCCGGCAAGCTCCTCTTGCCGGGTCTTGACTGCTTTGTTCTTGAATGGCTCCAAGGAGCTGTCAGATCTTGGCGGCCATCAAGCCGCCCGCCGTATGCCAGAATCGTCTGGTAGACGAAGTTCGGGTACTAGGGTACCCCTACTCTAGTACACCGACAAATACGTCTATATACAGCCATATGTAATCCGTATTGAAATCTCTAAAAAGGCTTATATTTCGAAACGGAGGTATGTAGCTATGTAAAAATATTCATGCTTCAATTTTTTTTAAATGACGATAGAAGAGACATAAAAATATTCAGAGATAATATTTTGTGGAAAGATCAGACATATGTGTATATATGTGGTTAGGTTGTCTTCGACTCTATGTAATTTCACATGCATTGTCTATGCAAAATTCTAGTTTTGTTGACTTGATGAACTACATTGTAAATTAGAATATCTCTTTATAAAAAATATTCTTTGCGGCATCTTCAGTTGGACACTCTTTGTCATTGATCAGCACCTTCAATCCTTCCTTATTTGTCACTCTTGATAATGCCACATACAATTGTCCATGGCAGAATGCTTGCTTAGGCAAGTATATTCCTACCTTGTTTTTGCAAGGATGTTGTTGTCGTCGAGCATTATTTGCAATTCTTTGATGATGTTGGGGTCCACTGTTGATTTATCATCATTGCATCTTGACGCACTTATCCTGTTTGCCACCTCATTTAAATTATTATAGATGTACAGCTGTGTGAACCAAGGTTTGTCTGTACCTTCAGGTAAAAGAGTTCTGATGTGGTGGTAGTTCTGTCCATGCAAACGAAAAGCAGAAAGTTCTTTGCGAGTTTTTATTTCCTTGTCCACAACTCCTTCCATCGATGTGAATGAAAACATTGAGTTGTATGACCTTATAATCTCGCCCTTCACTTCTTAAGAGGTTTCGGAGGTATGGTGGAGGCTCTCTTAGTGGTGGCAGATTGATTTTTCCCTGTTTGCAACATATTCCAAAAGAGGGTTTCGTAGTTTCTTTGTTGAATTTAATCTTTCTTCACACCATAGCAATGATTTGCAATATTAGTATTTGTATGTTGGCCTTTCGAAGTTCCATGTCTTTCTATTAGCACTTGTTGAGGTTGTGCGAAACACAGAGAAAACGAGGGACGAAGTTTTGGCAAGTGTTGAACGTGGTTTTGGGCTGCCCCGTCCAGGCTTTCATTTTTAACATGCGCAGCCCACGACCTCGGATGGGAGGTCCATAGGCCGGTTCATATTTTCTTAGGGCCGTCATGTATCGACCGGCCTGTGGACCTCCCATCCAAGGTTTATTTTTGGCAGCCCAATTTATGTATTTTTTTTGAAGAAAACGCAGAGGTCTGTTCTATTTTTCTATATAAGAATAGGAACGCCAGGTCCAACTTATTTTCCCTTCTAACTATATTATATATATTTAAATTATTTTATATGTTATTATATATTATTTTATTGTCATCATATATTTAACAGATACTTACATATGTAAGAAAACAATATCCCACATCTTATTAACTTATAAAAATAATTTCTTAACAAATAAAATCATGGATTGTTTTGGCACGAAAATCCTAGTGATTGTGTACAAAAGCTTGGTAAGATTTAAGGACGAGTGTAATAATATCACTTATTATTTAAATATATTTATAACAAAATGCTCAGCCCCTTTTTATTTTTTGATAACATTGCTGGCCCAACCCAACATTATAATTAGAATCAGCCCAACAAAATCGTGTATTTTGAGAAAGTGCAAATGGCCTGTAATTTTTTAGGGAATAAAATAAATGGGCTGCATGGACGCTACATTATTTTTTCACCCACCCAACTAATGGCTGTAATTCAAAAAAAGAAGATCAAATTGACTGTAAATTCTACCGCGCAAAAAAAAGACTGTAAATTCTAAAAAAATGGGTTGAGTACGTGCCATATTTTTGGAGGCTGAAATGTGGGCCAATAGGTCGAAGCCAACGCAAGTCATTGTCAATTTAGTCAACAAATGATTCTGACATGTTAGCCGTTGGATTTACATCCAACGACTGGCATCCATCTTCAATCTCTCGTCTTCTTCATCCAGCGCCGCCGGGACCACCTCCCGCCTCCTGCTGCTAGCAGCTCTGCTTAGCACGCATCCCTATGAAGTGCTACTCCACCGTTGGCCAGGCCATCCCTCCACCTCTCCACACCTCCTGTTCTTCTCCACCGACTGCCGAACCACACCGCACTAGAACCAGCTTAACCTCAGACACCTCTCTCTCGCGACTCTACTCCCCTGCCTTCCCATCTCCGGCTCGTTGTTGTCCAGGGTTCGCTGTCGCCCACCACCTTGGATGCGCCGAGCAGCGTGGTCAACGTGGTCAACGAACGGCACCATCGGAAGTAGATCGTGCATGGAGAGGCCGACAGCCGGGTCCACGATCGCACACAAGGAAATGCCTCCTTATTACGCGCAAAATAATGATTCCTCCACTTGACATCCGGGACCCACCGAAGGGCCTCTCAGATTTCGCTAAAATAACGTGCCCTCGCTAACATGTCGGACCCACTAGCTATCTTCGCACGTAAGGAAGTGCCTCCTTATTACGCACAAAAATGAATACTCCCCGCCAACCGGAACCCAAAGATAGTGGGAGGCTGACTTGTGGGCCTACCAAGTTGACGGGACGGAGGGCTTTGTCAACTTAGTCAATATGAACGATTCTAGCTCCTGTTATCAGATGATGTTCATCCAACGCCGTAGTGCTTCTTCAACCTCCGGTCTTCTTGCTCCACCGCCCAAACCAGCACCGGTCGTGCCGCTGCTCCTGCCTCCTATGGCGGGCCAGATGCCGCGAGGCCTCACCGCCTCTACTACTCCCACCGCTGGCCAGTGCCATCCTCTACTCACCCACACCCCCGTTATTCAAGGTGACAACAGCCTCACACCGCAGCCGAACCAGTGAACCTCGACTTCTCTTCACGGGCATCCATCGCTATGCCTTTCCCCGCCCGAGTCATCTCATTCGTGGTGCTCTCGGCGCGGCGTGGTCAACGTGGTCAAGGAACGACTTCCATCGGATGTGGACTGTACGTGGAGAGGCTGATAGCTGGGTCCATGGCCGCAGCAAGGAAGTGCCTCCTTATTACGTGCAAAATAATGATTCCTTCACCTGACAACGGGGACCCACCGACGGGCCACCATATTTTGCGAAAAAACGCTTTCCTCGATCGCTGGGACCCACCAGCTACATCTTCGCACGCAAGTAAGTGCGCTCGGGCAAAAACGATTCGCTTCTCGATCGCTGGGACCCACCAGCTACATCTTCGCACGCAAGGAAGTGCGTCCGGCAAAGAAAACGATTCGCCTCGACTGCTGGGACCCACCAGCTACATCTTCGCACGCAAGGAAGTGCTCGATACCGACCCACCTGGTCAAGCGCACGTAGCCTTGTCATTCTGGTCGCGAACGGTACGCATATATATACCGGTGGATATAGAGGCGCCGCACGTAGCATGTACACGCACGCACAGCCGCCGTGGTGCAAGAAAGAAAATACGCCACGTATGTGTACATACGGCAGGGTCTCGAACGCCTACCGCAGATACGCACGGGCGAGGGCTCGCTGATATGGCTGGGTCGGAACGGAGAAACAGCATCGCCGCCGTGTTCATGGGGAGGCAACGGAATGCGCCGTGTTCATGGGGAGGCAACGGAATGCGCCGTGTTCATCGGGAGGCAACGGAACGCGGGAGCCAACCGCTGGGTCGGAACGGAATGCGTGGTCGTGTTCATCGGGAGGGCTTGGACGGAACAGCGATGGAAACGAGGCTCGCCATACCGCACAACGGCGAAATGAACCTCCCACGCTCGAACGGGTCCCGTTGATCGGGAGGGGTCCGCGCATCGCAAAACGGAGGAAACGGACCTCCACGGTCAAACGGGGTCCCGCTGATCGGAAGGGTATGGCGATCGCAAAACGGACGAAAAGGACCTCCCACGGTCAAACGGGGTCCCGCTGATCGGGAGGGGTGTGGCGCATCGCAAAACGGATTTAAACGGACTTGTGTTGGAGCGCCACGGTCAAACGGGGTCCTGTTCATCGAGGGGCGTATGCATCGCAAAACGGACTCCACGGATATCGTTTCATCTCCACCGCCGACCTCCTCTAGCCTCCACGGGCTATCATCGACCTCCTCCAGCCTCCACGGCCCTCGCTCATCCAGCCTCCACCGCCGCCAGTCCATCGCCACCGCTGAACCACCCTCGACCGCTCACTCGCTCATCCAGCCTCCACACCACGGGTCCTGCTCAACCACCCTCCATGGGCACCCTCCACCGCTCATCGCTCATCCAGCCTCGACCACACCACGGGTCCGTTCATCCAGAGGCAAAGCCACCGCTGACTGCTCATCCAACCCCCGCCCCGCAACGCCACCGCTCATCCTGAGGCAGCATCGATCCGCTTCGCTTAGCAGCAGAGCGGCGAATCGCCGATCAGGTTCGCTAATAACACCATCGATCGATCGCCGGGTTCAAGAACGCGAGTTCGCAGGCAATCGCCGGGTTCGCTTAGAGCCCAACGCCGCCGGGTTCGCGAGCCAACGCCGCACACACGCCCAGAGACGTACGAGAGAACGCGATCGCCGCCCCGACTTCCCACCAGAATCGAACTCCCCAAATTTTCCTCGCCTCGCTTCTACCACGGTTTTTTCCATCATGGACGGCCCAAAGAATGTCATGCAGCTGCCTCCGCCTGCCTGTGACTTAAAAGCCCATTTTCTGTCATGATTTTTTATCATAGAAGTAGGAGCCCACCACATCTATGATGATACCGGTTTTGTCACAATTATTGTCATAGAAGTGTCATATGTATGACAGAAAAAAATTGCTCGACCCAAAATGTCACGGATGTGTCTTTTTTGTAGTGATTTGAAGATTGATTACCATCCGTTAGTTGGGTTACCAAAGAAGAAATCAATCACCATATGTGAAGTCATTGTGTTACCAAATAAACGTTGGGTTTGTCCGGCCAGTGGGAGGGGGGCGAATAAAAACCGATTTAAAAAACCGACAAAACCGGGAGGTGGGATCACATCAAGGGAATTGGGAGGTGGAAGGGAGGACGAAAAAGAACCAGGGGAGGTGGGACGAAAATTAACCGCTGTGACTACCAAATGAGACACTGGAGTAGAGATTGGTGTTAAACCTACTGTATTCCAACTTCTATGGTTCATACCCCGATACTACTCATAGATTCATTAAAATAAGCAAACAACACACTAAAAACAGAATCTGTCAAAACAGAACAGTCTGTAGCAATCTGTATCAAATGAATACTTGAACTCCAAAATTCTGAAATAAATTGGTGGACGTGAGGAATTTGTCTATTAATCATCTTCAAAAATAATCAACCTAAAAGCACACTCCAGTAAAAAATGGCAGCTAATCTCGTGAGCGCTTAAAGTTTCTGTTTTTACAGCAAGATTGAAGACTTCACCCAAGTCTTCCCAAAGGTTCTACTTGGAACAAACACTAATTAAAACATAAAACCACATCTAAACAGAGGCTAGATGAATTATTTATTACTAAACAGGAACAAAAAGCAAAGAACAAAAATAAAATTGGGTTGCCTCCCAACAAGCGCTATCATTTAACGCCCCTAGCTAGGCATAAAAGCAAGAACAGATTTAGGTATTGTCATCTTTGGTATGCAATCCATAAGTGGTTCTCATAATCGATTCATAAGGAAATTTAATTTTCTTTCTAGGAAAGTGTTCCGTGTCTTTCCTTAGCAGAAATTGGAATATAATATTTCCTTCTTTCATGTCAATAATTGCACCAATCGTTCTAAGGAAAGGTCTACCAAGAATAATAGGACATGTAGGATTGCAATCTATATCAAGAACAATGAAATCTACAGGCACATAATTCCTATTTGCAACAATAATAACATCATTAATCCTTCCCATAGGTTTCTTAATGGTGGAATCCGCAAGATGCAAATTTAAAGAACAATCATCAAATTCACGAAAATCTAACACATCACACAAAGTTTTTGGAATCATGGAAACAATAGCACCCAAATCACACAAAAGCATAACATTCATAATCTTTAATCTTAATTTTAATAGTAGGTTCCCACTCATCATAAAGTTTTCTAGGGATAGAAACTTCTAGCTCAAGCTTTTCTTCATAGGATTGCATTAAAGCATCAACGATATGTTTAGTGAAAGCTTTATTCTGATTATAAGCATGAGGAGAATTCAACACGGATTGCAACAAGGAAATACAATCTATCAAAGAGCAATTATCATAATTAAATTCCTTGAAATCCAAAATAGTGGGTTCATTGCTATGTAAAGTTTTGACCTCTTCAATCCCACTTTTATTAATTTTAGCATCAAGGTCTAAAAACTCCGAATCATTGGGACGCCTTTTAACTAAAGTTGACTCATCTCCAGTCCCATCTTTATCAAGATTCATATTGGAAAACAAAGATTTAATAGGAGACACATCAATTACTTTTAGATCTTCATCTTTATTATCATGAGAACTAGAAGAACACGCTTTCACAAAGCAATCTTTTTTAGCACGCATCCTAGCGGTTCTTTGTTTGCACTCATCAGTGAAAATGCTCATGGCTTTGAGAGACTCATTGATGTCATGCTTAGGTAGAATAGATCTAAGTTTCAAAGAATCAACATCAAGAGAAATTCTATCCACGTTCCTAGACAACTCATCAGTTTTAAGCAATTTTTCTTCAAGCAAGGCATTGAAATTCTTTTGCGAACTCATAAATTCTTTAACACTAGTCTCAAAATCAGAGGGCATATTATTAAAATTTCCATAAGAGTTGTTGTAGGAATTACCATAATTATTAGAGGAATTACTAGGAACCACCTAGAATTAAAGTTTCCTCTATACGCGTTGTTACCAAAATTGTTCCTAACAACAAAATTCACATCCATAGATTCATTATTATTCTCAATGAAAGTGGACAAAGGAATATCATTAGGATAAGAAGAAACACTCTTATTAGCAAACAATTTCATAAGTTCATCCATCTTTCCACTCAAAACATTAGTCTTTTCAATCACATGAACTTTTTTACTAGTGGATCTTTCGGTGTGCCATTGAGAATAATTAACCATAATATTATCTAGGAGTTTAGTAGCTTATTCTAAAATGATATCCATAAAAGTGCCTCCTGCGGCGGAATCTAAAAGATTTCTACAAGCAAAATTCAACCCGGCATAATTTTTTTGTATAATCATCCATAAATTCAAACCATGTGTAGGGCAATTACGTATCATTAATTTCATTCTCTCCCAAGCTAGTGCAACATGCTCATGATCAATTTGCTTAAAATTCATAATATCGTTTCTAAGATAGATGATCTTAGCGGGAGGAAAATACTTAGAGATAAAAGCATCTTTGCACTTATTCCATGAATCAATACTATTTTTAGGCAAAGAAGAGAACTAAGTTTTAGCACGATCTCTAAGCGAAAACGGAAATAGCTTCCATTTAACAATATCATTATCCACATCTTTCTTCTTTGCATATCACACAAATCAACAAAGTTGTTTAGATGGGTAGCGCATCTTCACTAGGAAGGCCGAAAATTGATCTTTCATGACAAGATTCACAAAGCTGCATTAATTTCATGAGATTCAGCATCAGTAATAGGAGCAATCGGAGTGCTAATAAAATCATTGTTGTTGGTATTGGAAAAGTCACACAATTTAGTATTATCTTGAGCCATCGTGACAAACAATCAACCCAACACACAAGCACACAAGAAGCAAGTGAAAAGATACGAACGGAAAAGAGGCGAAGAAAAGGCAAAGGTTTTTGAAAATCGTTTTAGAAGTGGGGGAGAGGAAAATGAGAGGTGAATGGCAAATAATGTAATGCGAGGGAGAAGAGTTTATGATGGTTACTTGGTATGTCCTGACTTGAGCATAGATCTCCCCGGCAACGGCGCCAGAAATCCTTCTTGCTACCTCTTGAGCATGTGTTGGTTTTCCCTTGAAGAGGAAAGGGTGATCAGCAAAGTAGCGTAAGTATTTCCCTCAGTTTTTGAGAACCAAGGTATCAATCCAGTAGGAGATAACACGCAAGTCACCTAGTACCTGCACAAACAATCAAGAACCTTGCAACCAACGCGATAAAGGGGTTGTCAATCCCTTCACGGTCACTCGCAAAAGTGAGATCTAATAAAGATAGTAAGATAATTTTTTTTGGTATTTTTGTTGTATAGATTGGAAAGTAAAGATTGCAAAATAGTAAAACAAGATGTGATGTAAATAAAAGAGATGCAATATAATAAGAAAGAGACCCGGGGGCCATATATTTCACTAGTGGCTTCTCTCAAGATAGCATATATTACGGTGGGTGAACAAATTACTACCGAGCAATTGATAGAAAAGCGCATAGTTATGAGAATATCTAGGCAATGATCATGAATATAGACATCACGTCTGTGTCAAGTAGACCGAAACAATTCTGCATCTACTACTATTACTCCACACATCGACCGCTATCCAGCATGCATCTAGAGTATTAAGTTCATAAGAAGAGAGTAACGCATTAAGAAAGATGACATGATGTAGAAGGATAAACTCAAGCAATATGATATAAACCCCATCTTTTTATCCCCGATGGCAACAATACAATACGTGCCTTGCTGCCCCTACTGTCATTGGGAAAGGACACCGCAAGATTGAACCCAAAGCTCTCCCATTGCAAGAAAGATCAATCTAGTAGGCCGAACTAAACCGATAATTCGAAGAGACTTGCAAAGATATCAAATCATGCATATAAGAATTCAGAGAAGAACCAGATATTATTCACAGATAATCTTGATCTTAAATCCACAATTCATCGGATCTCGGCAAACACACCGCAAAAGAGTATTACATCAAATAGATCTCCAAGAACATCGAGGAGAACTTTGTATTGAGAACCAAGAGAGAGAAGAAGCCATCTAGCTAATAACTATGGACTCAAGGTCTGTGGTAAACTACTCACACATCATTGTAGAGGCTATGGTGTTGATGTAGAAGCCTCCGTGATCGATTCACCTCCGCAGATCGCTGTAAAGGCCCCAAGATGGGATCTCACGGCATGTAAGGTTGCGCGGTAGAAAAGTGGTTTCGTGGTTCACCGATGTTTTTAGGGTACAAGAGTATATATAGGCGAAAGAAGCACGCCGGTGGATCTCTGTGGGGCCCACGAGGGTGGGGGCGTGTTTACCCTCGGGCGCGCCTCCGCCTCGTGGTCGCCTCATGGAGTTCCCGACTTCAACTCCAAGTCTTCGGATTATGTTTGTTCCAGAAAGATCGTCAAGGTTTCATTCCGCTTGATTCCGCTTGGTATTCCTTTTTTCGCAATACAATCAAATAGGCAAAAAATGTAAACCGCACTGGCCTTCCGTTAATAGGTTAGTCCTAAAATAATATATAAGAGCATATTAAAGCCCATTAAACATCCAAAACAGATAATATAGTAGCATGGAACAATAAAAAATTATAGATATGTTGGAGACGTATCAATGATGATCATGAAACTTCAGATCAAGTTACTACCAAACCTCGTAGGTCAACCAGAGTACGATCCGCACTAGAGTGGTACGGTAATCCTGTTCTGGAGGTCATGTTACTTGACCATGAAGAACCTACGAACAAGGAGGAAGTGATGATGAACCCAGATTCCGCTAAATGGCTTGAGGCCATGAAATCTAAGATAGGATCCATGTATGAGAACAAAGTATGGACTTTGGTTGACTTGCCCGATGATCGGAAAGCCATAGAGAATAAATGGATCTTCAAGAAGAAGACTGACGCTGACCGTAATGTTACTGTCTACAAAGCTCGACTTGTTGCGAAAGGCTTTCGACAAGTTCAAGGAGTTGACTATGATGAGACCTTCTCACCCGTAGCGATGCTTAAGTTTGTCCAAATCATGTTAGCAATTGCCGCATTTTATGATTATGAAATTTGGCAAATGGATGTCAAAACTGCATTCCTTAATGGATATATTAAAGAAGAGTTGTATATGATGCAACCAGAAGGTTTTGTCGATCCTAAAGGTGCTAACAAAGTGTGCATGCTCCAGCGATCCATTTATGGACTAGTGCAAGCCTCTCAGAGTTGGAATATACGCTTTGATAGTGTGATCAAAGCATATGGTTTTATACAGACTTTTGGAGAAGCTTGTATTTACAAGGAAGTGAGGGAGCTTTGTAGCATTTCTAATATTGTATGTGAATGACATATTGTTGATTGTAAATAATACAGAATTTTTGGATAGCATAAAAGGATACTTGAATAAGAATTTTTCAATGAAAGACCTCGTGAAGCTGCTTATATATTGGGCATCAAGATCTATAGAGATAGATCAAGCCACTTAATTGACTTTCACAAAGCACATACCTTGATAAAGTTTTAAAGAAGTTCAAAATGGATCACCAAAGAAAGGGTCCTTGCCTCGTGTTACAAGGTGTGAAGTTGAGTCGCACTCAATGCCCACCACCGCAGTAAGATAGAGAGAAAATGAAAGTCATTCCCTATGCCTCAGCCATAGGTTCTATCATGTATGCAATGCTGTGTACCAGACATGATGTGTGCCTTGCTATAAGTTTAGCAGGGAGGTACCAAAGTAATCTAGGAGTGGGTCACTGGACATCGATCAAGAACATCCTGAAATAATTAAAAGGACCAAGGATATGTTTCTCGTTTATGGAGGTGACAAAGAGCTCGTCGTAAATGGTTATGTCGATGCAAGCTTTGACATTGATCCGGATGACTCCAAGTCACAAACCGGATACATATTTATATTGAATGGTGGAGCTGTCAGTTGGTGCAGTTCCAAGCAGAGCGTCGTGGCAGGATCTATGTGTGAAGTGGAGTACATAGCTGCTTCGGAAGCAGCAAATGAAGGAGTCTGGATGAAGGAGTTCATATCCGATCTTGGTGTAATACCTAGTGCATCGGGTCCAATGAAAATCTTTTGTGACAATACTAGAGCAATAGCCTTGGCGAAGGAATCCAAATTTCACAAGAGAACTAAACACATCAAGAGACGCCTCAATTCCATCCAAGGCCAAGTCAAGGAAGGAGACATAGTGACTTGCAAAATACATACGAATCTGAATGTTGCAGACCCGCTGAGTAAGCCTCTTCCACGAGCAAAACATGATCAACACCAAGACTCCATGGGTGTTAGAATCATTACTATGTAATCTAGATTATTGACTCTAGTGCAAGTGGGAGACTGAAGGAAATATACCCTAGAGGCAATAATAAAGTTGTTATTTATATTTCCCTATATCATGACAAATGTTTATTATTCATGCTAGAATTGTATTAACTGGAAACTTAGTACATGTGTGAATACATAGACAAACAGAGTGTCCCTAGTATGCCTCTACTTGACTAGCTCGTTAATCAAAGATGGTTAAGTTTCCTAACCATAGACATGTGTTGTCATTTGATGAACATGATCACTTCATTAGAGAATGATGTGATGGACAAGACCCATTCGTTAGCTTAGCATAATGATTGTTTAGTTTTTTTGCTATTGCTTTCTTCATGACTTATACATATTCCTCTAACTATGAGATTATGCAACTCCCGAATACCGGAGTAACACTTTGTGTGCTATCAAATGTCACAACGTAACTGGGTGATTATAAAGATACTCTACAGGTGTCTCCGATGGTGTTTGTTGAGTTGGCATAGATCGAGATTAGGATTTGTCACTCCGAGTATCGGAGAGGTATCTCGGCCCTCTCGGTAATCCACATCACTATAAGCCTTGCGTGCAATGTGACTAATGAGTTAGTTACGGGATGATGCATTACGGAACGAGTAAAGAGACTTGCCGGTAATGAGATTGAACTAGGTATGATGATACCGACGATCGAATCTCGGCAAGTAACATACCGATGACAAAGGGAATAACATATGTTGTTATGTGGTTCGACCGATTAAGATCTTCAGAGAATATGTAGGAGCCAATATGAGCATCCAGGTTCCGCTATTGGTATTGACCGGAGATGTGTCTCGGTCATATCTACATAGTCCTCGAACCCGTAGGGTCCGCACGCTTAACGTTCGATGACGATTTGTATTATGAGTTATGTGTTTTTGGTGACCGAAGTTTGTTCGGAATCCTAGATTAGATCACGGACATGATGAGGAGTCTCGAAATGGTCGAGAGGTAAAGATTGATATATTGGAACGTTATATATGGACACCGGAATGGTTCCGAAGAAGATCGGGGATTTTTCGGAGTACCGGGAGGTTATCGGAACCCCCCAGGAAAGTTAATGGGCCTATTGGGCCATAGTGGAGGAGAGGAGGCAGGCCACGGGAGGTGGCGCGTGCCCCCTTGCCCCAATCCGAATTAGACAAGGGGAGGGGGCGCGGCCCCCCTCTTTCCTTCTCCCTCTCTCTCCCTTCCCCTTTCCCTCTCCATTGGAAGGAAGGAGGGGGGGAATCCTACTTGGACTAGGAATCCAAGTAGGACTCCCCCCTTGGCGCACCCTCCTTGGCCGCCGGCCTCCTCCTCCTCGTCCTTTATATACGTGGCCAGGGAGCACCCCAAATATACAACAGTTGTTTCTTAGCCGTGTGCGGTGCCCCCCTCCACAGTTTACCACCTCGGTCATATTGTCATAGTGCTTAGGCGAAGCCCTGCATGGATCACATCACCAACACCGTCGCTATGCAGGTGTGCCGACGAAACTCTCACTTGACCCTCTAATGGATCAAGAGCTCGAGGGACGTCATCGTGCTGAACGTGTGTTGAACACGGAGGTGCCGTATGTTCGGTTCTTGATCGCTTTGATCGCAAGATGTTTGACTACATCTACTGCATTACAAAACTCTTCCGCTTTCGGTCTACAAGGGTACATGGACACACTCTCCTGTCTCGTTGCTATGCATCTCCTAGATAGATCTTGCGTGATCGTAGGAATTTGTTTTAAATTACTACTGAAGGAAATATGCCCTAGAGGCAATAAGGAAGTTATTATTTATTTCCTTATTTCATGATAAATGTTTATTATTCATGCTAGAATTGTATTAACCGGAAACTTGATATATGTGTGAATACATAGACAAAACAGAGTGTCCCAAGTATGCCTCTACTTGACTATCTTGTTTATCAAAGATGGTTATGTTTCCTGACCATAGACATGTGGTGTCATTTGATGAACGGGATCACATCATTAGGAGAACGATGTGATGGACAAGACCCATTCGTTAGCTTAGCACTATGATCGTTTAATTTATTGCTATTGCTTTCTTCATGACTTACACATGTTCCTATGACTATGAGATTATGCAACTCACGAATACCAGATGAATACTTTATGTGCTACCAAACGTCACAACGTAACTGGGTCATTATAAAGGTGCTCTAAAGGTGTCACCTATGGTGTTTGTTGAGTTGGCATAGATCGAGATTTGGATTTGTCACTCTGATTGTCGGAGAGGTATCTCTCGGCCCTCTCGGTAATGCACATCACTATAAGCCTTGCAAGCATTGTGACTAATGAGTTAGTTGCGGGACGATGCATTACGGAACGAGTAAAGAGACTTGCCGGTAACGAGATTGAACTAGGTATTGAGATACCAACGATCGAATCTTGGGCAAGTAACATACCGATGACAAAGGGAACAACGATGTTGTTATGCGGTTTGACCGATAAAGATCTTCCTAGAATATGTAGGAACCAATATGTGCATCCAGTGTTCCGCTATTGGTTATTGATCGAGATGAGTCTCGGTCATGTATACATAGTTCTCGAACCCGTAGGGTCCGCACACTTAACGCTCTATGACGATTTGTATTATGAGTTATGTGATTTGATGACCGAAGTTTGTTTGGAGTCTCAGATGAGATTGAGGACATGACGAGTAGTCTCGAAATGGTCGAGACGTAAAGATTGATATGTTGGAAGGCTATATTCGGACATCGGAAAGGTTCCGAGTGATTCGGGTATTTTTTGGAGTGCCAGAGAGTTATGAGAATTCGTACTGGGCCTTAATGGGCCATACGGAAAAGGAGAGAAAGGCCTCAAGGGTGGCCGCGCCCCTTCCCCATGGACTGGTCCGAATTGGATTAGTGAAAGGGGGCGCCCCCTTCCTTCCTTCTCCTTCTCCCTTCCCTTTTCCTATTCCATGGGATGTGGAACTTAGTAGGACTAGGGAGTCCTAGTAGGACTCCACACTTTGGGCGCGCCTATGAGGGCCGACCTTCTCCTCCGCTCATCCTTTATATACGCACAGGGGCACCCCATAGACACACAAGTTGATCATTGATCTCTTAGCCGCAGCGGTGCCCCTCCACCATAATCCATCTTAGTCATATCGTCAGAGTGCTTAGGCGAAGCCCTGGTCCGTAGCTTCATCATCACCGCCATCACGCCGTCAGGCCGATGAAGCTCTCCTCAAGCTCCACCGATCGTGAGTTCGTGGTACATCACCGAGCTGAACGTGCAGATCGCGGAGGTGCCGTGACGCTTGGTACTAGGATCGGTCGACCATGAAGACGTACGATTACATCAACCACGTTGTCATAACGCTTCCGCTTTCAATCTACGAGGGTACATGGACAACACTCTCCCCTCTCGTTGCTATGCATCACCATGATATTGCGTGTGCGCAGGAAAATTTTCGAAATTACTATGTCACCCAACAGTGGCACCCGAGCCAGGTTTATGCGGAGATGTTATATGCACAAGTAGAACACAAGTGAGTTGTGGGCGATAATAGTCATACTGCTTACCAAAATGTCATACTTTGATTCGGCGGTATTGTTGGATGAAGCGCCCCGGACCGACATTACGCGTACGCTTACGCGAGACTGGTTCTACCGACGTGTTTCACACACAAGTGGCTGGCGGGTGTCGGCCCAACTTTAGTTGAATCGAGGCATACGCCCGTCCTTGTTGAAGGTTAAAACAACATATACTTGACGAGAAATCGTTGTGGTTTTGATGCGTAGGTAAGGACGGTTTTTGCTCAGCCCGTAGCAGCCACGTAAAACTTGCAACAACAAAGTAGAGGACGTCTAACTTGTTTTGCAGGCATGTTGTGATGTGATATGGTCAATACATGATGCTAAATTTTATTGTATGAGATGATCATGTTTTGTAATGGAGTTATCGGCAATCGGCATGAGCCATATGGTTGTCGCTTATTGTATGAAATGCAATCGCCATGTAATTGCTTTACTTTATCACTAAGCGATAGCGTTAGTCGAGAAGCAATAGTTGGCTAGACGACAACGATGCTACGATGGAGATCAAGGTGTCGCACCGGTGACGATGGTGATCATGACGGTGCTTTGGAGATGGAGATCAAAGGAACAAGATGATGATGGCCATATCATATCACTTATATTGATTGCATGTGATGTTTATCCTTTATGCATCTTATTTTGCTTAGTTTGGCGGTAGCATTATAAGACGATCTCTCACTAAATTTCAAGGTACAAGTGTTCTCCCTGAGTATGCACCGTTGCTAAAGTTCATCGTGCCGAGACACCACGTGATGATAGGGTGTGATAAGCTCTACGCTCACATACAACGGTGCAAGCCAATTTTTCACATGCAGAATACTGGTTAAACTTGACGAGCCTAGCATATGCAGATATGGCCTCGAACACCGGAGACCGAAAGGTCGAGCGTGAATCATATGGAAGATATGATCAACATAGTGATGTTCACCATTGAAAACTACTCTATCTCACATGATGATCGGACATGGTTTAGTTGATATGGATCACGTGATCACTTAGATGATTAGAGGGATGTCTATCTAAGTGGGAGTTCTTAAGTAATATGATTAATTGAACTTTAATTTATCATGAACTTAGTCTTGATAGTATTTGCATAACTATGTTGTAGATCAATAGCTCGCGGTGTAGCTCCCCGTTTATTCTTGATATGTTCCTAGACAAAAATATGTTGAAATATGATATAATAGCAATGATGTGGACTAGGTCCGTGATATTAGGATTATCCTCATTTCTGTACAGAAGAATTATGTCCTTGATGCACCGCTAGGTGACAGACCTATTGCAGGAGTAGATGCAGACATTATGAATGTTTGGCAAAGCTCGGTATGATGACTACTTGATAGTTTAGTGCACCATGCTTTACGGCTTAGAACCTGGACTTAAAAAATGTTTTGAACGCCACAGAGCATATAAGATGTTCCAAGAGTTGAAATTGGTATTTCATGCGCATGCCCGTATCGAGAGGTATGAGACCTCTGACAGTACTTTGCCTACAAGATGGAGGAGAATAGCTCAACCAGTGAGCATGTGCTCAGATTGTCTGGGTACTACAATTGCTTGAATCAAGTGGGAGTTAATCTTCCAGATGAGATAGTAATTGACACAGTTCTCTAGTCACTATCACCAAGTTACTAGAACTTCACGATCAACTATAATATGCAAGGGATAACGAAAACGATTCCCAAGCTCTTCGCGATGCTAAAATCGGTGAAGGTAGAAATCAAGAAAAGCATCAAGTGTTGATGATTAACAAGACCACTAGTTTCAAGAAAAAGGGCAAAGGGATAGAAAGGGAACTTCAAGAAGAATGACAAACAATTTGTCACTCCCGTGAAGAAGCCCAAAGCTAGACCCAAGACTGAAACTGAGTGCTTCTACTTCAAAGGAAATGGTCACTGGAAGCGGAACTGCCCTAGATACTTGGCGGATAAGAAGGATGGCATAGTGAACAAAGGTATATTTGATATACATGTTATTGATGTGTACTTTACTAGTGTTTATAGCAACCCCTCGGTATTTGATACTGGTTCAGTTGCTAAGAGTAGTAACTCGAAACGGGAATTGCAAAAAAACAGAGACTACTTAAGGGCAAGGTGATGATTTGTGTTGGAAGTGATTCCAAGGTTGATAAGATCACCATCACACACTCCCTTTACCTTCGGGATTAGTGTTGAACCTAAAATTAAATGTTGTTTGGTGTTTTCCTTGAGAATGAATATGATTGGATCATGTTTATTGCAATACGGCTATTCATTTATGTCAAAGAATAATTGTTGTTCTATTTACATGAATAAAACCTTCTATGGTCATACACTCAATATAAATGGTTTATTGAATCTCGATCGTAGTGATACACATATTCATAATATTGAAGCCAAAAGATGCAAAGTTAATAATGATAGTGCAACTTTTTGTGGCAATCGCCGCTTAGGTCATATTGGTGTAAAGCGATGAAGAAACTCCATGCTGATGGGCTTTTGAATCACTTGATGCTTGCGTAACCATGCCTCATGGGCAAGATGACTAAGGCTCCGTTCTCCGGAACAATGGAGCGAGTAACTGACTTATTGGAAATAATACATACTGATGTATGCGGTCCGATGAGTGTTGAGGCTCGCAGCGGGTATCGATATTTTCTGACGGTCACAGATGATTTGAGCAGATATGGGTATATCTACTTGATGAAACATAAGTCTAAAACATTTTAAAAGTTCAAAATATTTCAGAGTGAAGTGGAAAATCATCATGACAAGAAAAGAAAGTTTCTACGATCTGATCGCAGAGACGAATATTTGAGTTATGAGTTTGGTCTTCAATTAAAACAATGTGGAATAGCTTCACAAATTTTTGCCACCTGGAACACCATAGCATAATGGTGTGTCCGATCGTCATAACAGTACTTTATTGGATATAGTGCAATCTATGATGTTTCTTACCGATTTACCACTATCGTTTTTGGGTTATGCATTAGGGACAGTTGCATTCACGTTTAAAAGGGCACCATCTAAATCCATTGAGACGACATCGTATGAACTATGGTTTGGCAAGAAACCTAAGTTGTCGCTTTCTTAAAGTTTGGGGTTGCGATGCTTATGTGAAAAGTTTCAACCTGATAAGCTTGAACCCAAATTGGGAAGAAGCGTCTTCATAGGGTACCCAAATGTTGGGTACACCTTCTATCACAGATTCAAGGCAAGATCTTTGTTGTTAAGAATGGATCCTTTCTAGAGAAGAAGTTTCTCTCTAAAGAAGTGAGTGGGAGGAAAGTAGAATTTGATGAGGTAATTGTACCTTCTCCCAAACTCGAGTTGAATATACGCTTTGATGAGTTAATCAAAGCATATAGTTTTATATGACTTTGCGGTGAAGCTTGTATTTGCAATAAAGTGAGTGGGAGCACTATAGCCTTTTGATAACTATATGTGAATGACATATTGTTGATCAAAATGATGTAGAAATTTCTCGAAAGCATAAAGGAGTGTTTGAAAAGAGTTTTTCAAAGAAAGACCTCGTGAAGTTGTTATATATTGAGCATCAAGATCCATAGAGATAGATCAAGACGCTTGATAAGTTTTTTCAATGAGTACATACCTTGAAAAGTTTTTGAAGTAGTTCAAAATGGAACAGTCAAAGAAAGAGTTCTCGACTGTGTTGCAAGGTGTGAAGTCGAGTAAGACTCAAAGCCCGACCACGGCAGAAGATAGAGAGAGAATGGAAGTCATTCCCTATGCATCAGCCATAGGTTCTATAAAGTATGCCATGCTGTGGACCATACCTGTTGTATACCTTGCCCTGAGTTTGGCAAGGGAGTACATTTTGATCTAGGAGTAGATCACTGGACAACGGTCAAAATTATCCTTAGAGGACTTAGGAAATATTTCTGCTATGGAGGTGATAAAGAGTTCGCCGTAAAGAGTTACATTGATACAAGCTTTGACACCGATCCGATGACTCTAAGTCACAATCCGGATACATATTGAAAGTGGGAGCAATTATTAAATTAGTTCGCATGGAGCATTGTAGACATAGAAATTTTAGAAATACATACGGATCTGAATTTGGCGCACCTGCTGACTAAACTTCTCTCACAAACAAAACATGATCACACCTTAGTGATACGTCTCCAACGTATCTATAATTTTTGATTGCTCCATGCTACTTTATCTATTGTTTTGGACTATAATGGGCTTTATTTTCCACTTTTATATTACTTTTGGGACAAACCTATTAACCGGAGGCCCAGCCCAGAATTGCTATTTTTTTTGCCTATTTCTGTGTTTCGAAGAAACGGAATATCAAACGGAGTCCAAACGGAATGAAACCTTCGGGAACATGATCTTCTCACCGAACGTGATCCAGGAGACTTGGACCCTACTCCAAGAAGTGCAGAGGCGGTCACGAGGTGGAGGGCGCCTCGGGCGCCGCCGCCTCGTGGCCCCCCGACGCCCACCGACGCATTCTTCCTCCTATATATACCTACGATCCCCGAACGATCGTAACAGGAGCCAAAAACCTAATTCCACCGCCAAGAACTTCCTCAGATCCACGAGATCCCATCTTGGGGCCTGTTCCGAGTTCACGGAGGGGGCATTCACCATGGAGGGCTTTACATCAACACCATAGCCCTCCGATGAAGTGTGAGTAGTTTACTTCAGACCTTCGGGTCCATAGCTAGTAGCTAGATGGATTCTTCTCTTTTGGATCTCAATACAATGTTCTCCCTCTCTTGTGGAGATCTATTCGATGTAATCTTCTTTTTGTGGTGTGTTTGTTGAGACCGATGAATTGTGGGTTTATGATCCAGCTTATCTATGGAAAATATTTGATTCTTCTGTGAATTCTTTTATGTATGATTGAGTTATCTTCGCAAGTCTCTTCAATTATCCGCTTGGTTTGGCCAACTAGATTGGTAGTTCTCGCAATGGGAGAAGTGCTTAGCTTTGGGTTCAATCTTATGTGTCCTTACCCAATGATAGAAAGGGTTGCAAGGCACGATTGTATTGTTGCCATCGAGGATAACAAGATGGGGTTTTTATCATATTGCATGAATTTATCCCTCTACGTCATGTCATCTTGCTTAAGGTGTTACTCTATTTTTAACTTAATACTCTAGATGCATGCTGGATAGCGGTCGATGAGTGGAGTAATAGTAGTAGATGCAGAATCGTTTCGATCTACTTGTTTTGGACGTGATGCCTATATACATGATCATTGCCCAGATAACCTCATAACTATGCTCAATTCTATCAATTGCTCAACAGTAATTTGTTCACCCACCGTAGAATATCTATGCTCTTGAGAGAAGCCACTAGTGAAACCTATGGCCCCCGGGTCTATTC
Organism: Aegilops longissima; assembly: GCA_021605205.1. Lineage (NCBI taxonomy): Eukaryota > Viridiplantae > Streptophyta > Magnoliopsida > Poales > Poaceae > Aegilops > Aegilops longissima. The sequence goes on along the minus strand of CM038682.1, from coordinate 299,745,529 downwards.
TCATCATATCAATCTCCATCACTTTATTTACTTGCTTTGCTTTTACTTTTCACTTTGCATCTTTATACCAAAAATACCAAAAATATTATCTCTATCAGATCTCACTCGTAAGTGACCGTGAAGGGATTGACAACCCCTAATCGTGTTGGTTGCAGTAGCTATCGTTTTGTGCGTGTACGAGGACTTGCATGTGGCCTCGCATCGGATTGATACCTTGGTTCTCAAAAACTGAGGGAAATACTTATGCTACTGTGCTGCATCATCCTCTCCTCTTCGGGGAAAACCAAGCAAGCTCGAGACGTAGCAAGAAGGATTTCTGGCGCCGTTGCCGGGGAGTTCTACGCAAAATTCAACAAACAAAGTACCCATCTCAATCCCTATCTCTTGCATTACATTATTTGCCATTTGCCTCTCGTTTTCCTCTCCCCCACTTCACCCTTGCCGTTTTATATGCCCTCTCTTTCCCTATCTCCTCCTCCTTTTCCTTTGCCTTTTGTTTGCTCGTGTTACTTTGCTTGTTTGTCGAATGGCCCTAGCTAAATCTGGTGATCTTCACCTTAAAAGGCTAGAGGAGATCGAAACAATGTCGAAGTTTATGGTTTTGCAATTTGAGCATAATAATTTATTTAGAAATGAGCTTAAGGAACAAAATAGTTTTATGAGTTATATGAATAAAGAGCTCAATGATATGTCCAAAGAATTTGATGGTATAAGAGCCCAAATCGCTCGTCTTGAAAAGATGACCGCTGGAATTTCGGATATGCAAGCTACCTTAGTCAATAAGATGGCTGCTAAACCGAATTCCTATGAAAATCAAGATGAAGATCTAAAAGTTATTGATACGTCCCCTATTAAATCTTTGATTTGCAATATGAATCTTTATGAAACTGAATGTGATCTTCCTTTACCTAGAGGGCGTTCTAAGAATTCGGAGTTTTTAGATCTTGATGATGAAATTGATAAAAGTGGGATTGAAAGAAATAGAAATCTAGATGTTGCTAAACCCACTATATTGGATCTCAAGGAATTTAATTATGAAAATTGCTCTTTAATTTATTGTATTTCCTAGTTGCAATCCGTGCTAAATTCTCCTCATGCTTATAGTCAAAATAAGGCTTTTACCGAACACATTATTGATGCCTTGATGCAATCTTATGAAGAAAAGCTTGAGTTGAAAATTTCTATCCCTAGGAAACTCCATGATGAGTTGGAACCTACTATCAAAATTAAAATTAAAAATTATGAGTTTCATGCTTTGTGTGATTTGGGTGCTAGTGTCTCTACTATTCCCAAAACTTTGTGTGATTTGCTAGATTTTGATTTTGATGATTGCTCTCTAAACTTGCATCTTGTGTATTCCACTATTAAAAAGCCTATGGGAAGAATTAATGATGTTCTTATTGTTGCAAATAGGAATTATGTGCCCGTGAGATTTTATCGTTTTGATATAGATTGCAATCCTTCATGTCCTATTATTCTTGGTAGACCTTTCCTTAGAACGATTGGTGCAATTATTGATATGAAGTGTCGGTGTACTAGAGTAGGGGTACCCTAGTATCCCGAACCCGTGCACGAGCAGTTGCAGCATTCCGCGGCAAGGCTTGCCAGGTGACCGCCAAGGCCCTCCGTGGTTCCTTTGGAGCCATTCAAGAACAAGGCCCCGACAAGAGGAGCTTGCCGGGAAGGCCAACCAAGGCATGACCAAAGTATTCAGGCCAAGGAGACAAGGCACCGGCAAGAGGAGCTTGCCGGGAAGGCCAACCAAGGCATCTTAAGGAACTTGCCGCGACGCGCCACGCGTCCCGACAAGGCCCGGCGAGCGACAAGCTTCCGGGCGCGATAAGACAACGATCAAGGTAAGGCGCTTGTCCGCGCAAAATACCACTGCACCGCGCCCTCGCACATCCACCAACGTGTCGCCTCGACCTTTCCAGCGCGCGTGGCAAGAGGTCAGTGCAGCCGCGTGCGCTGTGGCAAGCGGCGCCGACAAGATTGCCATCGTGGCAAGCGTGGCATCCCCGACGGTCCTTTTTGCACTGCTTGGGCGACGCAGACGGGCATTTAATGCCTTTGTCCACTGCCGCCGTGGTTAGGTATGATACATCGTATAAGTAGTTGTACCAACCGCATTCTTTTTCCATTTTTACCCTTGTCTACGCTGCCACCTGTCGGAGACCCTCGAGCATATAAAAGGAGGCCCATGCGAACGAGAGGGGGGTTCGAAGGTTCAAACCGAAAACACTCACGCTTAGGTCTCAAGTAGCAGCTGGTGTATCAGAGCACTCAGCGCTCCCAAGCAAGAACTCGATACACCGAGACATGCAGTAGTAGGAGGTTATCTCCCGAGAGCTCCGGTTGGGTAACTGCTCGCAGCTTCGCCGATCCGCTTCTTCAGGCGACCTCCGCCCTCGCCGAACCGAAAGGGGCCTGCACGCCGTCCCATAGGTGTTCGTGGATCAGCTTCCCCAACATCTTTGGCGCGCCGTAGGGGCGCCGAGATTGTGTGAACCTGATCCGATGCTCGCATCGAGCTAGATCTTCATCTTCTTCATTGACATGCCACCGAAGAAGAAGGCTTCGCGCAGATGTTCCGCCCACGCCGATCCCACCACCACCGAGCAAACGGGTGGTGGGGTAGACGCCGCGAAGAGCGGGCGCCGACGAGGGAGCCCACGGTGCTGCCAGGTCCAAGGACAAGGCTGCGCAGACTCGGCGTCAGATATGCACCGCGCCCATCTCAGAGGCGCGACCGACAGCGCCATGGTACTCGCAGTACCATAAGTTTGTTGGGCCAAGATCGAGCTAGTGGATCTCGGATGCTCAAGACCGCATGCACGCCAACAAAGTTGGCACGAAGCGAGGCACGGTCGCTCGACGGGATACTACCTTCTAACATAGTTAGAAGTCCGAGCATATCCCGCTCCTCGCGCCGTTCGCCACTGCCGCCCACCACTCCAGCAGAAGCTTTGGCGAGAGCAGCTGCTCCTGGGTTACCCTCCAACGGCAGACAAGGTCGATGAATGGAGGGCCACCATTTAGAGTCTCATCGGCTTTGCCAACGGCGGCACTCCGCGGCAGCAGATTACATCGCCGCCGCGCAGGCTGCTGTGCACGAGCCGCTGGCGATTTAAACCGTGGGGTGCAACCACCATGCACTCTCCACTCGAAGGCAAAGATCGCCGATCGGGCCGGATCCACCTCTACAGCGACTCCACCGCATCATCGGATCCACGAGCTCGCCACGATCAGCGCCAAGTTCTTCACTTAACGACAAAGAAGAAGACGCCGAACTCGATCGAATACCAAGAGAAGCGCCGCGCCAATCAGACCAGCGTCGGGCCCTCTCGTCGACATGCATGCGCCAGGGGAACCAGCGACTTGTCAGACGCTGTAGGTTGCCCCTGCTCACTCGTGAGCTGCGGCAAGTCCAAAGGGCCCAGCAAGAAGAATTTCTGCCGACGCATTCGAGAAGTATGACGGCAAGTCGATCCGTCGGAGTTCCTCAAGATCTACACCATCGCGTGCAAGCTGCCGGGGCGAGACGACAAGATCCTGGCCAACTACTTCCCACCGGTACTCAAGCCCAATGTCGATCCCGGCCATGCACTTGCCGAACAACTCCATATCCTCTTGGCAGATCTATGCCATCAGTTTGTCGGCGCTTTTACAGCGCCACAAGCCTCATGGCCAAGAGAGCGACCTTCATCTCGCCGCCTGTAAGGAAGGAGAGCCCCCGCAAGTACATTCAGAGATTCAGCCACAGACAAAGACAACATCCAGATGTCCACCCCGCCTGTAATCAGCGCTGCTCCATCGATCGCGCGAAACCGCAGGATGCGGGAGGAGATGGCGATGTGCAAGATCGAGACGCTGCGAGCTATATGCCCCGGGCGCATAAGTGTGCACGTACGAGGAAGGGAGGAAACTGCCGGAGAGAATATAGGAGCAGGAGGATCTCGAGAAGGATGAGGCTGCCCCGCAAAGAAGAACCGCGGCGGAACAACAGGAAGAAGAAAGGCAAAGATGTGCTAGTCGTTGAGTAGTCCGGCAACGAAGGTGGCGCCAAGAAAGCCAAAGTTGGTAGCTCCGGCAAGGAGATTGCCGCAGGTACCAACTGCCAGACTGTGGCGGTCGCCGACAAGCAGGACGGTACCAACAAACAGTACTGCAAGATCCACCGCACCAAGGGCCATGACCTCCAAAGCTACAAGAAGGTCGAGCAGCTCGTCGAGCAGCAAAAGGCTGAATACAAGCGACGCGACAAGGAGAAGTCCCAAGAAGGTGCTGGAGGATCCGGCAAGAAACGCCCCAGCCGGGGAGGACGCCGCGGCAAGGCCAAGCAGCGGCAAGGAGACAGACCTCCCCGCGGCCGCGAAAAGGATGAAGATGACGACGACGATGAAGATATGGATGATGACGAGACTGATGAGCAGGAGTTCCAGAAAGCCACAGAAGTCTTGTGCATTGACGGCGGTGCTTCTCTGCATACTTCACACCGCTAGCTCAAGCAGTGGATGCGGAAGTCAATGCGCGTAACCATCCGCCGAGTCACGCAAGCCTCGAAATGGTCCAACACGCCTATCATCTTTGATATTGAGGACCACCTGATCGATAATCGCGTCGTGCTTGCCGATGTTGGTTTCGCCAACTATCCGCAACCTCAAGGTCACTAAGATGCTAGTTGACGGCGGGCCGGCTTGAACCTGATCTCCTCCGTGGTACCCGTAAACTCCAGATCCCCGATGGCGAAGCTCAAGAGACCGCACATTCCAAGGAATCAATCCGGGAAGGAGCAAGCCAAAGGGAAAGATCACGCTGCGGTGACATTTGGCGCGAAGTTGAACTTCGTAATCGAGAGGGTCACTTTGACGTTATTTGACTTCCCATTGCCTTACAATGGGATACTTGGCTGTCCAAAGACTCGCCAAATTCATGGCAGCCTCTCACTATGCATACAACATGTCAAGATGCCAGCCCAATAAGTGTCATCTCTGTCCCTCGGCGACAAGAAAGATGCTCTTATCTCGCGCCGACAAGATTTACCGAAGCAGCAGCCGCAATGCATCGCAAGTCACTTGCCGCTGAAGCTCCCGGGCGAAGAAGAAGACCAAGTCCGCAAGAGTCCCGATGCCCACTCCGCAAGCGCACTCTTCGAGTGCTGCGCCACCGCCGAGGACGCACCATCGAGCTCCACCGCAAGTGTAAGAAGACAATGGCAGCTCCACCAGAGACCAAGAAGGTGTCCGCCAAGGAGGGCAGCACTAGTGGTACCTTCACCATCGCCACTCGACCCTAAATAGAAAGCGCCATTGCTTTCTCGGGCGAACGCCGACGTGTTTGCGTGGCAACCGCCCGACATCCCCGTGTTCCTGTGAAAGTAATCGAGCACCATCTTGCCGCCTGTCCTCGCGCGCAGCCCGTCAAGCGTAAAGTCGAAGCAAAGGAGCGCCAAGAATTCATCGCAGAAGAAATCAAGAAATTGGAAGCAGCAGCCTTGTCGAGGAGTGCTCCATCCTACGTGGTTGGCTAATCCTGTAGTCGTGCGCAAGGCGAATGGGAAATGGAGGCTTTGTATCGACTTTACCGATGTTAATAAAGCTTGTCCCAGAGACCCATTTCCCTTGTCGCGCATCGACCAGATTGTTGACTCCACGGCCGGATGTGACTTGCTTTTCATTTCTTGATGCATACTCAGGATACCATCAGATCTTCATGGCAGAAGAGGATGAGGAGAAGACCGCATTCATCACCCCCTGTGGCACCTACTGTTTTGTACGGATGCCTTTCGGTTTAAAGAATGCTGGTTCAACATTTGCAAGGGTGGTCCATGACGCTTTTGAGCCGCAGATACACAGAAATGTGGAAGCCTACATGGATGATATAGTGGTCAAGAGCAAGGACAAGGCGACTCTGATTCAAGATTTAGACGAAACCTTTGCAAATCTGCACAAGATCAACCTCAAGCTCAACCCCGAGAAGTGTGTGTTTGGAGTCCCTCCGCAAGCTTCTCGGTTCTTCGTGGTCTTAGCGGGAATTGAAGCCAATCCCGACAAGATCAAGGCCATTGAGCAGATTGAAGCACCAAAGCGCCAAGGATGTACGAAGACTTATGGGTTATGAGCTGCTCTCAAAGAGGTTTATCTCTAGGTTCTGTTGAGGCGCCTCGCCATTTTTCAAAATATTGAAAAAGGCAGGTCCAATGAAATGGACTCGAAGCGGAGGCTGCGCCGCAGACTTAAAGAGATACCTGTCCTCCACTCCAACACTTGTCGCACCTAGGCCTACAAGAAAAGTTGCTGCTATATATAGCGGCAACCAATCAAGTGGTTAGTGCTGCGTTAGTAGCGGAGAGGGAGGCGATGATGAGCCAAGAACCATGGCAGATGCATCCAGCGACAAGCAAGGGACTTCACCACAAGCTCGCCCCGATAAAGATGGATCTGCGCAGCGCATGAGAAGATGCGAAAAGGATGGTGCAGCGCCCAGTTTACTTTTGTCGGCCCTTCCGCAGGGGCTAGGTCAAGGTACTGTGTGCAGAAATTGCCGCCTTCTCATGGCCTCTAGAAAGCTGCGCCATTACTTCCAAGCACATGAGATCACAGTCACACTGCTTTTCCGTCAAGAGAATACTGCAAAATCCGTAAGCAACAGCAGGATTGTCGAGTGGGCGCTAGAACTGTCAAGCTTTGGCCTCAAGTTTGAGAGCACTTCAACTATCCAAAGTAGAGCATTGGCAGAGTTCATAGCAGAATGGACGCCAACACAAGATGAAGAAATTCCAGAAACGAGCATCCTCATCAAGGAAGCAAGCAAAGAGTGGCTGATGTACTTTGATGGTGCCTTCTCGCTGCAAGGCGCCGGTGCGGGCGTGCTACTTGTTGCACCCATCGGAGAGCACCTCAAGTACGTAGTCCAGATGAACTTTCCCAAGGAGCAAGCAACGAACAATACTGCAGAGTATGAAGGTTTGCTTGCCGGTCTCAAGATCGCAGCAGACCTTGGGATCAAGAAGCTCATTGTCAGGGGTGACTCACAGCTTGTCGTCCGCCAAGTAAACAAGAGTTATCAGAGTCCGTTGATGGAAGCTTACGTTGATGAAGTGAGAAAGCTAGAAGAGCACTTTGACGGCCTACAGATGGAATATGTTCCAAGAGCTCAGAACGACATTGCTGATGGCCTGTCGAAGTGCGCCGCACTTAAGTTACCTGTGGAACCAGGGTTCTTTGTGCTCAAGCTGACTCAACCGTTTGTAACGCCATCAACTGGACAGAACAAGAAAAGGAAGTTGATTTCTGGTGACTATTTTCCGGCAGAACTCCCCGAAGCCGCTGCCAAGAAGGTCCCCAAGATCAACACCAAGAGTGCTGAGGAGCAGTCTGCCCGCAAACCCTAGGGTTTGTTCCGCTGAAGCGCACGCCCCGACAAGTTTTGCTCCGCAAGCTTGCCGGGAACGCCAAGCTCCGCTGAGCCGCAGGTTCTCGCCAGAGAAGCGTATGTTCCCGCAGCAGCAGATGTGCCTTTAGTCCTTGTTGTCGAGCCACAAGCTCCAAAGATGGGCACAGAGATTGTCCGCTTCTTCAGACATGTGAGAACTTCCCAAGAGCAAGAAGAAGCGGAAAGAGTAGCCCGGCAATAAGTATGTACCAGTTTGTCGATGACACACTGCATGTAAGAAGACTCAACGGAGTGAAATTGAAGTGTATTCACCGGAAGATGGACAAAAGCTGTTGGCGAGATACATGGAGGCATATGTGGTCACCACATTGGCAAGAAGAGCACTTGCCGCAAAGCATTCCGCAAGGTTTGTTTTGGCCGACAGCCCTCCGTGATGCAATCGCACAAGTAACCAAGTGTGAAGCGTGCAAGGCCCATTCCAAGCAGATACACCAGCCAGCTCAAGCTCTCCGACGATCCCTTTATCCCGCCATATTCGGTCGGGGCTCGACATCCTCGGCCCCTTTCCCGAAAGCTGTCGGGCTTTGAGTACTTGTACGCTGTAATCCACAAGTTCACAAAGTGGCCGGAAGTGGAAGCAGGAGGAAGGTGACAAGACAACAAGCAATCAAGTTCTTCAGGTCGATTGTTTGCCGTTTCGGGATACCTAACAGGATCATCACCGACAACGGCACGCAATTCACGAGCCGCACCTTCATGCAGTACATCCAAGATCTTGGCGCCAAGGTCTGCTTCGCTTCCGTTGCTCATCCGAGAAGTAACGGTCAAGCGGAGAGGGCGAATGTCAAGTGCTGCGTGGGCTCAAGACCGGATTTCGGCAGTGCTGCACAAGTGCGTAAAGAACTCGATTGAGGAGCTGCCGGTGGTTCTTTGGTCGATCAGACGACGCCAAATCGAGCCACCGCCGACACCTTTCGCCTAGTCTATGGAGCAGAGGCAGTTCTCCCCACGGAACTCAGATACGGGTCACCTCGAGTGCTCGCTATGATGAGCTTGAGCAAGAGCAGTTGCAACAAGATGACGACCGCTTCCTTGAGGGGGACCGCCTTCAGTCATTGCACGAGCTGCTCGATACCAGCAAGCTTTGCGCCGCTACCATAGCCACAAAGTTAGTGCCGAAGTCTCGAGGAAGGCGACCTTGTTCTTCGACGCGCTCAGTCCGCCAAGAATTCCAACAAGTTGACGCCAAGTAGGAAGGCCCTTATCGGGTGAAACGAGTCACTAGGCCTGGCGCTGTCCGCCTTTGAGACCAAGATGGCATTCCGATGAGCAACTCCCGAACATTGAGCATCTTTGTAAGTTTTACTCAGATGGGTTGCCGAACCTGTTCCGCAACCACCTTTTGTACAAGTCTTGCCGATGTTGCATGTAATCCTTTGTACAAAGTCGGGCGCAGACCCTTCTGCATAAGTAAAGCTAATGTGCTCCGCACATCTTGTCAATTTCATGCTTTCTACTTTATTTTGCATGCTATCCGACACTTTGTGCAGCACCTACCCCAAGAAGCAATAACGAGCCGCAAGGCCCCATATCTTTATTTTCTTCTTTCTTTCTCAAAGAAAGGAAGGTTCCTCGCCCACAAGTTTGCCAGGGGAAAGGAGAAGATAATGGTGTGGACCAAGCGCCGCTCAAGAAACTTTAGCCTTATCGGGAAGCAAACGACAGAAAACCTAAGTTGCAAAGTTTGAGCAATCAGTTTTAAAAAAATTAAGTTATCTTCCTCGAACGATCGTGTTTTGTATGGAAAACCCAGCGCTGAGGAACTAACTCGTGAATTAGCTGCGCCTTACTTTGTTTCGAGTCCGCCAACAACTTAAGTGAGCTGCAACTAGTTGCGCACAAGGTTTTTGTCGAAGAGGCACCGCCAAAGAAGTTGTCGACGCCCGCACTCAACAAGGCTAAGGTGCCCGCATACCGACAAGTTCCCCGAAAGCGAGGGCAAAAACATACAAAGGAAGGAATCAAGTAAAGGAAATAACGAGCAATCACTACCCAAATAGAGTTATATTACAAGATAGCTTGTCGCAGCTCTAACAGATTGTTCTCATAACATGATCAGCAGCGACAAGAAAAAGAGAAAACGGGTGGCCTAATCCACGCGACGCCTCAACCCTTCTTGATCCCGCCACCCTGTCCACAATGGGTGCGATAAGGGTCTTGAGCGCTCCACATCAGCTTCCGCGGCAAGGTCTTGAGGACATTGGTGAGGTTGAGGCCTGGCTGCGGAAGGCCACCTTCATCAGCACCTTTTGAAGAGCTCCTCGACAGATCGGGCGCGACTCGCCGGGCCAGCTGCTTTGGGATCTCTTCCCGAGTCGCCGGAGGGCCGCCGCCACGCCTTTGAAGAACAAGCTGAGTTTGGCGCTGGGTTGGAGGTGCTCATCGAGGAATACCCGAGATCCTCCATCCCAGCCTGCGCCAGCTCCCCGCCGATGGCTGCGGCAACATCCACGAGACCCCAGTCCAAAGGCTCCACGCTCTCCCTAAAGGCATGCTTGGCGGCAGAAGATTCGCCAAGAAGCCTGTCGGCCTTGATCTTCTCCTTCAAGGCCACCTCCGCCTCGGCGCCTGGCCCAGCGTCTCGAGTCAAGGTGGTCAGCTTCAACTCAAGATCTGCATTGAGTCCTTGGCGGCGCTTAAGCTCCTTGCTCCTCTCGGCGAGACGACCCTGCAGCTCGCCAAGAGTGTAGGCGCCCTTCAGGCCATGCTTGAGTGCAGCAAGCCTCGCCGCCACCTTGAGATTGGCCTCCAGCCAGGCCACCTTCGCCTCCAACTCCTTCTTGGCGGCCTCAAAGCAGCTGCGGCAACATCCTTTGCTTCCTTGAGAGCCCCGCCGAATGTTTGTTTTCGCTGCAAGGTCCTCCTCGTGGCTGTCAAGGTTAACCTTTCGCGCCTAACTCGCCTTCCTCGCGCAGACAGCTTCTCAGCAGCAAGTCATTGTTGTTTTCAGCTTCAGCCTTCTCGAGGAGGAAGGCTTACGCCTCGGCGATTTGCTCCCGCTCCTTTGCTGTGGACCGAGAGCTTCCTGTTGAGGCCCCGAGCTCCTTCGCGCGCTTCTCGATGTCTGCTCCTGCCTTCGCGACAAGCGCCTCTCGGGATACCAACTTGGCTTGTCGGGTGCGGTAGAGCGACAGCAGCTTCCGCAGCAGCTGCTCCTCCTCAGACTCACCGCTGCTGCTGCTCGGCGTGTCGACCAGCGTCAGCCCAGCAGAGGCGAGCAGCTCTTCATCAAAGGTTTCTCCTTTGGCCGGCGCCCTGGAGCTCGACGCCCAGGGGAGCTTGATGAAGACACCATCGCCGGCCTTCAAATAGGCGCCGGGCTGGGGCTCTTCGGAGCCTGACGCTGCAGCAGCGGCGGAGGGATCGACGGTCGGTGTAGCGCCTGGCGCCCCACGGCCTCGGGCCGCCAAGGCGATCGCCGAACCCTCGCTACCAAGGGCGGCAGCTTTGGCGGCCTCACGGCGGATCATCAACGGCTCCTTCTTCGGTGACAAGCGGCGTTGCCGGTATCGCCGCTGGCCCTCCTCGGCTGGCGACCTCGGTCTCCATCGGCTCTGGGCGATGGATCTGATGACCGAAAAGAAAGAAAAGTCAAGCAAATATCCAAAAAGAAATTCAAGAAGAACACAAGGGAAGTTTTCAAGCAAGAGGATTACCCGTGCTAGGATCTGCAATCGTGGTCTCAACCACCGGAGGATCGCTGGTGCTATCCCTTGCCGGAGAGCTGTCCTTGTCGGAGAAGTCTCCCTTGCCGGAGAACGCCCTTGCCGGGAATCCTCCTTGGCGTGTGTAGTCGGCAGATGGCATGTCGAGCGACTTTAGGGCACTCCTGTGGGGCTGATCTGCTCCTACACAAACCAACAAATGATATCAGCAAAGAAAGAGCACCCATGCACGCCTAATGCAGAAAGTAAACCATATACTTACGATGGGGGCTGCGCTGAGGCTGCTTTGAGGAAGAGTTGCCGGTCCGGCAGGAGGTCTTGACGCGCCTCTGTCGCTGTGGGTTCGCCCTCGATGACAATCACTGTGGCCTTGGCCTCTTCGACGCCTCGGGCCAGGCCATTCCGAAAAGGAATGGGTTCAGAGTGAAGCAAATCAGATACAAGACAAAGCAACAAATTGAAGAACTACAAGTACAGAAAGAATCTTGCTCTTCTTCTTCCTCGCCGGAGCTGAGCGGAGAGATCGACCTGCTCGCCTCCCGTGCGACGAGGCGAGGAGTAGGCTCCCTTGGCTGCGGGCGGAGCAGGCGGTGGTCCGGAGGGTCCCGCCCAGCTTGCCGCAGCAACGTGAGGTGCTCCTGCTGCAACCGTGTTGCCGCTGTGGAGCGCTGGCGCGCGCGCGGCGGCTGGGACCTGCCTGCCGCCTCGCCACGCCCCCAGCCTTGCGGAGACGCTTTCTTGGTGGAGCTGGGGCTCCACTTGCGGCAAGTTGTCTCAAGGTGGGAGGAGGCACCTCGGCGGGCTCGCCGACTCAGCTTCAGCTCGGCAAGCTCATCTCGCCGCAAGCTCCTCGCCGACAAGGCTTGCCGCCTCGCTGCCTCGCCTCCTCCACGGTGAACTGAACCGCCTGGCAGCAGCTGCTGCCGCCTTCTTCACTGGGCATGGCGCGCTGCATCTCATCATCGGTGGTGTCACGGTGAGGCTCTTCTGTTCATCGGGCGGACCGCACTTCTACCAGGCCGCCAAAGAACTCCCGCACGACATCATCTCGCAGTTTGCCAGGTTGGGACAATTCCATGCGAGTCGCACAGCGCATCATTGCACGGATGCGGCCGAAGCGAGGAATTGTTGCACAGCGGAACTACACCCCTCGGCAACCTGAACATTTCGGGATGATCGAGATCGTGCTTGAACAGTTCCAAGAGCATCGCGGCCCAGCTTCCAAGACAAAGAAGTTGAAGTTAAGGCTCGGGCGCAGCCTCATGATATCCGGCCGATTTCGAACTCCCAGCGGGTCTCCTCCTCTCCGCGGGGGGGCGCGGCGGCGAAGAATGTTCGCGCTAACGGCGCTTACAAAGGAGCCCGCAAGTTTAAGGCGAGGATCCTCGGTGACGGCAATCTTCACCTAGCGCCCTCCGGGGCCACGCTGCTCCAATCGCTGCCAAGACCATCGGGCTTGGCGGGCGGTAATGGCTGCGGTTCTCCTCGACAACCCAGACCAATCTGCTCTCCATTCATCCCACTTGCCGCGGAGCTCTCCTCCGTATAAGCTTCCTTCTTGCCGGTTTCGAGATCCAAGCAATTTCACGGATAGAGGCTCCTCTCTCAACTCGAGGCATAAAGAAATGGCGGAAAAGAGCTACGCTTGATAGATTCACAAAGTTTTCATGAGATGTGCGAAAACTGCCATGGTCGTAATGGCATTGGGGTGAAGTCAAGGAGGCGGAACCCCGTAGGTGTTCGCGATATCACGAAAAATTAGAGAAAGGCGGGCAGAGCCCGCAGAGAAGAACAAATGCGAAGAAGGGATATCCACCGAGCCGCCCAAGCGGCAGCTGGAGTACCTTCGCGCTGGATGCGCTATGCCTCCGTCGACACGTAAGAGGTAGTAGTACTCCTCAGATCCTTCGCAGGCGAGCTGGGGGAAGATTGCCCGCCTTTCGCAGAGCGCCATGAGCTGGCCTAGGCCGCCGATTTCACGACATCCCCTTGTCGGCTGGAGCCATGGCGGAGGTGGTGGGGAGATCGACGGGCGCAGGATGCTGGTGGCGATGGGGGGCGGAGCGCTGCTCTCTTTTCAGCCTTGGGAAGAAGGGGGGAGCGACGGAGGTTTTCGAGATTGGAGTAGCAACCGGCGTGATGGGCGAACTGCCCCTGTTTCCCCTGCTTATAAAGAGGGAGGGGGCGGACGTTCCGTCTTTCCAAATAAAGAAACCACCCACGATCTCTCCCATGACGCCGCATTCGACGCGTGCCATTCGTGGAGGGCGTGGTGGGTCCGGAGTGAGGCACGGCGTAACCCAGGCCGCGTGTGCCCGTCCCCTGTTATGGGCCTGGCCCAACAGCGCTCGGCACCGTGTGTGGCCCATACCCGGGGGCTCCTGTCGGTGTACTAGAGTAGGGGTACCCTAGTATCCCGAACCCGTGCACGGGCAGTTGCAGCATCCCGCGGCAAGGCTTGCTAGGTGACCGCCAAGGCCCTCCGTGGTTCCTTTGGAGCCATTCAAGAACAAGGCCCCGGCAAGAGGAGCTTGCCGGGAAGGCCAACCAAGGCATGACCAAAGTATTCAGGCCAAGGAGACAAGGCCCCGGCAAGAGGAGCTTGCCGGGAAGGCCAACCAAGGCATCTCAAGGAACTTGCCGCGACGCGCCACGCGTCCCGACAAGGCCCGGCGAGCGACAAGCTTCCGGGCGCCGACAAGATAACGATCATGCAAGGCGCTTGTCATGAAAATACCACTCTGCACTCGCGCCTCGCACATCCACCAACGTGTCGCCTCGACCTTTCCAGCGCAAGCGTGGCAAGAGGTCGTGTGCGGGCGGTGCGCGGTGGCAAGCGGCGCCGACAAGATTGCCATCGTGGCAGCGTGGCGCCCCTAACGGTCCTTTTTGCACTGTTTGGGCGACGCAGACGGCATTTAATGCCTTTGTCCCCGCCGCCGTGGTTAGGTATGATACATCGTACAAGTAGTTGTACCAACCGCATTCTTTTTCCATTTTTACCCTTGTCTACGCTGCCACCGCTCGGAGACCCCTTGAGCATATAAAAGGAGGCCCATGTTAACGAGAGGGGGGTTCGAAGGTTCAAACCAGAAAACACTCACGCTTAGGTCTCGTTAGCAGCTGGTGTGTACCGTAGCACTCAGCGCCCCAAGCAAGAACTCTATACACTCGCACATGCAGCAAAGAGGAGGTTATCTCCTGAGAGCTCCGGTTGGGTAACTGCTCGTGTGCTTCGATCCGCTTCTTCATGCGACCTCCGCCTCGCCGAACCGAAGGGGCTCGCACGCCGTCCCATAGGTGTTCATGGATCAGCTTCCCGACATGAAGGAAGGAAATATTAGATTCCAATTCCTTTAAAGAAGGGCATGGAACACTTTCCTAGAAACAAAATAAAATTACCATATGAATCTATCATGAGAGCCACTTATGGATTGCCTACCAAAGATGGCAATACCTAGATCTATCCTTGCTTTTATGCCTAGCTAGGGGCGTAAACGGTTGCGCCTTGTTGGGAGGCAACCCAATTTTATTTTTTAGTTTTTGTTTTTGCTTCTGTTTAGGAATAAATAATCCATCTAACCTCTGTTTAAATGTGGTTTTATCTTTTATTTAGTGTTTGTGCCAAGTTGAACCTATTGGATCTTCTTGGAGTTAGCAAATCCCGTAGCATGCACGTATGGTTAAAGTTGTGAAACAAATTTGAAACATGAAGTGTACCTGGCTTGTGCATCCTTATGAGTGGCGGTCGGGGACGAGCGATGGTCTTTTCCTACCAATCTATCCCCCTAGGAGCATGCGCGTAGTACTTGATTTTTGACGACTTCTAAATTTTTGCAATAAGTATATGAGTTCTTTTGACTAATGTTGAGTCCATGGATTGTACGCACTTTTACCTTTCCGCCTTTGCTAGCCTCTTCGCATGTGCATCGCCCTTTCTCACCTCGAGAGTTGGTGCAAACTTCGCCAAAAGGCCCAAACCCCGTGATATGATACGCCTCTTTCACACATAAACCTCCTTATATCTTCCTCAAAACAGCCACCATACCTACCTATTATGTCATTTCCATAGCCATTCGAGATATATTGCCATGCAACTTTCCACCGCTCCATTCATCATCATCATGACATACATTACTTTTGTTATATTGCCATTGCATGATCATGTAGTTGATATCGTATTTGTGGCAAAGCCACCATGCATTATTTTCATACATGTCACTCTTTGATTCATTGCACCATCCTGCACATCACGGAGGCATTCACATAGAGTCATATCTTGTTCTAGGTTTCGAGTTGTAATCCTTATGTTGTAATCAATAGAAGTGTGATAATCATCATTATTAGAGCATCGCCCAAACAAAAAAAAAGAAAGGCCAAAAAAAGAAAGGCCAAAAAAAGGGAAAGGCCAAAATAAAAAAAGAAAGGCCCAAAAAAAAGAAAAGAAAAGGGCAATGCTACTATCTCTTTTTTCCACACTTGTGCTTCAAAGTAGCACCATGTTCTTCATGTAGTGAGTCTCATATATTGTGCTTCAAAGTAGCACCATGTTTTTCATGTAGTGAGTCTCATATATTGTGATTCAAAGTAGCACCATGTTTTTCATATAGTGAGTCTCATAAGTTGTCTTTTTCATACTAGTGGGAATTTTTCATTATAGAACATGGCTTGTATATTCCTACGATGGGCTTCCTCAAATGCCCTAGGTCTTCATGAGCAAGCAAGTTGGATGCACACCCACTAGTTTTCTTTTGTTGAGCATTCATAGCTCTAGTGCATCTGTTGCATGGCAATCCCTACTCCTCATGTTGACATCAATTGATGGGCATCTCCATAGCCCATTGATTATCCTCGTCAATGTGAGACTTTCTCCTTTTTTGTCTTCTCCACACAATCCCCATTGTCGGTGTCAAAACCGGCGGATCTCGGGTAGGGGGTCCCGAACTGTGCGTCTAGGCGGATGGTAACAGGAGACAAGGGACACGATGTTTTACCCAGGTTCGGGCCCTCTTGATGGAGGTAAAACCCTACGTCCTGCTCGATTGATATTGATATTGTGGATGTTTACAAGTGGATCTACCACGAGATCAAGGAGGCTAAACCCTAGAAGCTAGCCTATGGTATGATTGTAAGGGTTGTTGTGATTCTAGTCCCACGGACTAAAGCCATCCGTTTATATAGACACCGAGAGGGCTAGGGTTACATAGAGTCGGTTACAATAGTAGGAGATCTACATATCCGATCGCCAAGCTTGCCTTCCACGCCAAGGAAAGTCCCATCCGGACACGGGACAAGTCTTCAATCTTGTATCTTCATAGTCTTGGAGTCCGTCGATGATGATAGTCCCGCCAATGATAGTTCGGCCGATGATGGTAGTCCGCTATCCGGACACCCCTAATCCAGACTCCTCAAGAGCTCCTCTAACCAGGCTTCAATGACGATAAGTCCGCGCAGATATTGCTTGGCATTGCAAGGCGGGTTCCTCCTCCAAATGATAGAAGATTGTGAACACCAGGATAGTGTCCGCTCGCAAAATAAATTCCACATTCCACCGTAGAGAGAATAATAATATATACACAAGTTCAATCTGGCCGACGCTTTTTGTGGCATGACATCACACCACTACCAAGCCATTACTCAATTTTTTTTACTTTACCACCTCAACAGATTTAGCTAAGCGTTTTTTGGCACGCCTTGTCAAGGTAGATCGCGCTTCCCTTAATTCGGGATTCTCATCAATACGGACGCGCGTAACCCAACCGCGCCATTGATGGTGATGCTTGGGAGATAAGTTTAGTTTTACCAGCCGGTGGGGACGCGAAGACTTCGCCTCACCATATAAGGGATAAGGATTCACCTTCTCACCCACGCCTTCTTCCTCCTTTGCTTATCCATCTCCGCAAGACTCGAGCTCCAGCGCCCAAGTTCACAAGATCTTGTCTCAACCTTCTCCGACCATGTCCGGAGCAGGAGGTAAATGGTTGGCCTCCACCGCTAAGGAGGAGCAATCGCCAAACTCGCAAGCGCCGGATACCTCTCCGGCGACATCGACATCGGCTGCCCGACGAGGGGCAGCTCATCCCCACCCCTGTGCCCCATGAGAGGGTCGCTTTCTTCCCCACTTCCTCCGCTGGATCGGGCTTTCCACTTCACCCCTTTGTCCAGGGGCTCATGTTCTACTACGGCCTGGATTTCCATGATCCGCGCCAACTTCATCCTCAACATCTTGGCGCTTATCGTCGGTGCGAGGCCTTCCTTCAGCATCCAGCCCCACTTCGCTTGCCAGGCTCAAGACCTTCAATGTCAAGTCAAGGTAGTGAAGGGCACTCAAGCCGGAGTGCGGAGGCGCCATGTTGGGCAAGATGCCCAACGCCTTTGGTTCAAGGGGCCTTCGTGGAATCCACAAGGTGGCAATTGGGGTGGTTCTATATCACCGAGCCGCTGTGGACCCTAAATGGGCGGCGGCCCGAAGTTTAGATCTGGTATCCCCACGCAGCTCACCTCCGGAAAGAGAAGGGCTTGCTATGGGGTAGTTCAAGGAGCCGACGGACTCCAAGCCTCGTGATCGTGAAGCTGGTGAAGAAGCTCAGCTGGTTAACGTGGTCCAGGTCATGCTCATCCGCCGGATTCTCCCATGCCAAGAGCGGGCATTCAATCTATGGGAGTTCGATCCGGAACAGCACCAGGCGCTGAGCAAGCTCTTCGACACGACGTACGAAGGCGCCTGGAAGGTGCTGTTCAAGGGCGCCGAAGCCCCCGCATCCGTGACTAAAGATTGCGGATTTCACTCGCAGCGCCAGGCCGACGAGGTAAGTGATTCTTCCCCTTTACGGGACACTTGTTTTACATAGTTTGACTCTATGCAGGTTTTAATTTCCCCTTTTCCTTTGACAGGACTGGATGAGGAAGGCGGAGCAGACACCGTCCCGCACTCCACGCCAGAAAATCCAAGAGACGCCGCTCAGCGAGGTTGCTGGTTCCGCACCGCACGTGGTGCCGGAGAAGAAGGCCAAGAAGGAGGCCACGGTGCTCGAAGAGTGCCTGCAGTGTGTCCGACGACTGGGCGGACTCCTCCCCGAGAATGAGGAGGAGGAAGAGGACTCTCTCCTGCAGGAGGGAGAGAGGAAGAGGAAGGCTTCCCAACAGGGGAGGCCAAAGGGTCCAAGAGGGAAGGACTATTCTCGACAGCCTCGCCAACATCAACGCTGGCGCAGGAAGAATGGCCTTCAAGGGCCAGCCTCCGCGAGATCGTAAGTATCCGGATTCCTGAATAATTTATAATTTCTTTTTCTGCGCCACATAGTGTCATTCTAATGCCGCATGCCCGTAGTCCGCCAGTGATGATCTCCCGCTTCATCGAAGCGGGTCGTTGGCTCCGCCGGATGTAGACTCCATCCCGACCGCCTCCACCTCGCGACGCCGAGGACGCCGAGGTGGGATCCCAAGAAGCGACCCATCGGGGAGGCCCGGTGGCGCCACAAGGCGCCCTCCTGCACTTTGCGCTGACTCCACAATGTAACCCGCAGTGGTTCCGGGTTCTGGCCGGGCGCCCTTCAACGAAGGGCAAGACTGCGACGCCGCGGCTTCCGGCCCAACCGAGGCGCCGGTAATTTGTTGAGGCGCTGCAGAGCGCCCATCGAGAAGAACACCGCACTATTATGAGTGCGGTGATCCAAGGTGCAGCTCGCCAAGAGCGGGCTGACCGAAGCCTCGCAGAGCCTTCTATCGTGCTTTGAGGTAAGAAGTTAAAATATGCAATGTAATACCGCGATAGACAAGAGCCCTCGATGCTCGGTTCGGTGTTCGGAAAGAAAAGCCGACCGAGGATCTGAAAAAAGATATACGAGGGTTGCTAAAAATTGTGTCAATATGGGTTGCAGGCTGCGCTGCCGACCTCGCCAGACCGATCATGAGGTTGGTGCTGTGAAGCAGAGTCGAGCGGTCCGAGCAAGAGCTCGGCCGCCGCCAGAAGCAGCTCCAGACAAAGAAGGTGAGTAACACCACTTTGAACTTGTACCTTACAGAAAAGGATTTAGGTTGCAACAAAAAATAACAAGAATAACATGGGTACTGCAGGGCCACTTAACGAGGTGGCGACCTCAAGGAGGCCGTGGTTCCGCGCCGAACGCAATGCGCCACGAACGGGCAGAGCGAGAAAAGCAGGAGGCGGTGGTGGTGGTTCAGCAAGAGCTCCAAGTTCTCATGGAAAAGCATGAGAGTTTGGAGCGTGACTCAAAGACTCGAGAGTCCGAGCTTGCCTCGCCTCAAAGTGCTAAAACCACCAAGGCCGAGGCCCATAAGTCCCTTCAGAGATTGAGTTGATGAGGAAGATAGCGCGGTAAGGCATTTTTCATGCAAAGCAAGCATGTGAATGTAAATTACGGTTACTTACCCGAATTCGAGCTCTCTGTATGCTTGCAGATCTGCTCGCAGCGTGTCTCGATGTCAGCCGATTCTACCGAGCCGAGGAGGGAGCTCAACGGAGAAGGTCTTCGGTCTCAAGATGTCGAGGCCGCCATCCGGTGTTTCTAGCGACCAGTCAAGCAGCTGGTCGAGCTTCACAAGGTGGCCGAGCAGGCCATGAAGGGCCTCATAGTCCGCTGTGGCTCGGAGAGGCCATGCCTAGGAGCTACTTCGCCTGCGGCGGCGGCTGGTGGATGCGCGCCCTCGGGTGGAGGTTATCAAGCGCCCGCTTGTATTGAAGGTGCTCATCGGGCCCTTGCCCGCGCAAAAGTGCATTGGGGCAAGCTGGATGCGGAGAAGCTAATCATCGACGCGCCACCAGCGGGCAAGGAACATCGACGCCCAAATCTACTATAAGGCTGTCCTGAAGGGTGCCCGCAAGATTGCGGATGAGTGCCCCAGGGATGTAATTTTTGAGTGAATTCGCAATGTGTTATCCTGTGCGCTGAAAACGTTGTTCATATGCGCTAAGCAACGCTTATTAATTTAAAATATTACCTTCTGTGCGGCCGTTTATTAAATCTGAGAGATGGCAAGTCGTCGGCTTCAGCCCCCATGCCACGAGTGCTGGGGTGTTCGGGATAAACTTGAGCACTCTTGTTCCCATTTTTGGGTCCATCTAGGAGGCGCTCAACACAACGAACAAGGCAACCGGACTTATAGTGCTTGAACACTCTCACTTAGCCATAGAATTCTATAATTTTAAATTTCGGCGAAGCCCCTAGTATTCGGAAGACCGAATTGGGGCGCTATCCACGCCTTCATCGGACATAATCCGAAATTCGCTCAAGCGCGAGGTCTTTAATGACCCGAAGGACCTCTCGAACAGCGACCAGTCTCTCGCCTTATCATGCCGCCAGTTTTAGCTTTCCATCGAGGCGTTAACCCGCTCAACCGGGCGCAATCGCAGTGGTTCTCCCTGCTACCTTAGCCGATAGAACGGAACGTAAGGTGCCAAACATGGGAGCCGGGCAAACCCAACTATTGACCCAAGACATGATTCGAGCCGATTCATATAATGCTATAAGTTCGGGTGCCGACTTGTGAAAGTGTGCGGACTTTATCACACCATAATGCGGAGGACATAAGCCCTCGTGTATTTGGTCAGTACTCAAGATGCACGGGTGCAACATGTCGTAAATGAACATATATATATAAAGTAATGCAATTATAGGCAAAAAGTGCTGCATTTTATTCGAGAAGATATGCTATCAAGGCGGAATGATACAAATAAAGCGGAAAGCAAGGGATTGATTTAATTAAAGGCGTCTCTCCAGGGTAGGCCGCGGAATGTTGTATTTAACAATTTTAATGCTCGTGATGGAGACCACCTGAGTGTTCGTCGCGGCCTTTGTCCTTCCCTGGCTGTTGCATCATGAGTTCGGCAGGTTCGCAGCCGGACTGAGTTCTGTATAAAAAAAGAAAGAAATAAAAGAAAAAAGAGCGACACACTTGGGAGCCCCTGGTGTGGTCGAGCCGCACTCTGGGTCTGTTGTGGTTGTGCCTCTCCCCCTATGCCCATGGTATCTCCAAGCCGTAATTATGTACGTGGAGAGCTTGTCTTACAATATTTCGAGGGCTGGGGTTGAGGCCGCATTGCTAAGCGTGCTCGGAACGTGCCGGGTGGTCTTGGTTGATGTTGCTCCGGCGCTTTGGTCGTGGTCCGCCGCTTAACGGCCGGACTCAGAATTGCCTTAAAAGGCTGCTCGTATTTCGCGAGAGTCGCTGTATGTTCCTCCGCTCGAGGAGCGCCCGTGTTTCCATTGACCGTGATGACTCCACGAGGGCCCGCATCTTGAGCTTAAGGTATGCATAATGCGGACCGCGCTGAATTTTGTAAACGCCGTCGTCCGAAAGCAGAGCATGATAGCCGCCATGAACGGGACTATGTCAAGATTAACTCCTCGCTCGAAATTATCCGGGATCCAAGACCACTTCAAAGTAACTAAGCCTGTATAATTGGCCTCGACACTGGTATGACACCTTTGAAGGTTGTCCTTGTAGGTTTAATCCTTGAAGGGTCTATGCCCATCTTGCGCATCGATCCCGATAAAGCAGGTTCAGGCTATCGCCGCCGCCCATCAGACTCTCGTGAGGTGAAATCCATCGGTGATTGGGTCTAAAACCATCGCGCGAATCCGCCATGGCGGATATGGTCGGATGGTCTCTTCGATCGGAAGTGATCGGGCAAGAGGACCATGGGTTGAATTTTGGGGCGATCGCTCCATCGCAGATACGTCCCTTTAGTGCACGCTCCGCCCCTCTTGGGAATATGCGCTATGATATCATGTTTACCGTTCAACTTGAGGGGGAATCCTTTTGTCCTCTCGTTGTTCGCTGCCGGTCTCTTCCTCGCCATCGCTGTAGCCCCTTTTCATTGTTTTCGCGATTAATTTGCCCGCTTGCTGGATTTTTGGGGTTCCATGTATTTGACAAGAGTGGTCGAGTATTCGGTCCAAATTGGACGGCCCGGAGTGGTTCTTTTGAATGGCTTCTTCCGCTGACCGGTTTGAGCCTCGAATCCGGGCGCTGATCGCCAGATCTCATTGCTGCCGCCGCACGCGGCGTTTGTTTTGTTTCGACGCAACCTGCCATTGCGGTCCTTGGTATCCGGACTGCCAGCGTTTTTGCCGAGGTTGTTGCTGCGAGCTAGCCAGCTATCCTCTCCGCAGAAGCGGGTCATGAGTGATGTGAGGGCTGCCATGGATTTCGCTTCTCCGTCCTAGGTGCCGGGCCAGCCACTCGTCATGATGTTATGTTTGAAGGCAGCGAGGGCCTCGCATCCGGACGGTCGACGATTTGATTTTTCTTTGTTAAGAACCGTGTCTGAATTGCTCGCCGATTCGTCTGCTGCTGGATTATGTGGCTTAGGTCATCTGTGGTTCCGTGGTCGCATATATGTGCCCCGAAGTTGTCGAGGAATGCGGCTTCCGTGTCTTCCCAGCATCCAATTGACTCTCGGGCAGGCTGTTAAGCCAATGCCGAGTTGGTCCTTTAAGCTTGAGCGGGAGATATTTGATGGCGTGAAGATTGCCGCCGGGCCATGTGTATATGGAGAAGATAATCCTCAATCCAAACCGCTGGGTCTGTTGTGCCATCGTGAGATTCGATGTTAACGGGTTTAAACCCTTCAGGATTTGATGATCCATTACTTCGCTGAAGCATAGTGGGTGTGTGGCGCCTCAGATTGAGCAATATAGCGACGTAGCTCGAGAGAGCGTTGTTCGCTGTGTTCGCCCGCCGAGTAGTTATATCCGCGCGACGGTATTCGCTAGGGTCTTGGGGCGCCCACGTGATCCATAGATAGATCTGGATTGTCTTGCCTTGTCCTCCAATATATCCCGCAAGTCCGCGCGTCCCCCGTGACTTCATGCTTTTTGAGCGATGCCGGGTACGGTTTTGGTGGAGGGCTTGCATGCCTTCTTCGCGCGCCACGAGGTGGCCGGTCTGCCAGACAGCGCTGGTGATGCAGGTTTGTATGCCTCCTCCTCTAATCGGGGAGCAACTTGCGCTTTGGGTAACTTTTGAGGGGCGTCGAAGTTTATATTTTCGCCGCGAGGACCTCGGTCCATCCGTCGGCCAAGAGGTCTTGATCAGCTTGAAGTTGTTGCTGCTTTTCTTTAGGTTGTTTGCCGTGGCCATTAGCCTGCGCCCAAACGCCTTGTTCGACGGGATCCTCAGCACGATGAATTCTTCGTCGCCGAGGCTTGCCTCGTCGCCGAGGGAGGTAAGTAATTGTCATCCTCGACCTCGCCGCCCGCCGCCCTCTCGTGGGGCTTGCTTCGCCTCCTCCCGCGCTGGATCGCCGAGGGAGTTGTCTTCGCACTTTTCGGGTGTTATTATCTCCCGTGCCGGAATCTCCATTCTGCTGTGGCGGATTTAGAGCGGCGCACCAAGGCCGGGCGCTGGGCTGTTTCTTTAAGGAATCGCCTCCGCCGCTTTTTTGCCGCCCCCATCTTTTGGGGTGTCCACCCTGTATATGTCGATGACGAGGTGGTCTTCCAAAGGTCCTGTAGGCACTGGTTCTTGGTAGTCTCCGTATCGCCGCCCATACCGCCGATGTCTTCGGAGTCGAGTTGAGTACGCCGTTAAATCGCCGACGGTGGCTACGGCGGGTGGTGGGTGGGCTCTGAATTTCTTCGCCGTCCGCGATCTCAACCATCTCCGCCGTAGTTCGCCAGGCTCTCCGGATAGCGAGAGATGCTTCAGTGAATTTATGATATCGCCAAGGGCGAGTGCTGAAAGATGTCCGCAGCGGTGAATTCCATGATCGGCGCCAATCGGATTCGACCGGGCGTGGGCGCAGGAGGTTCGGAGTCCGCAGGAGTCCGCACCGGAGTCGCGAGCTTTATGCGGACAAGGTAAGTGTTCGCCCATCGCCGAGAAGTTGACGCCCCGAGGCGGTGTCCAGCCATCCGCCCTCGATCCGAGCGATCGCTCCGGACTATGGGTCGGAGCGGATTCGCAGCGGCCTCCAAGGTGCCGCCGGCGGCGAATTAGGTCATGCCCATCGTGACAGCGGCGCACGCCGGGCTGTGGCTCGATCCATCGAGGATCAAGTCCCCGCGATATCGGCCGTGAAGTTTAGGTTTCCAAACCTGACTCGACGGCCAGGGCGAAGCTTCGATCTGCTCCAGATGGCTGCGAAGTTGCCCGCAGCGCGGGCCGCCGTCACGAAGATCTGTCCGGGAGAAAAATCTCACCCAGACTGCGCTGTTGTTGATTGAAGAGGCCATCGTTTATCGCTGACGCACACAGAGGAACTCTCAATGAAAGCACCAATGTCGGTGTCAAACCGCGGATCTCGGTAGGGGGTCCCGAATCTGTGCGCCTAGGCGGATGGTAACAGGAGACAAGGGACACGATGTTTTACCAGTGTTCGGCCCTCTTGATGGAGGTAAAACCCCACGCCCTGCTCGATTGAATTGATATTGTGGATGTTTACAAGAGTGGATCTACCACGAGATCAAGGAGGCTAAACCCTAGAAGCTAGCCTAAGGTATGATTGTAAGGGTTGTTGTGATTCTAGTCCCACGGACTAAAGCCATCCGTTTATATAGACACGGAGAGGGCTAGGGTTACATAGAGTCGGTTACAATAGTAGGAGATCTACATATCCAGACGCCAAGCTTGCCTTCCACGCCAAGGAAAGTCCCATTCTGGACACGGGAGAAGTCTTCAATCTTGTATCTTCATAGTCTTGGAGTCCGTCGATGATGATAGTCCGGCCAATGATAGTTCGGCTGATGATGGTAGTCCGGCTATCCGGACACCCCCTAATCCAGGACTCCCTCACCCATCATCATATTCTATTCCACCCATAGTGCTATATCCATGGCTAACGCTCATGTATTGCGTGAAGGTTGAAAAAGTTTGAGATTATTTAAGTGTGAAACAATTGCTTGGCTTGCCATCGGGGGTATAGAAGTTGGGAACATCTTTGTGTGACGAAAATGAAGCATAGCCTAACTATATGATTTTGTAGGGATGAACTTTCTTTTGCCATGCTATTTTGAGAAGACATGATTATTTTGATTAGTATGCTTGCAGTATTATTATTTTTATGTCAATATGAACTTTTGTCTTGAATCTTTCGGATCTGAATATTCATATCACAATTAAGAAGTTTTACATTGAAATTATGCCAAAGTATCACCCCGCATAAAAAATTATCTTTTATCATTTACCTACCGAGGACCAGCAGGAATTAAGCTTGGGGATGCCCGATACGCTCCAACGATCTATGATTTTTGATTGCTCCATGCTACTTTATCTATTGTTTTGGACTATAATGGGCTTTATTTTCCACTTTTATATTACTTTTGGGACTAACCTATTAACCGGAGGCCCAGCCCTGTAATTGCTGTTTTTTTGCTCATTTCAAAGTGTTTCAAGAAACGGAATATCAAACGGAGTCCAAACGGAATGAAACCTTCGAACGTGATCTTCTCACCGAACGTGATCCAGAGACTTGGACCCTACTCCAAGAGTTGCCGAGGCGGTCACGAGGTGGGGGCGCGCCTCTAGGCGCCGCACCCCGCCTCGTGGGCCCCCTGACGCTCCACCGATGTACTCCTTCCTCCCATATATACCTACGTATCCCCGAACGATTAGAACAGGAGCCAAAAACCTAATTCCACTGCCGCAACTTCCTGTATCCACGAGATCCCATCTTGGGGCCTGTTCCGAGCTCACGGAGGGGGCATCCACCATGGAGGGCTTCTACATCAACACCATAGCTCCTCCGGTGAAGTGTGAGTAGTTTACTTTAGACCTTCGGGTCCATAGCTAGTAGCTAGATGGCTTCTTTCTCTTTTGGATCTCAATACAATGTTCTCCCCTCTCTTGTGGAGATCTATTCGATGTAATCTTGTTTTTTGTGTGTTTGTTGAGACCGATGAATTGTGGGTTTATGATCCAGCTTATCTATGGAAAATATTTGATTCCTCTCTGAATTCTTTTTATGTATGATTGAGTTATCTTTGCAAGTCTCTTCAATTATCTGTTTGGTTTGGCCAACTAGATTGGTAGTTCTTGCAATGGGAGAAGTGCTTAGCTTTGGGTTCAATCTTCCGTGTCCTTACCAAAGGATGTAAAGGGTTGCAAGGCACGATTGTATTGTTGCCATCGAGGATAACAAGATGGGGTTTTTATCATATTGCATGAATTTATCCTCTACATCATGTCATCTTGCTTAAGGCGTTACTCTATTTTTAACTTAATACTCTAGATGCATGCTGGATAGCGGTCGATGAGTGGAGTAATAGTAGTAGATGCAGAATCGTTTCGATCTACTTGTTTTGGACGTGATGCCTATATACATGATCATTGCCTAGATAACCTGATAACTATGCTCAATTCTATCAAT
Organism: Aegilops longissima; assembly: GCA_021605205.1. NCBI lineage: Eukaryota > Viridiplantae > Streptophyta > Magnoliopsida > Poales > Poaceae > Aegilops > Aegilops longissima. The sequence continues at coordinate 299,719,078 of CM038682.1, read as the reverse complement.
TGCTCAACAGTAATTTGTTCACCCACCGTAGAATATCTATGCTCTTGAGAGAAGCCACTAGTGAAACCTATGGCCCCCGGGTCTATTCTCATCATATCAATCTCCATCACTTTATTTACTTGCTTTGCTTTTACTTTTCACTTTGCATCTTTATACCAAAATACCAAAAATATTATCTCTCATCAGATCTCACTCGTAAGTGACCGTGAAGGATTGACAACCCCTAATCGCTTGGTTGCGTAGTAGCTATCGCTTTGTGCAGGTACGAGGGACTTGCGCGTGGCCTCCTACTAGATTGATACCTTGGTTCTCAAAAACTGAGGGAAATACTTACGCTACTGTGCTGCATCATCCTCTCCTCTTCGGGGAAAACCAACGCAAGCTCGAGACGTAGCACTTAGTAATCTTTGGGTGTTAATCACATGGCTATGTGAACTATGACTCTAGTAAACGCTTTGAGTGTTGGTCACATGGCGATGTGAACTATGGGTGTTAATCACATGGTGATGTGAACTATTGGTGTTAAATCACATGGCGATGTGAACTAGATTATTGACTCTAGTGCAAGTGGGAGACTGAAGGAAATATGCCCTAGAGGCAATAATACAGTTATTATTTATTTCCTTATTACATGATAAATTTTTATTATTCATGCTAGAATTGTATTAACCGGAAACTTGATACATGTGTGAATATATAGACAAAACAGAGTGTCGCTAGTATGCCTCTACTTGACTAGCTTGTTTATCAAAGATGGTTATGTTTCCTGACCATAGACATGTGTTGTCATTTGATGAACAGGATCACATCATTAGGAGAATGATGTGATGGACAAGACATATTCGTTAGCTTTGCACTATGATCGTTTAGTTTATTGCTATTGCTTTCTTCATGACTTATACATGTTCCTATGACTATGATATTATGCAACTCCCGAATACCGGAAGAACACTTTGTGTGCTACCAAACATCACAACGCAACTGGATGATTATAAAGGTGCTCTACAGGTGTCTCCGATGGTGTTTGTTGAGTTGGCATAGATCGAGATTAGGATTTGTCACTCCGATTGTCGGGGAGGTATCTCTGGGCCCTCTTGGTAATGCACATCACTATAAGCCTTGCAAGCATTGTGACTAATGAGTTAGTTGCGGGATGATGCATTACGGAACGAGTAAAGAGACTTGCCGAGTCTCGTTCATGTCTACATAGTTCTCGAACCCGTAGGGTCCGCACGCTTAACGTTCTGTGACGATTTTTATTATGAGTTATCTGATTTGATGACCGAAGTTTGTTCGGAGTCTCGGATGAGTTCAGGGACATGACGAGTAGTCTCTAAATGGTCGAGACGTAAAGATCAATATATTGGAAGTCTATATTCGGACATCGGAAAGGTTCCGAGTGATTCGGGTATTTTTCGGAGTACCGGAGAGTTACGGGAATTCGTATTGGGCGTTAATGGGCCATACGGGAAAGGAGAGAAAGGCCTCAAGGGTGGCCGCACCCCTTCCCCATGGACTGGTCCGAATTGGACTAGTGAAAGGGGCGCCTTCCTTCCTTCTCCTTCTCCTTCCCTTTTCCTATTCCATGTGGGAGGTGGAACTTACTAGGACTAGGGAGTCCTAGTAGGACTCCACACTTTGGGCGCGCCCTATGAGGGTCGGCCTTCTCCTCCCTCCATCCTTTATATACGTGGCCAGGGAGCACCACATAGACACACAAGTTGATCATTGATCTCTTAGCCGTGTGCGGTGCCCCCCTCCACCATAATGCATCTTGGTCATATCGTCGTAGTGCTTAGGCGAAGCCCTGTGCCGGTAGCTTCATCATCACCGTCATCACGCCGTCAGGTCGACGAAGCTCTCCTCAAGCTTCCATCGATCGTGAGTTCGTGGGACGCCACCGAGCTGAACGTGCAGATCGCGGAGGTGCCCGACGCTCGGTACTAGGATCGGTCAATCGTGAAGACGCATTTACTACATCAACCAGCGTTGTCATAACGCCTTGCCGGGTTCACGAGGGTACATGGACAATACTATCCCCTCTCGTTGCTATACATCAACATGATATTGCGTGTGCGTAGGAAATTTTTTGAAATTACTACGTTCCCCAACAACTACGTTCTCCAACACCGGCGAGGCGGCCGGTGAAGGCGCTGGCGATGGGGCCACACCCGAGGCAGCCGGGGAGGGAGCCAGCGGCGAGGCCGATGGTGACGGTGAGGGCGGCGTGGGGGCGCGAGGACCACCGAAGCCCAGAGGCGGTCCAAGAGCCAAGCGGGGTCGTCGGCCGGCGGCGACGGGGCGACGAGAGGTGCCTGCTGCTGAAAGGGAAACACCTTCTCATCAAACTAAACATGTTGGGAGGTGAATACACGGTGTGAGACAGGGTCGTAGCAGCGGTAGCCTTTAGTGTTAGGTGGGTAGCCGAGGAATATGCAAGCGACGGAGCTAGGTGCAAGCTTATGAGGCGCAGTGGCGGCGATGCTAGGATATTAGAGACAACCGAAGATGCGAAGCTCATCATAAGAGGGTGGTGCACGAAGAGAAGATAATGGGGTGCAAAGTTCCCGCGAGTATGACAGGGGTGGATGTTAATGAGGAGTGATGCGGTGGCGAGAGTGTCGGGCCAAAAGCGTGGAGGCGTATTGGCATGAAAGAGAATCATCCGAACACAGTCATTAAGAGTGCGAAGGACACACTCAGTGCGACCGTTTTTTGCGAAGTGTACGGGCATGTGAGACAAAAAGTCGTGCCATGTGTGGTGAGGAGAGTGCGAACAGCAAAGTTGTCGAACTCCTTCTTGTATATGTTTGAAACTCAAGGATGGGATGAGCAAACTGCGTGAAAACATAGGAGTAGAATGCAGGGAGAGTGGAGATAATATCGGACTTACGCCGCAACGGGAAGGTCCACACATAGTGTGAAAAATCATCAAGAATAACAAGATAATAAAGATAGCCCATATTACTCGCAACTAGAGAGGTCCAAACATCACTATGAATTAACTCAAACGGGTACGATGCAACATGAGAAGATGCCCTAAATGGAAGATGAGCATGTTTGCTGAGGCGAAAAGCATGACAAGAGTGATTGTCGATCTTATTACACGTGAATGAAAAACTCCGATGTATATGATGAAGGGTGGCGGGGTTGGGATGACCCAAGCGAGCATGCCAAAGATCCACACCGGTGGCGAGGGCAACAGGTGATGAAGTCATATACCTAGGGTAGGGTCATGGACCTGCCCAAGGGTACCCTCCCCAAGGACACTCGCGAAAGAAGTTGCCTTCCAGTCGACCTGGTAGGCTTCCACTCGACAGAATCCGAGACACTCGACCAAGAAGGCTCACTCGACCATTAGATGCTCAGGAATCATTCTGTATCCAAACGGTTTGTAATTAAGTAGTCTTTATGGTCATGATGACACTTTATGTCCGGCGTTACCAGTAACGCCAGGTCTTAACGTACCTTAAACCCTCTGCTACGTGGGTTGGCTGGGGTCCTGGCGCACTATATATAAGCCACCCCCCTCCACAAAGTGTAAGGGTTCGCACCTGTAACACATACGATATAATCCATCGACCGCCTCCGGGCCCGAGACGAGGGCTGTTACTTCCTCCGAGAAGGGCCTGAACTCAGAAATCCCTTGCGATACAACTACTCCATAGCTAGGATCTTGCCTCTCCATTCCTACCCCCATTCTACTTGCCGACTTAGAACCACGACGGTTGGCGCCCACCATGGGGCAGGTGTCCTAGCGATTTGTTGGAGAAGTTGGGATTCTTTCGATCTCCTACATCATGGTTTCAGGTGGAGTTTGGTCGAGGGTCGCGAGATCCGCCTCGGTGCACTTCACGTCAGAGCCGACGACTCCGCTTGGCTTCGTGGAGGCTCCACTCGACTTGAACGCTCCCCCGTCCACGGCGGCGACACTGCTGCAGTGTCTGCGGTGTCCTCCTCAAGGCAACCATCGACCCAAGATGGGTCGGCTCTGTGCCGCCCTCGCCCCAGCCTCTCCCTTGGCGCAAGCGCTCTGGTCGGTCGAGGCTTCAGCGGTGGGTGAGGCATGCGGTGGCTCGCCAATCGGCCACCCCCCAAGTCGCGGTGATCGAGCCCCATGAATCTCTCTACGGCCTGTTCGATCTGTCGACCGGCTCCGCAGAGATCTGCGTCCGAAAAGGCGATAGCGATGACCCGGGCGGAGAGGTTACGATGGTCGATGGACCACGCAGTCCCCCGGATTCCCCGCACCAACGGAGGTGATGGTGGAGGCGATCCGCGCAAGCCCACGAAGAGTACCTGCCCGAGCCCCTCACTTCGCTTCGAGGGAGGAGCTTCCCGCCGGAACATGGATGCGCTTCACACTCCTATCGTTGGAGAAACCCCGAGGCTCGTGCCTTGGAGGATGCGCGCCATTAACCTGGCTGAGGGCACTCGACCGAGAACCTTCAGCGAGTACTCGACGAACGCTACGACCAAGGGTTCCAGAATCCAATCGACGTCGCCTCTTCCACCACCAACTCAGGTATATCGAACTCCGATTCAGAATTTAGCAGCTGCCACCAGATAGCAGAGTCAATTCAGCCTTCCTGCACGGAGGCGGTAGAGGTTTGCTACAAATCGAGATCTGCTCCGGGCGGCAGGAGACCAAAACTCAGTCATATCACAGTCGCGGAACAGGATTCACAGTCGATCCGTCGCTGCGAATTCAGTCCAGTCGGCCCATAGTCCGAGATCGCCCCCGAGGCGTGAGGAACGTGGGGGCCGGCGTGATGGTCAGTACAAGAGCCACGAGCAATATGAGCACCGATTCGATCGCAATGATCGACGTCGAGTGCCCACTCCTCCCCCAAGAGGTGGATCAGACGCTCCTCGGCAGCAGGACGACAGACGCCAGCACAGTGTTGGGCGAAGAGTTCCAGTCGACCCCAAGGAACCAGGCTTTGATGCGAGATCTATTATTGTTCAAGGTTTGGTCGACAGGAACAGAGCTCACCGAGAAGGCCATGACAGAGATGTTCCTCCGGCAGCAGAGTTCATGTCTCAGGGCCAGAGTGTTTCAGCAGAGCCATCAGAGCCGCAGTGGTTCCTCCCAACTTCAAAGTTGGCGATCGAGTCGATAAGTTCATGGTGAATCCAAGCCTGACACTTGGCTTGAAGATTACCGAGTGGCTGTTTAGATCGGTGGCGGCAACGATGAGGTAGCCATGAAGCATTTGCCTCTTATGTTGGAGGGTTCAGCCGAGCGTGGTTGAATCGCTTAGCACCAGCAGATTTACACTTGGGAAGATCTTGCCCGAGTGTTTGTCAGACATTTGAAGGACTTGCAAGTTTACCAGCAGGGTTGACGGAGTTGCGATGTGTGCGTAAGTCGAGTGAAACTTTGAGAGATTACATCCAGAGGTGGATCACTTTGCACCACACAGTTGAGAATGTATCTGATCACCAGGCAGTTTGTGCCTTCAAAGAAGGTGTCAAGAACAGAGAGTTGAGTTTGAAATTCGGTCGAACCGGAGATATGACCCTGAGTCGGATGATGGAGATTGCCACCAAGTATGCAAATGGTGAAGAAGAGGATCGGCTTCAGAGTGGTAAATACAAATCGGCCGCTAATGAGGCCGGCGGAGGAAATTCTAGTCGGAAGCAGAAGCGCAAAGCCAAGCCAGCTGCTCCTGGAGAGGCCTTGGCTGTGACCCCAGGAAAGTTCAAGGGGAAACCCAAGGGTCCTTGGAACCCCAAGAAGGTGAAAGACCAGGATGGAAATGACGTGTTGGATTTGCCATGTCACATTCACACGAAGAAAGATGAAGAGGGTAAACTCATTTACCCGAAACATACCACTCGACAGTGTCGGCTCTTGATTCAGCAGTTCCAAGGGAAACAACCCAAGGATAAGGATAAGGAGACAGACAAAGTTGAGGACAAAGATGACAGCGATGATGGATATCCCCAGGTCAATTCCACCCTGATGATTTTTTTTGACATCGAAAGCAAAAGTCGATTGAAGGTTATCAATCGGGAAGTGAACATGGTCACTTAGGTGACGCCCAACTATCTGAAATGGTCCCAGACCGCCATCACATTCGACCAGTCCGATCACCCGACGCACATTGCCACCCCTGGGAGGCAAGCGTTGGTGGTCGACCCAGTCGTCGAAGGCACTCGACTGACCAAAGTTCTGATGGATGGTGGTAGTGGCTTGAACATATTGTACGCAGAGACGTTGAAAGGGATGGGCATTCGATGTCCGGACTCAGCACAAAGAATATGAGCTTCCACGGAGTCATTCTTGGAAAGAAGGCTGAGTCACTCGCCAAATTGCTCTTGATGTAGTTTTGGTGATTCAAGCATTTCGAAAGAAAAGTTGACCTTTGAGGTCGTGGATTTCAGAGCGCTTATCACGCTATTCGGGAAGGCCAAGATATGCACGTTCATGGCCCACCATGTTACGTGTATCTTAAATCGAAGATGCTCTGGCCCCAAGGGCGTGATCACCGTTACGGAAATCGGAAGAAGGCGGAAGAGTGCTTCGTAAGGGCTCTAAGATTGCCGATGTTCAGTTGGCAGTGGTAGAGTTACAAGAGTATCGAAAACTGCAGATCCGAAAGTGATTTGTTGCGAGCTAAGAAGCCGCCACTGAGTCGACATTCCAGTTGTCGGTGAGACGAAACAGGTTCACATTCACCGATCGATCCCAATGCTGCTCCGACCAACATCTCAACAACACTCGACTCAAAATAGGAAGAAGCGCCATCCAGTTCCTCCGTGAGAACTGGGACATCTTTGCATGGAAGCTCTGCGACATGCCGGTGTTCCTGTGGGGCTGGCTGAGCAACGCCCACGAGTCGACCCAAAAGTCATACCGGTTAAAGAATATCTTCGACGGTCCGCCGTCCAGAAGAGAAAGGCCATTGGTGAAGAGGTGGCTTGGCTCTTAGCGGCAGAGTTCATCCGAGAGATCTACCACTACGAGTGGCTCGCGATGTCGTCATGGTCCCCAAGAAGGACAAGTCGTTGCGCATGTGCATCGATTTCAAGCATATCAATCGGGCCTGCCCGAAAGATCATTTTCGTCTTCCTCGTGTTGACCAAATAGTCGACTCAACTGCGGGATGTGAGAGGTTGTCTTTTTTATACGCCTATTCCGGGTACCATCAGATCCGTCTGTATGGACCCGATGAGATTAAAACAGTGTTCATCACTCCATTCGGGTGCTTTTGTTATGTCACCATGCCATTCGGTCTCAAGAACGCCGGAGCCACATTCATGAGGATGATTCAGAAGTGTTTGCTCACTCAAATTAGTCGGAATGTGGAAGCGTACATGGATGATATCGTGGTCAAGTCACGAAAGGGTTCCGACCTGTTGACTGACCTTGCTGAAACATTTGCCAATCTCAGGAGGTATGATATCAAGCTTAACCCATCAAAGTGCACATTTGGAGTTCTGGTGGAAAGTTACTCGGTTTTCGTTTCGAGCGGGAATCGATGCTAACCCCGAAAAGGTTGGCACTATACTCCGAATGAAGCGCCCTGTGCGTGTGCATGATGTCCAGAATCTTACTGGATGCTTGGCCGCTTTAAGTCGATTCATCTCTCATCTCGGTGAAAAGGCATTGCCTCTTTACCGACTAATGAAGAAGTCAGACAAGTTCGAGTGGACTCCAGAAGCTGATGCAGCGTTTGCAGAGCTAAAAGCTCTGCTTTCCACCCAGCCAGTGCTTGCTGCTCCTATCAGCAAAGAGCCTTTGTTTCTTTACATTGCAGCCACTGGACAAGTCGTCAGTACCGTACTTACGGTCGAGCGGGAAGAAGAAGGAAAAGCCTTCAACGCCCAGTTTATTATCTTTCTGAAGTGCTGACCCCATCAAAGCAAAGATACCCTCACTATCAGAAGCTTGTTTATGGGATTTATATGACCACAAAGAAGGTTGCTCATTATTTCTCTGATCATTCCATTACGTCGACGACGCCCATTGTCGGAAATTCTTCATAACAGAGATGCAACTGGTCGAGTGGCTAAATGGGCGATTGAACTCCTTCCCCTTGATATCAAATTTGAGGCAACGAAAGCCATCAAGTCCCAAGCAATAGCAGACTTCCTCGCCGAGTGGACTGAACAGCAACTTCCGACTCAAGTTCACTCGGAGCACTGGACTATGTTTTTCGATGGTTCCAAGATGCTGAATGGTTCTGGTGCGGGGGTTGTGTTGGTTTCCCCCCGAGGAGATAAACTCAAATATGTTCTCCAGATTCACTTTGATTCTTCCAACAACGAAGCAGAATATGAAGCACTCATGTATGGGTTGCGTATGGCCATTTCACTTGGCGTCCGTCGCCTTATGGTCTACGGCGACTCGGATCTGGTTGTTAATCAAGTGATGAAGGAGTGGGATGTCAGAAGCCCAGCTATGACAGGTTACTGTAATGCAGTGAGAAAGCTGGAGAAGAAATTCGAGGGGTTAGAGCTTCATCATATACCCCGACTGAAAAATCAAGCTGCGGATGATTTGGCGAAGATAGGGTCCAAGAGGGAAGCCATTCCCAGTAATGTATTTTTGGAACACATTCATGCACCATCAGTGCAGGAGGATCCTTTCACAGAAGAAGCCCCGCAGCAAAAGAGTGCCAATGATCCGACTGAAGTTGAGGTCCCAGCCGTGGTCGACCTGATTATGGAAGTTGTGGTCATCACTCCCGACCGACAGACCAGACATCGCGTATATCCTAAGGAAAGAGCTCCCAGAGAATGAAGAAGAGGCTCGACAGATCGTCTGTCGATCCAAGGCCTTTACAAAGGATCAAGGGACAGTTGTACGAGAAAGCGCGATCGAGTCGGCCGAAGTGTATCACGCCGTAAGAAGGTCGATAATTCTTGAGGATATCCACTCGGGGACCTGTGGCCATCATCGTCCTCTCGGACCATTGTGGCTAAAGCATACCGAGCGGGATTTTCTTGGCAAAGCAAATGAAATGGCAAAAGAAATAGTCGACAAGTGTGAAGGGTGTCGGTTCTATTCCAACATGTCACACAAGCCCGCCTCAGCCTTGAAGACCATTCCACTCGTCGGCCCTTCGCTGTTTGGGGATTAGACATGATTGGACCGCGAGAACTGGCGAAGCGGCTTCACTCATTTGCTAGTAGCAATGACAAGTTCACCAAGTGGATCGAAGCCAAGCCCATCAAGAACCTTGATGCATGCACTGCTATCAGTTTCATCAGAGAGTTGATATTAAAATATGGAGTTCCGCATAGCATCATCACCGACAATGGGTCAAACTTCGATAATGACAAGTTCAAAGCCTTCTGTGCCTCTCAGGGCACGCGGGTCGACTATGCTTTAGTTTCTCATCCTCAGTCGAATGGACAAGCAGAGCGTGCAAACGGCCTCATTCTCAAAGGGCTGAAACCACGTCTGATGCGTGATCTCAAGCACGCAGCAGGAGCTTGGGTCGACGAACTTCCATCTTCTCTGGGGATTGAGAACCACTCCTAATCGGTCGACTGGGAGAACTCCATTCTTCCTGGTCTATGGAGCTGAAGTAGTTCTGCCGAGTGACCTGCTTCACAATGCGCCTCGAGTCGAACTATACTCTGAAGAAGAAGCGGAACAAGCCCGACAAGATGCAGTCGACCTCTTGGAAGAGGAGAGGGAGATGGCCCTGATCCGCTCGACTATCTATCAGCAAGACTTGCGTCGATTCCATGCCAGAAATGTGAAGAGTCGAGCCTTCCAAGAGGGAGATTTGGTCCTCCGAGTGGATCAACAGAAACCACACAAGCTCGCTCCCACTTGGGAAGGTCCCTTCATCGTCACAAGAGTTCTCCACAACGGAGCGTATCATCTCTACAACATTGATCGCCAGATCGACGAGCCTCGAGCTTGGAATGCGGAGCTGCTCCGCCCCTTTTATACTTAAATACTCACTCGGTTGAGATGTAATAAAAGTACTTTTGTAGTGTGTTTGTCTAAGACAAGAATGTTATGATTTTCCCAGTGATTGTTATTACTTTTTGTTGAAATTTCCCCCAGTGGGTGGCTTAGCTGCGAATCCGGTTCGCCTAAGTTTGTAAAAAAATCCTTTCCGAGTGGCGAGCCAGTCTCCCACTCGGGGGCTTAGCTGCGAATCCGCTTCGCCTAAGTATTCAAAATCCTACCGAGTGGTGAGCCAGCCTCCCACTTGGGGGCTTAGCTGCAGTCCAAGTACTCGCCTAAGTATTCAAAAATCCTACCGAGTGGAGAGCCAGCCTCCCACTCGGGGCTTAGCTGCAGTCCAAGTACTCGCCTAAGTATTCAAAATCCCATCGAGTGGTGAGCCAGCCTCCCACTCGGGGGCTTAGCCACAGTCCAAGCACTCGCCTAAGTATTCAAAATCCCACCGAGTGGTGAGCCAGCCTCCCACTGGGGCTTAGCTGCAGTCCAAGCACTCGCCTAAGTATTCAAAATCCCACCGAGTGGAGAGCCAGCCTCCCACTGGGGCTTAGCTGCAGTCCAAGTACTCCCTAAGTATTCAAAATCCTACCGAGTGGTGAGCCAGCCTCCCACTCGGGGGCTTAGCTGCAGTCCAAGTACTCGCCTAAGTATTCAAAATCCTACCGAGTGGTGAGCCAGCCTCCCACTCGGGGGCTTAGCTGCAGTCCAAGTACTCGCCTAAGTATTCAAAATCCTATCGAGTGGAGAGCCAGCCTCCCACTCGGGGGCTTAGCAACAACCCAAGGATTCGCCTAAACATTCAATATAATGAACGCTTCGCAAGGACGACGAGGTGCAGGTCGGCTGCTGCCTTCTCCCTCAGAGCTACACCATAAAAATCCTACCGAGTGGAGAGCAAACCTCCCACTCGGGGGCTTAGCTGCAGCCCAGTGCTCGCCTAAGTAATAGAAATCCTACCGAGTGGAGAGCAAACCTCCCACTCGGGGGCTTAGCTGCAGCCCAGTGCTCGCCTAAGTAATAAAAACCCTACCGAGTGGAGAGCAAACCTCCCACTCGGGGGCTTAGCTGCAGTCCAAGTACTCGCCTAAGTATTCAAAAATCCTACCGAGTGGAGAGCCAGCCTCCCACTCGGGGGCTTAGCTGCAGTCCAAGTACTCGCCTAAGTATTCAAAATCCTACCGAGTGGTGAGCCAGCCTCCCACTCGGGGGCTTAGTTGCAGTCCAAGTACTCGCCTAAGTATTCAAAATCCTACCGAGTGGTGAGCCAGCCTCCCACTCGGGGGCTTAGCTGCAGTCCAAGTACTCGCCTAAGTATTCAAAATCCTACCGAGTGGAGAGCCAGCCTCCCACTCGGGGGCTTAGCAACAACCCAAGGATTCGCCTAAACATTCAATATAATGAACGCTTCGCAAGGACGACGAGGTGCAGGTCGGCTGCTACCTTCTCCTTCAGAGCTACACCATAAAAATCATACCGAGTGGAGAGCAAACCTCCCACTCGGGGGCTTAGCTGCTGCCCAGTGCTCGCTAAGTAATAGAAATCCTACCGAGTGGAGAGCAAACCTCCCACTCGGGGGCTTCGCTGCAGACCAGTGCTCGCCTAAGTAATAAAAACCCTACCAAGTGGAGAGCAAACCTCCCACTCGGGGGCTTAGCTACAGCCCAGTGCTCGCCTAAGTATTCAAAATCCTACCGAAGTGGAGAGCAAACCTCCCACTCGGGGGCTTAGCTGCAGCCCAGTGCTCGCCTAAGTGATAAAAATCCTACCGAGTGGAGAGCACACCTCCCGCTCGGAGGCTTAGCTGCAGTCTAGTACTCGCCTAAGTAAGGAATTCATCCCAATCCGCAAGGACGACGAGGTGCAGGTCGACTGCTACCTTCTTCTTTGGACTTCGCCAGAAGTACAACGTACGGTCCATCCCAATCCGCAAGGACGACGAGGTACAATTCGACTGCTACCTTCTCCTTCGGCGCTTCGCCACAAGTACAATGTGCGGTCCATCACAATCCGCAAGAATGACGAGGTCAGTCGCAGCCTGTGCTCCGTCTCTACCTGCAAGATAGATGAAGTACAAGTCGACTGGAGTTTCACCTCAAGGATACTACTTACAACAATGAAATATATTCCGAATGAAGAGCAAAGTTCTCTCGAAGGCAAATAAAGCATGTTCAAGGATAGATCAAGTTCGGATAAACGTCCTACGGATCCAAAAGTGCTCAGGCGTTAAGCCTGTTAAAGTTTGTCAGTTACAAGAACCACTCGGCATTCCGAGGCAAATTTAAGATGGGACTTAGAAGTTTTTTACTCCTCCGGTGGAGGACTGGAAGGTGCAACAAACTGGTCGAGGTCGATTCCGTCGGCAATGCGGGTAGCAGTAGCGATGAAGGTCTCCATGAAAGATCGGAAGTCGTACTTCCTGGTGTTGGCAACTTTGAGGGACGCCGGCTTGTCCTCTTGCACTTCCTTGCAATGGACACGAACTAGAGACAAAGCAACATCAGCACCACACCTGGCAGAAGACTTTTTCCATTCTTGCACTCGACTTGGAATCTCATTCAGTCGAGTCATTAAGGATTCAAGGTCATTCAAGCGCCCGCCCGCCGAGAGTTGAGTCGATCCGTGACACCGCAGCTTTCATCGATCAAGATAATCCACCACGCTTAGCAACGCGAGACTCCAAATGGAGCACATTCATAGCAGCTTCGTCCTTCACAGAGAGTTGATGGGGTCCAGCTGGTTTCCACTTGACTGGTTTCTTCTTCAAGTTTTGACAGATTCAAAACACAGCTCAGACTCAAAACAACAATCATGAGATGAGCGGTGATAGCAAGACAATGGATAAAAGAGATTACCTTCAAGCATGAGAAACAGCTTCTTGGCGAGCCCTCCAAGATAAACCTCGTGTCATTTCGCTTCGCTTGGTTGGCCAGCCTTGTCGACAGAGCAATCTTGTCGCTCTTCATCGACTAACTTCCTTGTTGGTCACACAAGAGCGGCTTTCAGCTTGGCATTTTCATCTTCAAGTTTGCCGACTGAGGCAAGTTTCTCTTCAGCGAGCTTTGTTTTCTCCAAAGCCGCCTTCTGCGCCTCTGCAAGGTCAAAATCCTTCTTCTTCAGAGTCTCCTCCAGTTTATCTGCAAAGCAACAATGAGAACAGAGTTGAGAATGAACAGAAAAACAAAGACTGTCATCAAGTTCTCACCAGCCATACCTTTTGCTTCATCCTTCGCCTTCTGCAAATTCTCCTGAGCAAGCTTCAAGTCGAGGTTGAGCTGGATCTGTTTGTTCTCTAACTCAGTATAGCGAGCCACAAGCTCGCAGGATTTCTACAAAGAGTCAATCAACAAAAGACATCAAAGACAGATCACTTCCGAGTGACTAAGGAAAAATCGTAGCATTTCTAAGACTACAGCTGAATCAAAACATTTCGACAGTAGTCTCGGGGACTACACCAGCGGGTGCACTCAGCGTGTTCCCCCTTGGTTTTACCAATTTGGTTCACCAACGACCAAAAGAGGCAAAAAGGTTATTCTAAAACCATGGCTAATTGTCGCCGTCACCAGCGGTAAAAAACAGTTCTTTAGACTATAGCCGACTGCCCGCAGTCCACCATAGTCTCGGGGACTACACCCAGTGGGTGCACTCAGCGTGCCCCCACCGGTTTTACGGTTCCATTCGACTTGGTCCGACCAGGCCGAGTGAAGAAGTTCAAAGTGTAAAGACTATAGTCGACTGCACGCAGTCCACCATAGTCTCGGGGACTACACCCAGTGGGTGCACTCAGCGTGCCCCCACAAAAACTCAATCGACACACCCACCCAGTGGGTGTACAGATATGGAAATCTAGAGAAAGAAGCAGTTTCAGGTAGCATGTCCTAACAGAGCAAGCAGTTTCAGGTAGCATGTCCTAACAGAGCAAGCAACGATGGACTTACTTGGACATTGCTCTGGAGAGCTGAGCTAGCATCATAGGCCGCCTGGCTGGCCTCTCGGACTGCCTTCACTTGCTCCATCATGATCCCTTCCTGGCGTATAGCCTCCTTAGCAGCACTCACTTGGTCTTCCGGGACGTGGTGTATAGCAAAAAGGGATGGTGGATCAGCAGTCGACGAAGTGGGTCGGGCACTTGTCAGCGGTACAGCAAAAGACACAGAAGCCCGAGCGGTGTTGCCTCCCTCGGAAACCAGCGCCTCGTATCGTCACTGGCTGGAGCAGCCTTGCCAGCAGGCAACCTCTTGTTCTTCATCTTCCTCAACGGCGTTTCCTCGTCATCATCGGGGAGATCAATGACATGAGGCGGAACTACAAGAAAGATTCAAAAGTAAACATGGAAATCCAATCGACTAAAAGCGAAACTGCAGAGATCATACCAAGGTTGGAGGTGACGGCATCTTCCATTTCCCGATCTTCGTGCTTGGCTGAGGTCTCGGAGGTAGCAGCACTGCAGATTTCAAGAATCGGCTGATCAGTCATCGAGTCGACCAAAAGTACACTCATGTTGAATAGGGAAATACGAGTTCTGCTGATTACCTGGAGATGGTGGGGATGGCCATCCGCATCTTGGGCAAGGCCTTCGCCGGCTTCGACGACGTTGCTCGAGGTTGCTTCGGCGGTTTCTCAGTCAGCGCAGGGGAAGTTGTCCGAGGTGCTTGCCGACCGCCCAAGCATGCAACAGCTTTACTCGCGCTTGGCGCGGGTCATGCGTCGACTTGACCTTCCTTCCGAAAGGGGAGGATCGACGCGTCTTCCTCTTCTTCCTCCTCCTCCTCCTCTTCACCGGAGCTGTCGCCCCTCATCCTCCTCGCCGTTGACTCCCATTCCTCCTGGCTTTCACCTCCGCTTCCTTCTTCTTCTTCGACTGGTTCATGCGCCCCGTTGGGCATCGAGTACATCTCAGTGGTGGCCTAGAAGGCAACAAAACAAGGCAAAAGTCAGTCGACGAATTTGCATCAAAACAGAATGAATGCAGCAGAATCACAGTCGGAGATAAGCGGTTATACCTTGTCTAGATCGTAAGAATGGTCGAGTGGGGGAATCCTCCTAGCTCCGCGAGGATTATCTTTGTTTCCTGTGATGGAAGTCATCCACTTCTCCAGCGTGGCGTCATCGACCTCCTCTGGATGGACCCGAGTGGTATCATCCGTACCGGAGTACATCCACATCGGATGGCCTCGGTATTGGAGTGGCTGAATACACCGTCGGAGGAAAACTTCTAGAAGGTCCATGCCGGTCACCCCGTCGCGAATAAGCTGGACTACGCGTTCCATCAACAATTTTACTTGGGCCTTCTCCTCTGGTAACACCTTCAGGGAAGATGGCTTGTTCACTCGACTCATGGAGAAAGGAGGGAGTCCAGTTGACTGCCCCGGCGTCGGCTGGTCTTGGCAGAGAACCACGGTCGATTGCCACCCTCTAACCGAAGTCGGGAGAGTCATAGCCGAAAAGCGCTCTTCCCCTCATCCGGACCCCGAGTCCCCCACACATCTGGATTACTTGGGTTCTCTCGTCATTCGGGTTCGTTTTCTTCACCGTCTGAGAGCGACATGTGAATATATGCTTGAAGAGGCCCCAGTGCGGCCGACAACCCAAGAAATTTTCGCACAACGACACAAAAGCAGCAAGATAGACAATGGAGTTGGGAGTGAAATGATGGAGTTGCGCTCCAAAAAAGTTCAGAAACCCCCGGAAGAAAGGATTCGCGGCGAGAAAATCCCGATCTACGTGAGTGGCTAGGAGAACGACTCACCCTCTTGAGCTGCGGCTGCCACTCCATTCCGGAAGCCTCGCCGACCCATGGAGGATCAGTCCTCGCTGGCCAGATCATTGAGGTCCTTCTCGGTGATGGTCGGCGGATCCAATCTCCTGGACCCAACCTTGCGGCAGTTTGGACCGCGAAGAAGATCCGCCTGACTGGCGCTCTCCTTCGCCTTCGTGCCGCCTTCTTCACCCGCCCAAGGCTGCGGTCTTCTCCTTCACCATGGTCGCTTGGCGAAGCAGGTATCGAGCTCTTGTGCTTGAGCAGGCTAAGGGCGCAACAGAAAGATTTGGAGGCGGAAGGAGGGGAAGATTGGGGTCACACTGTTCAAAATACCCCGTCCGATGCCTTATATGAGGCCACTTCCGAGTGGCTGACTGGTAGGCCCAGGCAATCCCGTCAAATCCTGCAACAGGCGCGCGCGCGATATGTGGCGAAAAAGGAAACGCGAAGTCGAGGCGTCATCGCCTTATCCCGTCCGAGTGCCGCAGTTTTCTCCGCTTCGCGCGCTTCCCAAAATTCAGATCCCGCGAAATCCGCTAACCGCGGAGCAACCCGTCAGACAGCAGATTTCCTCCGGTCCGTCGCTCGGAAATCCTCAAGTTACAAAGTTCACTCGACAAATGTGAAGAATGGATCAAGGTGACTGAAAGGGAAGTTGACGCCATCACTAAAAGGTCGTTGATCCAGAGTAAGGCACACTCGCAACACAAAGAACAGGTCGGAAAGATTATCAACTCCTTCCTCACTCAAACCTCGATCCATTCGGGGGCTAATGATGAAGTCATATACCTAGGGTAGGGTCATGGACCTACCCAAGGGTACCCTCCCCAAGGACACTCGCGAAAGAAGCTGCCTTCCAGTCGACCTGGTAGGCTTCCACTCGACAGAATCCGAGACACTCGACCAAGAAGGCTCACTCGACCATCAGATGCTCAGGAATCATTCTGTATCCAAACGGTCTGTAATTAAGTAGTCTTTATGGTCATGATGACACTTTATGTCCGGCGTTACCAGTAACGCCAGGTCTTAACGTACCTTAAACCCTCTGCTACGTGGGTTGGCTGGGGTCTTGTGCACTCTATATAAGCCACCCTCCACAGCGAAGGGTTCGCACTCAGAACACATACGCATATAATCCAATCGACCGCCTCTGGGCTCCGAGACGTAGGGCTGTTACTTCCTCCGAGAAGGTCCTGAACTCGTAAATCCCTTGCGTATACAACTACTCCATAGCTAGGATCTTGCCTCTCCATTCCTACCCCCATTCTACTGTCAGACTTAGAACCACGACAACAGGGGCGACAGAGGTGGTGGAGTGGACCGGGTAGAGCTCATCGGGGCTGTCACATTGATGGAGCACCATCCGGGTACGAGCGTCCTTAACAGAAAAACCACACTCGTCAAACTCAACGGTAACATGATTTTCACATGTAAAAGAACGAACAGAGACAAGATTTTTAATAAGATCAGGAGAAACTAAGATGTTAGATAATGACAATGGAGTAGATGAAGACAAAAAATATGCATGTCCTATATGAGTAATGGGAAGTGAGGAAACGGTGATGAGAGCAGAAGTGTGGTTGGGATAGGAGGTGTGGAGGTTACTGGGATGACCGGCCATATACGCGGTAGCTCCAGTGTCCATATACCAGTCGCCGCCGCCGGTGTAGGTGGACAGAGAGGGAGCGGACTGCTGGGGCGGGGCCATCAGGGGCAGCAACGATAGCCCTCCCGGCTGTTGCGGCTGTCAGTAGGAGAGAGGCTCGTAGGGCACCGTGTAGGGTCGTGGCCCGGCGTAAAACGCCTGATGGGAGGGAGGCTGCGCGTCAAGGATACCCGGGGCAGGGGTGTGGGGAACCGGCATGGAGTAGGCGTGCACAACACCGGTCACGGGTTCTGGCCGGCGTACCACGAGGCCGGCTGGTACTACTGCTGAGGGCGGGCTGCTCCTCCCTGAGCCCCGGTGCCCTGCTGCTGCTTGCGTCCACCACGGCGACCCACATTAGCGACCAGCGGGGGCGGCCGACGCCTGAGGGAAGGCCGGCGAGGGCGGGAGGGCCTGCGTGGGACGTGGCGGAGGCGGCGTCGAGCCCCCGCGGGTGCCGACGATGACGGCGTGAGACGTCTCCAACGTATCTATAATTTTTGATTGTTCCATGCTATTATATTATCAATCTTGGATGTTTTATAATCATTTTATAGTCATTTTATATCATTTTTGGTACTAACCTACTGACATAGTGCCAAGTGCCAGTTGCTGTTTTCTGCATGTTTTTTACATGGCAAGAAATCAATACCAAACAGAGTCCAAATGCAACCAAACTTCACGAAGATTTTTTATGGACCAGAAGACACCCAATGGGCCAAGGCAGTGCCTGGGGGGGTGCTCCGAGGGGAGCACAACCCACCAGGGCGCGCTAGGAGGCCCAGGCGCGCCCTGGTGGGTTGTGCCCACCTCGAGTGCCCCCCTGAACTGCCTCTTTGCTCTATAAATACCCCAATATTCCAGAAACCCTAGGGGAGTCAACGAAAATCAATCCCAGCCGCCGCAGAGTCCAGAACCACCAGATCCAATCTAGGCACCATCACGGAGGGGTTCAGCACTTCCATTGGTGCCTCTCCGATGATGCGTGGGTAGTTCTTTGTAGACCTTCGGGGTCCGTAGTTAGTAGCTAGATGGCTTCCTCTCTCTCGTTTCATTCTCAATACAATGGTCTCTTGGAGATCCATATGATGTAACTCTTTTTGCGGTGTGTTTGTTGGGATCGGATGAACTTTGAGTTGATGATCAGATCTATCTTTTTATATCCATGAAAGTTATTTGAGTTTCTTTGATCTCTTATATGCATGATTGCTTATAGCCTCGTATTTCTTCTCCGATGTTTGGGTTTTGTTTGGCCAACTTGATCTATTTATCTTGCAACGGGAAGAGGTGCTTTGTAGTGGGTTCGATGTTACGGTGCTTGATCCCAGTGACAGAAGGGGAACCGACACGTATGTATCGTTGCTACTAAGGATAAAACGATGGGGGTCTATTTCTTCACAAATAGATCTTGTCTACATCATGTCATCATTCTTATTGCATTACTCCGTTTCTCCATGAACTTAATAAACTAGATGCATGCTGGATATAACGGTCGATGTGTGGAGTAATAGTAGTAGATGCAGGCAGGAGTCGGTCTACTAATCTTGGACGTGATGCCTATATAATGGTCGTTGCCTGGATATCATTATGATTATTTGAAGTTCTATCAATTTCCCAAAGTAACTTTTTTACCCACCGTTTGTTATTTTTTCTCGAGAGAAGCCACTAGTGAAACCTACGACCCCCGGGTCTCTTTCTCATATATTTGCATTTGCGATCTACTTTTCTTTTGCTTTTATTTTCAGATTTATTAAACCAAAAATACAAAAATACCTTGCTGTGTTTTATTATTATTTATTTTATTTGGCGTTCGATCTATCAATCTACTATAATTTATTCACATCTGTTTGCCTATGTTGAGGCGCCGCTACCCGAAAAGGATTGACAACCCCTTTTACCATTCAGGTTGCGAGGATTTGTTATCTGTGTGCAGGGGCTGTTTACGTTGTGTTGCTTGGTTCTCCTACTAGTTCAATAACCTTGGTTTCATCACTGCGGGAAATACCTACCGCTGTTGTGCTACATCATCCCTTCCTCTTTGGGGAAATACCGATGTAGCTTCAAGCCGCATCAGGGCGGTGTGGGTCGCCCGAGTCCGGGCCATCTTCATCCGCCTCTCCTTCAGCTTGAGATACGGCACCACCTTGGCAAAGGTGGGCTCCGGGATGAGGGTAAGGTTGGAGGCGGCGTTCCCAAAATCCTCGCTGCGACCGGCGGTTAGGGTGCTGATGAGGAGCTCGTCATCGATCGTCTCACCGAGATCACGGAGCTCATTGACAAGCTTTCTGAGGCGCATGCAAAAATCGTCGATGGACGAGTCAAGCTGCTGGCACGCGTAAAACTCGCTGTGGAGGAGGACCTAGCGCTGCAATTTGGTGTCAGTGAAGAGGCCGTTGAGCTTCGTCTAGACGGCGTAGGCATCGTCGTCGTCATCCACCGCCATGTGGAAGAGGTCCTTGGAGATGGTGAGGTAGAACCAGTGGATGATGGTGGCGTTGAGGATCATCCACTCCTTGTCGTTCACCATGAGGCTGGAGTCCATGGTCGCATCGGCGTGGCGATGGAGCAGGTACTCGCGAAACACCAAGGAAAAGTACCGCTTCCAAGTGGAGTAGGAGGCGGTGGATTGATCCAGGACCACCGGGACGCACTCGTGGATGCTCAGATCGTGGACGAGGGTGACATCCGGACCGGCGAAGGGATTGGTGGCAGTGGAGGATCCCGTGGAGCTCATGGTGGTGGCGGGAAACACGGGAGGTGGCGGTGGCCGATTAGGGTTTGGGGGGCGGCACGGGTTTGGGAGGCAGCGCAGGTAGGAGTGGGGGTGGTGCGGCTGGGTGGGGTGGCGCAGCAGGGTGGAGTGGGGCGGCGTGGGTGGGAAGGTGGGGAGGCGGGTGCGAAAGCGGGAAGGGAGAGGGGCTGCGGCGACCGGCGGCGGCGGTGGCTAAAGGGAAGATGGCGGCGGGTGGCGGAGGCGACCTGCAGCGGCGGCGGCGGCTGAAGGGAACCGTGGCGGCGGCGGCGGGTGGGGGTAGCGGCGTCGGCGGCGCAAGGAGGGCGCAGTGGCTAGGGTAGGGCTAGGTTCCACCTGCAGATACCATGTGGAAGAGAAAGTTTAGGCCGTGCAATACAATTGCATTCATCGGTGCACCGAGCATGTATCTCAACTATCCAAAAGAACTAAGAGGTGGCCCCAAGACACAATATACAGGCACAATATATTCAACAAATCCAACAACCATAAGACTTCAGAAACGTACAATTCCTCAAAGAAATGATGGTCACTTGAGGATCCTGTGCTCCGGCCTCCTGTCCCGCGGATCCTCTGCAAGGCCGCTGCCTTCTTGCGTGTTACCTGAGCGTCTCTATCGTTGATATAACATTTTCCCTGATTATTAACAGAATTAGGGGAGAGGAAGGAGTGCCTTCAGATTGTAGTCAGCGGCAAAATTTAGGAGTTACAGCATATGTACAGTAACAGCTAAACTCGGTCGATGGACGATAGAGCAACCCTGCATATGATTGAACCTGAACAAAAAAACTTACTTTGCTGCTTTCTCTTCACCTTTTGATCTCAAGCAAAACGAGAATCATGAATTTTAATAATATATGGACTACACACATACATCAGTTCCTTTTTCAAGCAATCAAGAATACATCAATTCCTCTCTCCAGCGATCGATCATGAATTCATAACAGACAACTACAGGAGAGAGCAAAAAAGAAAACTACTTCCCGAGAGAAGTATAACTAATCGTAAACTGGTGGGCATCCTCCATTGACCTTCGTGATCATCTCGCGGCGCAGCTCCGACGCAAACTCTGGGTCGTGCTCCTCGAAGAATCGGCACAACGCGTCCATCGAGATTCCTTTGCCGACCCTCTTCTCCTTCTTACAACAATCGCCGCCGCGATCTGTCTGCTCCGGCGGTGGTGGTCTCTTGGAACTGGCTGGCCGTGCAGCGTCAGCGGCCGGGTGCGGCTGCGCTGGGGCGTGACGGGGCTCGCGGACGTCCCATGATGGCACTCGTGCGACACGGCTGGGTTTGCTGTTGATGGCGGGGTACTCGACAAGGTAGGACTCGGTGCCGGCGTAGGCGGAGAGTACCTTAGCGCGGAAGAAGATCACCAGCTGCCTGTTGCCGGAGAAGACGACGTTCGTGCATAACCTATTGCGCACCTCGACAGCATCCCCGTACGCGAATCGCAGTTGCCGGCGCGCCGCATCCACGGTGGACTTCTGAAGAACCTTCGCAGACAAGCGGGGCACGTTGTTCGACTTCTTGGCCGCCGCATCCACCCGAGGAACCTTATTCGGCGAGCGGGGCGAGCCCCTAGTTCTCTTGGCTGGTGTCATCGCCGCAACTTTGCTTCTCTTGGGTGCCACTTTTGAGGCGACAGTGGGCGACGGCACGACGACGGCGCGCGGCGGCAGCGGCATTGCCCTAGATTGGTGTTGCAGTTTCTCTCTTTCGATTGGACTCGGACGATTCCAAGGTGGGCGGAGGAAGCAAATTAACGCGAGCACAAGATTGCGTCTCGAAGCTATATATTGGCGTCACTCCATATCCGAATTCAGCTCCAATTTGCATTTTTTGGACACTCCATGTCCGAATTCAGATCCAAATTGGCTGCTTTTTTTAGGGGAACCAAATCGTGCGAGTTCCTTGTTTTCTCCCGATGGGCCAAACGAGGCCTGCGGTCCGCCATACTGGGCCGGTGAAGCTATGAGTTACGAATCATCTAACGCTACTCAGTGCGTTGTAATGTCGACACTTCGCACAGGGTTGCGCGAGCGAACGACCCAGGAGCCGACCCAATTGCTAAGCTTTTGTTTTCTGTACAGTAGTTCTTCCGGTTTTTGAAACCTTGTAGAAGGTTCCTGAACCAGGTTTTTTCTTGTTGGTTTCTACTTCTAGGTGTTTTCGTTTTTTCTTAAATTTTTCGTATTTCTTGTTCCTTTTTATTATTTTAAGTGTTTCATTTTTCGTAATTTCAAAGAATTTATAAAAATATTCAGAATTTCAATTTTGTTCACTTTTTTAATAAACTGTTCGAATTTGGAGTTTATTCACTTTTTATAAAGAAATGTTAGCATTTTCATAAAATGTTTGGAATTTTGAAATTTGTTCATGTTTTGTATAAAATTTAGGAATTTGTTCACCTTTTCAAAAATTGTTCAAGTATTTCAACTTTTTTCATGTTTTTAAAATTGTTCAGAATTTCATTATTTTGTTATGTTTTTAAAAATTCACTTCTACAATTTTTTTGAATTATGAAATTTGTCCATGCTTTAAAAATTGCGCACTCTTTTGTATAGCATTTCAGAATTTTGTTCAGATTTTAAAATTTTGTTCACTTTAAAAAATGTTTGTTATATCTATATTTTGTTCATGTTTTTCAAAAATTGTTCGTTGTTTAAAAAACTGTTCAGAATTCCTAGATTTGTTAATGTTTTTTGTATAGAAATTCATATTTTGTTCACGATTTCAAAATTTGTTCATGTTTAAAAAAACATTTCAAAAGTTCAAACAAAATGGAATTTCAAATTTTTGTTCACTTTTTAAATAAATGTTCGCAAACTAGGTTGTTCACATTTTCTTAAGTTGTTTGCATTTGTCAAAAAATTGCAGAATTTCAAAAAGGTGTTCAATTTTTTGGAAAAATATATTCGGATATGTCGTTGTAATTAGTTCTTAAAAGTTTGTGGTGCCTATTCGTCACTAAGAGGAATCATGTGAGCCGGCTAGCTACACGCGTTATGTAGCCGGGGGTACTGAGTTTGATCGCTGGTACAACACATTTTTTTGCAATTTTCACACCGCTCGCTACAGTACCACCTGGAATGGCCCACTTGCGGTACTGCCTGTGCGAACCTCCACCAATCTGCTACAACGAGTGGCAGATA
Source organism: Aegilops longissima (assembly GCA_021605205.1). Taxonomy (NCBI): domain Eukaryota; kingdom Viridiplantae; phylum Streptophyta; class Magnoliopsida; order Poales; family Poaceae; genus Aegilops; species Aegilops longissima. The sequence continues at coordinate 299,695,834 of CM038682.1, read as the reverse complement.
GGAGGTCCTGCCTCGGGAAACTGTGATGAGACTGATTGCACCACGCCATCAAGATAAACCGAAGATGGTTCATGAATTAATTGACCATGCAAACAAAGTATGGAACTAGGACCTTGTGAACCTGTATTTTCTGCCCATGGACGTTGATGTGGTGAGAAGCATTGCGTTGCCATCAATGAGCATGGAGGATTTCCAGGGATGGAGCTGGGAGAGGTTAGGGGAGTTCATCGCGTGGTCAGCCTTTCGGTTGCTTGTCCACACGGAAAACAGAAGGGTGGCTTGGTTGGAAGGGTGAGCAGGCACGTCTTATTCAGCAATTGAGGAGAAAGCTTGGATGAAGATGTGGAATTATAAGTTGCCAGCAAAGGTCAAGATTTTCACATGGAGGCTATCTCGCCAAAGTCTACCTACAATTGATGTTGCCAATCATCGACACATGTGAGTACCTAGTGGATACACTATCTGCAGCTGTTTGCCGGATTCGTGGTGTCACTCCCTCTTAGAGTGCAGAATAGTGCATTGTGTGTGGATGCTAGTTGATGAAAGCTTATTTGACAAAATTTGAGACTGCAAGGAGTCAAACGCCAAGTGTTGGATGTTCGAACTACAAGATCTACGGAGAAGGAGTACGTTAAAGCTACTGTCACTTTATGGGCGATCTGGAAGGATGGAAGAGATGTTATCCACGAGGACATATATCAAAGCCCCTTTGAAACTAATGGATTCATCACATGTTATTTGGCGGATTTGGACTTTGTCGAGGAGAAGGAGACCTGAGGAGCGGCTAGAGTAGGAATGACTAGGGCTCGTGGATACCTCCGCCACAAGGTGCAGTAAATATTAATGTCGATGGTGCCTTAGCACATGTTACTCGAAATTGTGCTGCGAGGGCAATTGCAAGATCAGCGGAAGGAGTTTTTCTGGGTGCATCTGTTCTGGTTATAGATGGCACACTAGACCGAACATGCATAGAAGCAATAGCTTGTAGAGAAAGCCTATGTTTACTGCAAGATATTCACGCAAATAATGTGGTTGTGGCATAGGACTTTGCTAGAGTTGTCCGAGAAATACATGAGAGAAGTCGTGCTCTGAATGCTTCTACCATCAAAGAAATCGGAACCTTGATGCCTCTTGTAGGCAACATTTCCTTCTATCATGAAAGACGTGATGCTAATATGGATGTGCATAGTATTGCTAGGAATTCTCTAGCCTTTGCACCAAGACGCTATGTCTGGTTGATTGAGCCTCCAGACTATGTAAATCTCAACATTAATAATCAATACAGCCCGTATGGTTTCACTAATTTTTTCTATATGTGAACTGTTAGGGCATGTCCAACGGGGGCGCTAATAGAGGGGCACCAGGATTTCTTTCCTTGTCAAAGGACACTCAGGCCCTACAATCCTGGTGTCACATACGGCATTGATGCCGAAAAAGGAATCAGGCACTTGTGAATTTTTCTGCCTCACGAGACAAAGCGCTGAGTGCAGCTGCCGGTCCTTTAGGGTCTGATTTGAGTCTAGCGTTGGAAAGGGGGGCGCCATGTATTTAATTTTCATCATAATTATTTTATTTCCCTAAGCGCCTCTATTGGCGTCTTGCATTGAAGATGCCCTTAATGTATAAGAGCTACACACAAAAAGAAAAATAATGGTAAGAAAAAAATTGCTGAAAGCAAATAAATAATTAATTTATTAAGGAAAAACATTTCATAATTTCACACAAGTAGTTTTTGGTAGCAATATATTATCATATGGAAATATTGGTCAAAGGTCATAATTTCAAGACTATATATACATGTTAAATTATTAAAGCGTCATGTTTATCTAACGAAGTAAGTAAAGGAGAGGATGAAATACCACACGTAAGATTTTATCTCAGCAGCATCTCAGTGTAGATTTTTGTTTAGTGTTAACCCTAACAAGTTGCCTTATTTGCTATTCATTCATACTGTAATCTATAATGGTTTCATAAGACCTGATTTTTTCCCATAAATTTAATTCAACAACAGCTTAATATTGTTGTCCAGGCCATCATCTATCTGTGGGACGCTTAACATGTTAAGGTGGAGCTCATGTATATAGAGAACATTCCAGGCTTAGATCCAGAAGTTCATATTCTCACCCGTGTCCTGGCGGGCTGGATGTCCACTCTTCATTTGTTAAACAAAGTTAAAGTCTTTGGTCTTCCTAAAAACCAAGAGTGATCTTCGGCCCAAGCATGGAGGAAAAGGGCCTCTTAGGCCCATGCAAGGACGAAGAGTCACTCTTGCGCCCAAGGGAGGATGACGGGGTTATAGAGTTAAAACTTACTAAATGGAAACTATAGTTTCAAAAATCAAGGACATTGCAATCCCCCCGCTTCAAAAAAACATGGACCGTGTGTCACGCATGCGGGATTGCAACATGACCCGTGTTGCGACTGAAAGATGGACCATGTCGCAATCCAAGGCTGAGTTCTCTTAGGGACACATGCGTTGGATTGCAACATGATGTTGTAATTCCACACCTGTGTAGTACACGAGGCGTCACACAATGGCGTTGGTGACGGCCGGCAATGCACTGTCGTCCTCGGGGGCTGCCCCACTATGATGGAGGAATTGGCCATGGGCCTGTTAGCCGTCAGGGCCTCCTCGACCTTACAATGCTCATCCTACGCACACAAGCTCTGCAACGATCATGTCCTAGGCGGTAGCGTGGGGCTAGGGTTTTGAGAGAGAGAGAGAGAGAGAGAGAGAGAGAGAGAGAGAGAGAGAGAGAGAGAGAGAGAGAGAGAGAGAGAGAGAGAGAGAGAGAGAGAGAGAGAGAGAGAGAGAGAGAGAGAGAGAGAGAGAGAGAGAGAGAGAGAGGAGCTGAAGCAAGAATAGGTGAAAGAAAGAGTATATCCTTGAATCACTTGCCTTCTAGGGGATTAGTGATTTTCACAAAAGAGAAAATGAAACTAAAGCAAGAGATCATAAAACTCAAGCGGCCAAATATATGCATCACAAAAGTACATGGTTGATGAGTTCGGCTCTTCTACGGTTATGTTGTTACTGTATGTAACTCCTAAAATCAACCATCTATTCAAATCCAAAGGCTTTCCTTCATCTCCCTCAGTTATCTTGTTATTAATCGGAAAAACCAATGCAGTGTCGCACGTGACATCGCGGCACAGTCGTCTAGCTCCTTTCGGCAAGCTTGGCTACCGGTACATGAAGTTCAAAGCACAGCGACATGGCCATATCGGAGGTTGAGTGCTTGCCTCGGATAGCAGCTGCAAACACATGGCGTCCCGCAGCTACAAAACAAGGCCTAATTAAACCTGTATCATCAGTTGTTTTGATCTATATAATGTGTAGTAATAATCCTGATCGCAAAAAATGAAGAGAGTTCATACTGTACATCTATCTTGGATCCAGACACAAAATCCTCCTCGGCTACCTAACTAACTACTTATTTGTCTCCATGCTCAATCCCGTGGAAGACAAATCACCGAGCAAGTATATATGATGTATAGGATAGAGGCCACAACCTCAACTATACAGTAAAACTAGGAGGTGGGCCCAAGACGCAATATACATGCACAGTATATTCAACACCCCCCGTAGTCGAAGCGTCGTCAGAGACACGGAGACTAGAACGAAACTCCTCGAAGGTGGAAGTAGGCAATCCCTTAGTCATCACATCGGCAAACTATTGTGCGGTCGGAACATGGAGAACCCGAATGCATCCAAGGGCTACCTGTTCATGCACAAAGTGAATGTCCAGCTCGATGTGCTTGGTCCGGCGATGATGAACGGGGTTGGCAAAAAGATACACCACAGAGATGTTGTCACAGTAGACAACCGTGGCCTGGGAGATATCATGATGCAACTCCTGAAGTAGCTGCCGCAGCCAGGTGCACTCGGGAACTGCGTTAGCCACTGCTCGGTACTCGGCCTCCATGCTAGAGCGCGAAACTGTGGGTTGTCACTTGGACAACCACGAGACGAGGGAGGGATCGAGGTAGACTAAGTAGCCAGAAGTGGAGCGACGTGTGTCAGGGCAGTCAACCCAATCATCATCGAAATAGGCCACCATATCCAGAGAGGTGGATGCCGTGAGAGTGAGTCCAAGAGACATCGTGCCACAGATGTATCGGAGAATCCATTTTACGAGTGTCCAATGGGAGTCACGAGGGGCGTGCATATGGAGACACACCTGCTGAACAACATACTGTAGGTCTGGTCGGGTGAGTGTCAGATACTGGAGAGCACCAACGATGGACCGGATGGAGCATCCGACGCGGGCGAGCCCTCGAGAGCAGAAATTGTCCTTCGTGTCAACAGGAGTAGCAACATGATGACAGTTGAGCATGTCGGCACGCTCAAGTAGCTCATGCGCATACTTCTGCTGATGAAGAAAGAAGCCGTCGGGTCGCCGAACAACCACAATGCCAAGGAAATAATGGAGAACGCCCAAATCCTTGATGGCAAACTCGTCACACAGCTGGAGAGTGATCTGCTGAATAAGGGTTGCAGAGGAGGCCATCAGGCTGATGTCGTCGACGTAGAGTAGCAAATACGAAGTCGTGTGGCCGCGGTGATAGACAAACAACGAGGCATCGGAGCAGGTGACGCAGAAACCCAGTGTCTGAAGAAAACTGATGATACACTGGTACCAGGCGCGAGGTGCTTGCTTGAGGCTGTAGAGAGACCAGGACAGCAAGCACACATGGCTAGGATGAGAGGCGTCGACGAAACCGGTGAGCTGCTCACAGTAAACCTACTCCTCAAGATGGCTATAAAGAAAGGCGTTGGAGACATCCATCTGATGAACCGGCCAGCCACAGGAGACCGCCAGCTAAAGGACGGTGCGGATCGTGCCCGGTTTGACAACCGGTGCAAACGTCTCAGTGAAGTCAATGCCAGCATGCTGCCAAAACCCACAGACCACCCAGCGAGCCTTGTAGCGCTCAAGTGTGCCATCCGAGCGGGTCTTATGACGAAAAACCCACTTGCCGCTGATGACGTTGGCGCGGGGAGGCCAGGGAACCAATGTCCAGGTACGGTTCCGCCGGAGAGCGTCGAACTCTTCTTGCATCGCAGCAAGCCTGTGAGGATCACGCAGGGCTGCTCTGGCAGATCGGTGACTACTCGGTGGTGGAGGCAGCGATGAGATACTCGTCGCTGGAGTACCTCAGGCTCGGGCGGTGAATGCCGGCTCTGGCCCGAGTGATGGGGAGAGACGGCAACTCCGAGACGGAGCCCAAGGGGGCGGCCCCTCCCGAGGAGGACTCCGTGCCTGAGGGGGCAGCCGAGACCACGCCCGAGGCGATCGACGAAGGCAACGCCGATGAGGCGGCCGACGAAGGCGCCGGGATGTCTACTACGCAACATTATTCTTGTAGACTCGTGTTGGGCCTCCAAGAGCAGAGTTTTGTATGACAGTAGCAATTTTCCCTCAAGTGGATGACCTAAGGTTTATCAATCCATGGGAGGTGTAGGATAAATATGGTCTCTCACAAACAACCCTGCAACCAAATACAAGAAATCTCTTGTGTCCCCAACACACCCAATACAATGGAAAATTGTATAGGAGCACTAGTTCGGCGAAGAGATGGTAATAGAAGTGTAATATTGATGGTAAATATATGTTTTTATAATCTGAATAAATAAAAACAGCAAGGTAGCAATTGATAAAATGAAGCACAAACGGTATTGCAATGCTTGAAAACGAGGCCTAGGGTCCATACTTTCGCTAGTGCAATCTCTCAACAATGCTAATATAATTGGATCATATAACCATCCCTCAACGTGCGATGAAGAATCACTCCAAAGTTCCTATCTAGCGAAGAACATAAGAAGAAATTGTTTGTAGCTATTCTTTCCGATCGATCTATCCAAGAGTTTGTACTAAAATAACACCAAGTTATTCTTTCCGATCGATCTATCAAGAGTTCGTACCAAAATAACACAAGTTATTCTTTCTGATCGATCTATCAAGAGTTCGTACTAAAATAACACCAAAACAAATTCAGATTCTCAGTACTCAATCCAACACAAAGAACCTCAAAGAGTGCCCCAAGATTTCTACCGGAGAAACAAAATACGAGAACGTGCATCAACCTCTATGCATAGATTACCCCAATGTCACCTTGAGAATCCACGAGTTGAGTGCCAAAACACATACTAGTGAATCAATATGATACCCCATTGTCACCACGGGTATTCATAGCAAGACATACATCAAGTGCTCTCAAATCCATAAAAGTATTCAATCCGATAAAACGAAATCTCAAAGGGAAAACTCAATTCGTAAGAAGATAGAGAGGGGAAAACACCATATGATCCGACTATATTAACAAAGCCCGCGATACATCAAGATCGTGACATCTCAAGAACACGAGAGAGAGAGAGAGAGAGAGATTAAACACATAGCTACTGGTACAAACCCTCAGCCCCGAGGGTGGCTCCCTCCTCATCATGGTGGCCGCCGGGATGATGAAGATGGCCACCGGTTATGTTTTCCCCTCCGGCGGTGTGCTGGAATGGGGTCTAGATTGGTTTTTCGTGGCTACAGAGCCTTGCGGCGGCGGAACTTCTGATCTAGGTTAACCCCGAGGGTTTTTGGGATATTTGACTATTTATAGGGCGAAGAGGGGGTACGGAAGGCCACCGAGGTGAGCATAACCCACCTGGGCGCGCCTGGGCCCCTAGGCGCGCCCTGGTGGGTTGTGCCCCCCTCGGGGCACCCCCAGGTTCTGCTCTAGCCCATTAGAAGTGTTCTGGTCCATAAAAAATCCACAAAAAGTTTCGCGGTGTTTGGACTCCGTTTTATATTTATTTCCTACGATGTAAAAAACAAGCAAAAAACAGCAACTGGCACTGGGCACTGGGTCAATAGGTTAGTCCCAAAAAATGATATAAAGTTTCTATAAAGTGATTGTAAAACATCCAAAAATGATAATATAACAACATGAATACTTCATAAATTATAGATACATTGGAGACGTATCAGCATCCCCAAGCTTAATTCCTACTCGTCCTCGAGTAGGTAAAAGGTAAAAGAAATAATTTATGAAGTGTGAATGCTAGCAAAGTGCACAAGTTTGATCAGTGACAATTTCAATCACTTTTCCTAGCATCATAACATAAATTCTTTCTCATAAAATTTCTCATGTTAAAGTAGAAACCAATTCACATATTATGGTTCGAACAATGAATTCTCTTGAAACTCAACAACCTATGTTCTCAGTCACCAAGCAATGGCAATTCAACTTATTCAACAGACTTTAAGTAAGAGCTCCACATACTCAGCCATCATATAGTCTTCTATGATTACTAACACTCACCACACACACATGAGCAAAACGTTTCAACCAGACACATAGAAAGATAGGGGCTTCTTGTTTTGCCTCCCAACATATTCACCTCAAGGGTGATGTCAACAATAATAACTCATGCTACCCATATCCAACTGGATATATGTGCCTAGATCTTTCCTCAGCACATGATGCTTGCCAAAAGATAAAAATAAAAGGAATAGAGATAAAAACTTTGACTCCTTTCATAAAAGTAAATACTGAAAAGTAAAAGATAGGCCCTTCACAGAGGGAAGCAGAGGTTGCCATGTGCTTTTTGTTTGTATTATCAACCCCTTAGTGCAAAAGAACTTCACGTTATATCGCCCCTTATGATAGCAACCTTTATTATGCAGTCTGTCGCTGTTATTCTTTGCTATCACAAGTTCGTACAACACTCAATTTTCTCTTACACTGAATGATCTAACACTTCTAGAAGCAATTTTTATTTCTTATTGCACCGATGACAACTTGCTTGAAGGATATTGCTCAATCCTTAGGTAGGTATGTTGGACTCTTGAAGATAAGATTTGGGTTTAAGGGTTTTTGGATGCACAAGTAGTATCTCTACTTGGTGCGGAATTATTGTCTAGCAAAGATGGGGGGCAAGAACCACATGTTGAAGGATCTACGACAATATAACTTCTATGTGAATATGAACAAACTTAAACCATTATGTTTTCTTCCTTGTCCAATGTCAACAATTTTGGCATATAATATTTTGATGGGGGCTCACAATCACAAAAGATTTCCAAGATAGTGTATCTGCATGTGAAAGTTCTCTTCCTTATAGTAATCATTCAAGAATTTCTTGTATGACCAATATTGTGATTGTCAAGCTTCAAAAGATTTCACTTTCTAAACCCAATGTGAAGCTACTACTAGGCATTATATGAACATATAATTTCAGCTTCATTATATTCAACTTATTCAATACTTTACTCATAGGATATAAGTGAAGCACAAGAGTAAATGACAAGCTACTCCAAAAAGATATAAGTGAAGATCAAACAATTAGTTAAGTAAATGGGTAGCTATTTGAGGATTCTCTCTTATTTAAAAAATTTCAGATCTAAGTATTTTATTAAAACATCAAGCAAAAACAAAATAAAATGACATTCCAAGAATAGTACACATCATGTGAACAAGAAAAAACTTAGGCTCAACCGATACTAACCGATAATTGTTGAAGAAGAAAGGTGGGATGCCTACTGAGGCATCCCCAAACTTAGATGCTTGAGACTTCTTGAAATATTATCTTGGGGTGCCTTGGGCATCCCCAAGCTTGAGCTTTAATTCCTCTCATATCATGGTTTTCCTAAATCTCAAAAGCTTCATCCACACAAAACTCAACAAGAACTCGTGAGATAAGTTAGTATAAACCAATGCAAAAACCGTATATTTCTCTACTGTAGCTAGTCACTAAAATTATTATTCAACATTGCATACTAAATGCCTCTGCATATTTAATACTCCTATCCTCAAATAGAACCATTGAACAAGCAAACATATGCAAACAAGTTGCATAACAGCAATCTGCCAAACTAGTACAGCCTGTAAAGAATGCAAGAGTATCAATACTTCTTAAACTCCAAAAATTATGAAAATTTACCACACTGTAGAAACTTTATCAGAGCTTATTTTGCAAAAAGAAATTCAACATTTTATCACATTATGACTTTTCTAGGGAATTTTTGCAACATTGATAAACTTTCTATTTTGAAACAGCAACTCATATACTTGCAAGATAAGCATAGTAAAGGCTATAATTGCCACTTTTATTGAAATAAAAGATGCAAAATATTATTCTAAATAACATCAAGAAAATCCTAGCAAAATAAAATGATGCTCCAAGCAAAACACATATCATGTGACGAATGAAAACATAGCTCCAAGTGAGGTTATCGATAATGTTGGAGACGAAATAGGGGATGCCTTCCGGGGCATCCCCGAGCTTAGTTGCTTGGGTCTTCCTTGAATATTACCTTGGGGTGTCTTGGGCATCCACAAGCTTAGGGTCTTTTCACTTCTTATTCTCCTCATATCAACATCTCACCCAAAACTTGAAAACTTCAATCACACAAAACTTAACGGAACTTTGTGCGATAGGTTAGTATGATAAAGAGCAAACCATTTCACTTTGGTACTGTCAAAGACATGATTCATAATTGTTTACACACAATGCCTACTGTAGAATATCATTTCCACAATTTATATTGAGCAATATAAGCCATAGAAACTAGAAAACAAGCAAACTATGCATTGAAAATAGAATCTGTCAAAAACAGAACAGTCTGTAGTAATCTGTCCACCAACCATATTTCTGCTACTCCAAAAATTCTGAAAAATTCGGACATCGTAGAGAATTTGTATATCTATCACCTGTAAAAATTTCATAATTTTTCCATGATTCAGTAAAATATAAGAATTTCTGCACTGGACGCAAAAGTTTCTGTTTTTGGACAGATTCAAGTCAACTATCATCCACACTATCCCAAAGGCTTTACTTGGCATTTTATTGAAACAAAGGCTATAAAAGATGATTACTACAGTAGCTTAATCATGTGAATACACAAAAACTGTAGGTAAAATTGTTGGGTTGTCTCCCAACAAGCGTTTTCTTTAATGCCTTTTAGCTAGGCATGATGATTTCAATGATGCTCGCATAAAAGATAAGAATTGAAACATAACAAGAGCATCATGAAACACTTGGCAAGCACATTTAAGCCTAACCCACTTCCTATGCATAGGGATTTTGTGAGCAAATAATTTATGGGAGCAAGAATCAACTAGCATAGGAAGGCAAAACAAGAATGACTTCAAAACTTCCAACACATAGAGAGGAAACTTGATATCTTTGCAATTCCTACAAGCATAAGTTCCTCCCTCATAATAATTTTCAGTAGCATCATGAAGAAATTCAACAATATAACCATCACATAAAGCATTCTTTTCATGACACAAAATCATAGAAAACTTATTACTCTCCACATAAGCAAATTTCTTGTCATCAATAGTAGTGGGAGCAAACTCAACAAAATAACTATCATGAAAGTGAAAATTAAAATCATGATGACAAGTTTCATGGTTATCATTATTCTTTATAGCATACATGTCATCACCATAATCATCATAGATAGCAACTTTGTTATCGTAGTCAATTGAAACCTCATCCAAAATGGTGGATTCATCACTAAATAAAGCCATGACCTCTCCAAATCCACTTTCATAATTATAATCATCATAATAGGAGGCATGCAATCATTATAAAAAATTTGCACATCAAATCTTGGGGGACTAAAAATATCATCTTCATCAAACATAGCATCCCCAATCTTATGGCTTTGCATATCATTAACATCATGGATATTCAGAGAATTCATACTAACAACATTGCAATCATGCTCATCATTTATACCAAACATTCTATTGAATTCTTCTTCTATCAATTGAGCACAATTTTCCTTTCCATCGTTTTCACGGAATACATTACAAAGATGAATAATATGATACAACCTCAATTCCATTTTTTTGTAGTTTTCTTTTGTAAACCAAACTAGTGATAAACAAGAAACTAAAAGATTAGATTGCAAGATCTAGAGATATACCTTCATGCACTCACCTCCCCGACAATGGCGCCAGAAAAGAACTTGATGTCTACTACGCAACTTTATTCTTGTAGGCTCGTGTTGGGCCTCCAAGCGCAGAGTTTTTGTAGGACAGTAGCAATTTTCCCTCAAGTGGATGACCTAAGGTTTATCAATCCGTGGGAGGTGTAGGATGAAGATGGTCTCTCTCAAACAACCCTGCAACCAAATACAAGAAATCTCTTGTGTCCCCAACACACCCAATAAAATGGCAAATTGTATAGGTGCACTAGTTCGGCGAAGAGATGGTGATAAAAGTGTAATATTGATGGGCAAAATATGTTTTTATAATCTGAATAAATAAAAACAGCAAGGTAGCAATTGATAAAACGAAGCACAAACAGTATTGCAATGCTTGAAAATGAGGCCTAGGGTCCATGCTTTCGCTAGTGCAATCTCTCAACAATGCTAATATAATTGGATCATATAACCATCCCTCAACGTGCGATGAAGAATCACTCCAAAGTTCCTATCTAGCGGAGAACGTAAGAAGAAATTATTTGTAGCTATTCTTTCCAGTCGATCTATCCAAGAGTTCGTACTTAAATACCACCAAGTTATTCTGTCATATCGATCTATCAAGAGTTCATATTAAAATAACACAAGTTATTCTTTCCGACCGAGTGAATCAATATGATACCCCCATTGTCACCACAGGTATTGATAGCAAGACATACATCAGGTGCTCTCAAATCCACAAAAGTATTCAATCCGATAAAACAAAATCTCAAAGGGAAAACTCAATTCACAACAAGATACAGAGGGGAAAACACCATATGATCCGACTATATTAACAAAGCCCGCGATACATCAAGATCGTGACATCTCAAGAACATGAGAGAGAGAGAGAGAGAGATTAAACACATAGCTACTGGTACAAACCCTCAGCCCTGAGGGTGGACGTAGTCCCTCCTCATCATGGTGGCCGCCGGGATGATGAAGATCGCCACCGGTGATGTTTTTCCCTCCAGCAGTGTGCCGGACCGGGGTCTAGATTGGTTTTTCGTGGCTACAGAGCCTTACGGTGGTGGAACTTCTGATCTAGGTTAACCCCGAGGGTTTTTGGAATATTTGACTATTTATAGGGCGAAGAGGGGGTATGGAAGGCCACCGAGGTGGGCACAACCCACCTGGGCGTGCTTGGGCCCCCGGGCGCGCCTTGGTGGGTTGTGCCCCACTCGGGGCACCCCCCAGGTGCTGCTCTGGCCAGTTGGAAGTGTTCTGGTCCATTAAAAATCCACAAAAAGTTTCACGGTGTTTGGACTCTGTTTGATATTGATTTCCTGCGATGTAAAAAACAAGCAAAAAACAGCAATTGGCACTGGGAACTTGATCAATAGGTTAGTCCCAAAAAATGATATAAAGTCGCTATAAAATGATTGTAAAACATCCAAAAATAATAATATAATAGCATGAATACTTCATAAATTACAGATACGTTGGAGACGTATCAGTCGGCGAGGCAGCGGGCGAAGGCGCCGGCGAGGCGGCCGGTGAAGGCACTAGCGATGGGGCCACACCCGAGGCAGCAAGGGAGTGTGCCGGCGGCGAGGCCGACGGTGACGATGATGGCGGCGTGGGGGTGCGAGGCGGAGCTCGTACCATGGCGTGAGGACCGCCGAAGCTCGGAGGCGGTCCAAGAGCTGAGCGGCGCTGTCTAGCTGACGGGATCACCGAAGGGCCGTCGGTGGCTGGCGGCGACGGGGCTACGAGTGGTACCTGCTGCTGAAAGGGAAACACCTTCTCATCAAAGTAAACATGTTGGGAGGTGAATACACGGTGTGAGACAGGGTCGTAGCAGCGGTAGTCTTTAGTGTTAGGTGGGTAGCCGAGGAATATGCAAGCGACGGAGCTAGGTGCAAGCTTATGAGGCGCAGTGGCGGCGATGCTAGGATATCGGAGACAGCCGAAGATGCCAAGCTCATCATAAGAGGGTGGTGCGCCGAAGAGAAGATGATGGGGTGCAAAGTTCCCATGAGTACGACAGGGGCGGTTGTTAATGAGGAGTGATGCGGTGGTGAGAGCGTCAGGCCAAAAGCGCGGAGGCACATTGGCATGAAAGCGAAGCATCCGAACATAGTCATTAAGAGTGAGAAGGACGCGCTCAACACGACGTTTTGTTGCGAAGTGTACGGGCATGTGAGACGAAAAGTCATGCCATGTGTGGTAAGGAGAGTGTGAACAGCTAAGTTGTCGAACTCCTTCTCGTTATCTGTTTGAAACTCAAGGATGGGATGACCAAACTGCGTGAAAACATAGGAATAGAATGCAGGGAGAGTGGAAATAACATCGGACTTACGCTGCAACAGGAAGGTCCACACATAGTGAGACAAATCATCAAGAATAACAAGATAATAAAGATAGCCCATATTACTTGCAACTGGAGAGGTCCAAACATCACTATGAATTAACTCAAACGGGTACGATGCAACATGAAAAGATGCCCTAAAAGGAAGACGAGCATGTTTGCCGAGGCAAAAAGCATGACAAGAGTGATCGTCGATCTTATTACACGTGAATGAAAAAATCCGATGTATATGACGAAGGGTGACGGGGTTGGGATGACCCAAGCGAGCATGCCAAAGATCGACACCGGTGGCGAGGCCAACAGGGGCGGTGGAGGTGGTGGAGTGGACCGGGTAGAGCTCGTCGGGGCTGTCACATCGGTGGAGTACCATCCGGGTACGAGCATCCTTAACAGAAAAACCACACTCGTCAAACTCAACGGTAACAGGATTTTCACGTGTAAAAGAATGAACAGAGACAAGATTTTTAATAAGATCAGGAGAAACTAAGATGTTAGATAATGACAATGGAGTAGATGTAGACGAAAAAGATGCATGTCCTATAAGAGTAATGGGAAGTGAGGAACCGTCATCAACGGTGATGCGAGCGGAAGTGTGGTCGGGATAGGAGGTATGGAGGTTACCGGGATGAGCGGCCATATGCGCGGTAGCTCCAGTGTCCATATACAAGCCGCCGCCGCCGGTGTAGGTGGACAGAGAGGAAGCGGAGTGCAGGGCCTCCAAGAGAGCCGGGTCCCACGGCACGGGTGGGACCGCAGACTGCTGGGGCGGGGCTGTCAGGGGTAGCAACGGTAGCCCTCCTGGCCGCTGCGGTTGTCCGTAGGAGAGAGGCCCATAGGGCTTCATGTAGGGCTGCGGCGCGGCGTAAAACTCCTGATGGGAGGGAGGTTGCGCTCCGAGGATACCCGGGGCAGGGGTGCGGGGAACCGGCATGGAGTAGGTGTGCACAACGCTGGTCCACGGGTTCTGGCCGGCGTACCACGGGGCCGGATGGTACTGCTGCTGATGGCGGGTGACGATAACATGTACCTAGGGTAGGGCAATAGACCTGGTTTAAGCACTCTACCCAAGGACACTGCCCTACAGTCAAGGACATCCAAAGGACAGCAGATTCTACCGACTGGAATCACCACAAGACTCAACCCACTCGACTGAGTGTTCACTCGGATATCCCAATTCCATTCGACCATGCCAGAACCCACTCGGAGAACAGAAGGTCTAAGGTCACTCTGAATGACAACGGTCGGGCGTTCACTCCATAGTCTTAATGATCATTTATGTAACTTTAATGCTGGCGTTACTAGTAACGTTCCTATCTTTATGTACATTGAACCCTGTGTAACTGACGACCGGAGGGATCTGGCAAACTCTATATAAGCCACCCCCCTCCTCAGGCACAAGGGTTCGCACCCCCCTATAACTTCACGCATATCCAATCGACCGAGCCTCTGGGCACCGAGACGTAGGGCTGTTACTTCCTCTACGAAGGCCTGAACTCGTAAATCTTGCGTGCACAACTTCACCGTAGCTAGGATCTTGCCTCTCCATACATACCCCCTATTATACAGTCAGACTTAGAACCACGATAGTTGGCGCCCACCATGGGGCAGGTGTCTTAGCGACTTTCCGATGAGGTTGCATTTTTTTCGATTCCCTTCATCATGTCTTCCGGCAGTGGTTTGGCTGAGGGCCGCGATATCCGTCTCGGTGTGCTTGTTTTCATCGCCAACGATTCCGCTTGGCTCCAGGAAGCTCCCCTCGACGCCGAGGCGCTCCCCGTCCGCGGGGCGACGCACTACTGTGCGTGCGTTCGCGGCATCCTTTTGCGGCAGCCGTCGACCCAGTATCGGTCGGCTCCTGGAGCGTCTTCGCTCCCTGCTGTGCGCCGCCACAAGTGATCCAGTCGGTCGCGGCTTCAGCGGTGAGTGAAGCACGTGGTGGTACACCAGTCGGCCACCCCTCAAGTTGCGGCGATCGAGCCCAACGAATCTCTCCACGGCCTATTCGATCTGTCGACTGGCTCCGTCGAGACTCTGTCCGAATGTGACAGAAGCGACCCTGCGACGGAAGTCTTGGTGGTCAACGCGTCACGCAGTCCTCCTAGCTTTCATCACGACGACGGTGGCGACGCAGGTGGCGATCCATCGCAAGTCCATTAGGAGTATCATCCTGAGGCCCTCACCTCACAGCAGAGGGAGGAACTTCACCGCCGCAATGTGGAGGCGCTCCACACGCCCATCGTTGGAGAAACCTCCGAGGCTCGGGCCTTGGAGGCGGCGCACCTGGCCACTTTGGCTGAGCACACTCGACTGGAGAATCTTCAGCATTGACTCGATGAGCGTGCTCGATGGCAGATCCCTAAGTCCAGTCGGCGGCAGTGACAACTGTTTCCACCTGAACCACAGGTATAACGCACTCCGATTCAGAATCTTACAGCCACTGCCAGTATAGCAGAGTCCATTCAGTCGTCCCAGTCGGAGGCTGGAAGAGGGTTGATGCAAATCAGAGCGTTGCTGCGAGTCGCGTAACAGAATACACGGCAGATCTGTGATGGCTGACACAGTTCAGTCGGCTCATAGCCCAAGATCGCCCCTGCGGCATGAAGGACGTGGGCATCGCTAGGATCAGTACGTGGGTCGGGACCATGAGCAGTATGATCACCGACTCGGCCGTGATGACCGCTGTCGAGTGCCCACCCCTCCTCTGGGAAGTGGATCATATGTGCCCTGGCAATATGATGACAGGCGCCCGCACAGTGGTGAACGAAGGGTACCAGTCGACCCAAGAGAGCAAGGCTTTGATGCGAGACCGATTCTCGTTCAAGTTCTAGTCGACAGGAATAGAGCACACAGAGAAGGACTTGACAGAGATCGCACGACTAGCAACAGGGTTCATGTTTCCGGTCCAGAGTGTTTCAGCAGAGCCATCAGGGCCGCAGAGATTCCTCCCAATTTCAGGTTGGCGACTGGAGTTAGCAAGTTCACTCGAGAGTCCAAGCCTGAAACTTGGCTTGATGATTACAGAGTGGCTGTGCAGATTGGTGGTGGAAACGATGAGGTGGCCATGAAGCATCTACCTTTGATGTTGGAGGGTTCGGCCAGAGGATGGCTGAATCAGTTGGCCCCAGGCAGTATATTCAGTTGGGAGGAGCTAGCCCGAGTGTTTGTCAGAACTTTTGAGGGTACTTGCAAACGACTAGCAGGGTTGACAGAATTGCAACATTGTGTACAAAAGCCGAATGAGACTCTGAGGGATTACATTCAGAGGTGGACCACTTCGCATCACACAGTGGAAGATGTATCTCAACATCAAGCAGTTTGTGCCTTCAAGGAAGGCGTTCGGTATCGAGAGCTTAACCTAAAATTCGGTCGGACAGGAGACATGTCTCTGACTCGGATGATGGAAATAGCCACTCGGTATGCTAATGGAGAAGAATAGGATCGACTCCGCAGTGGAAAGAGCAAATGAGTCGGCCAGGACACCGGTGGAGGAAATTCCAATCGGAAGCAGAAACGTAAAGCCGAGCCTGCAGAACCTGGTGAAACCACAGCCGTGATCCAAGGAAAATTTAAGGGAAAACCTAAGGGGACCTGGACCCCCAAGAAAGTGAAAGATCAAGCAGGGAATGGTGTGTTAGATTTGCCATGTCACATTCACACCAAGAAAGACGAAGAGGGAAATATGATTTATCCCAAACACACCACTCGACAGTGTCGAGTCCTTATCCAGCAATTCCGAGAGAAACAACCCAGTGAGAAGGAGAAGGAGTCTGATAAGGATGAGGACAAAGAGGAGGATGATGGTTTCCCTAATGTCAATTCCACCCTGCTGATTTTTGCTGATATTGAGAGAAAAAGTCGACTGAAAGTTATAAACAGAGAAGTAAACATGGTTGCCCCGGCAACGACGACATATTTGAAGTGGTCGCAAACTGCGATCACATTCAACCAGTCTGATCACCCAACACGCGTTGCCACTCCACGGCGGCAAGCGTTGGTATTCGACCTAGTGGTTGGAGGCACTCGACTGACCAAAGTGTTGATGGATGGCGGCAGTGGTCTGAATATTCTTTACGTTGAAACACTGAAGGGGATGGGCATTCCGATGTCCAAGCTTAGTGAGAGCAACATGAGTTTTCACGACGTTATCCCTGGAAAGAAGGCTGAATCACTCGGCCAGATAACTCTTGACGTGGTTTTCGGTGTTTCAAAGAATTACCGTAAGGAAAAGTTGACATTTGAGGTGGTAGCTTTTCAAAGTGCTTATCATGCTATTCTGGGCAGGCCTGCATATGCTCATTTTATGGCTCGATCGTGTTACATCTATCTTAAGTTGAAGATGTCTGGTCCCAGAGGCGTGATCACAGTTACTAGTAATCGGCAGAAAGCAAAGGAGTGCCTTGAGAAGGGCTCAAAAATTGCTGATGAACAGATGACAGCAGTTGAAATGCAGGAATACCAGAAGAATGCTGATCCGAGTGATTTGCTACGGGCTAAGAAGCCTACCTTGGAGTCTGCATTTCAGTCGTCTGGTGAAACAAAGTCGGTTCATATTCACCCGACCGATCACAATGCTTCCCCGACTCATATCTCAATGACGCTCGATAGCAAATAGGAAGAAGCGCTCATCCAGTTCCTCCGTGAGAAATGGGACGCATGGAAACCTTCTAGCATGCCAGGTGTACCCAGGGAGCTGGCTAAGCACCGTTTGTGAGTCGACCCGAAGGTAAAACTAGTCAAAGAGCATCTACGGCGGTCCGTCGTCCATAAGAGAAAGGCAATTGGCGAGGAAGTAGCTCGGCTTTTGGCAGCTGAGTTCATTCGAGAGATTTACAACTCCGAGTGGCTCGCCAATGTCGTCATCGTTCCTAAGAAAGATGATTCACTCCGTATGTGTATCGACTTCGAGCATATCAATCGGGCCTGCCCGAAGGATCACTTCCCTCTTCCTCGCATCGATCAGATAGTCGACTCGACTACAGGATGTGAGTGGCTGTCTTTCCTGGATGCATACTCCGGGTACCATCAGATCCGACTGTATGGACCCGATGAAATAAAAACATCTTTTATCACCCCGTTCCGGTGCTTTTGCTATGTCACCATGCCCTTTGGTCTCAAGAATGTAGGTGCCACATTCATGCGCATGATACATAAGTGCCTGCTTACTCAAATCAATCGGAATGTGGAAGCATACATGGATGACATCGTGGTTAAGTCACGCAAAGGTTCCGACCTACTGACTGGCCTTGCTGAAACCTTTGCCAATCTGAGAAGATATGATATCAAGCTCAACCCGTCGAAATGTACGTTTGGAGTTCCAGGTGGCAAGTTGCTCGGTTTCCTCGTTTTCGAATGTGGAATCGATGCAAACCCGGAGAAGGTTGGTGCAATCCTCCGAATGAAACGCCCCGTGTGTGTACACGACGTTCAGAAGCTTACTAGTTGTTTGGCCGCTTTGAGTCGATTCATCTCTCGTCTCGGTGAAAAGGCATTGCCTCTTTACCATCTGATGAAGAAATCTAACAAGTTTGAGTGGACTCCTGAAGCTGACGCAGCATTTGCGTAGCTCAAAACCCTGCTTTCCACCCAGCCGGTGCTCGCTGCTCCAATTAGCAAAGAGCCTTTACTGATTTATATTGCAGCCACTGGACAAGTTGTCAGTATAGTACTCACGGTCGAGCGGGAAGAAGAAGGCAAGGCCTACAAAGTTCAGTGTCCAGTGTATTATATTTCTGAAGTTTTAACCCCGTCCAAGCAGAGATATCCACATTATCAGAAGCTTGTCTACGGGATTTACTTGACCACAAAGAAGGTTGCACATTACTTCTCAGATCATTCAATTACAGTCGTCAGGGATGCTCCATTGTCAGAAATTTTGAATAATAGAGATGCAACTGGTCGAGTGGCTAAATGGGCGATTGAACTCCTCCCGCTGGATATCAAGTTTGAGGCAAAGAAAGCAATCAAATCCCAGGCAATAGCAGATTTTCTCGTCGAGTGGATTGAACAGTAGTTGCCGAATCAAATTCAGTCAGAATATTGGACTATGTTCTTTGACGGGTCCAAGATGTTGAATGGTTCAAGTGATGGGGTAGTCCTGGTATCTCTGTGAGGCGACAAGCTCAGTTATGTTCTCCAGATTCACTTTGACTCCTCCAATAATAAAGCTGAATATGAGGCACTTTTGTATGGGTTTCGTATGGCCATTTCACTCGGCGTCCGGCGCCTAATGGTCTACGGCGACACAGATTAGGTGGTCAATCAAGTGATGAAGGAATGGGACATGAGGAGTCCAGCTATGACTGGTTATTGCAATGCAGTGAGGAAATTGGAAAAGAAGTTTGAAGGGTTAGAGTTTCACCATATATCCCAGCTGAAGAACCAGGCAGCCGATGACCTGGCAAAGATTGGGTCCAAGAGGGAGCCCATTCCCAGCAATGTGTTTTTGGAGCGTGTTCATACACCTTCCGTACAAGAAGATCCCTTCACAGAAGAGCCCCCACAGCCTAAGAGCCCTACTGATCCGACTGAAGTTGAAATCCCAGCCGTGGTCGACTTGATCATGGAAGTTTTGGTCGTCATTCCAGATTGGACAGTGCCATACATTGCATATATTCTCAGGAAAGAACTTCCAGAAGATGAAGAAGAGGCTCGACAGATCGTCCGTCGATCCAAAGCCTTTACTGTGATGGGTGGTCAGCTTTATAGAGAGAGTGTTACTGGAGTCAGTCAGAAATGCATCATGCCAGAAGAAGGCTGGATGATCCTCAATGATATCCACTCGGGGACCTGTGGTCACCATGCGTCCTCTCGGACCATCATGGTCAAAGCATACCGAGCCAGGTTTTACTTGCCACATGCTAATGGAATGACAAAAGAAATAGTCGACAAGTGCGAGGGCTGCCAGTTCTACTCCAACATGTCCCATAAACCTGCTTCAGCCTTGAAGACCATTCCACTCGTTTGGACATTTGCAGTTTGGGGATTAGATATGGTCGGGCCTCTGAGGACTGGCAGGAGCGGCTTCACTCATGTGCTTGTAGCATTCGACAAGTTCACTAAATGGATTGAAGTTAAACCTATCAAAAACCTCGAAGCAAGTACTGTTGTCAGCTTCATCAAGGAGTTAACATTCAGATATGGAGTTCCGCACAGCATCATCACAGATAATGGGTCAAACTTTGGTTCAGATGAGTTCAGAGCTTTCCGTGCTTCCAAGGCACTCGGGTCTACTATGCCTCAGTCGCTCACCCACAGGTGAATGGGCAAGCAGAAAGGGCAAACGGTTTGATCCTCAAAGGGCTGAAACCCTGATTGATGCGCGACCTCAAGCGCAGCAGGTGCTTGGGTAGACGAGCTACCATCACTACTTGGGGATTGAGAACAACTCGAAATCGGTCGACTGGTCGAACTCCGTTCTTCTTAGTCTATAGGGCTGAAGCTGTGCTTCCGAGTGATTTACTTCATAATGCACCCCGAGTGGAACTTTTCTCATAAGCCGAAGCAGAACAATCTCAGCAAGATGTTGTTGATCTTCTGGAAGAGGAAAGAGAGATGGCCCTAATCCGGTTGACCATTTATCAGCAAGACCTTCGTTGATTCCATGCAAGAAACATGAGAGGTCGAGCATTCCAAGAGGGAGACTTGGTTCTCCTAGTGGATCAGCAACGGACGCACAAGCTTGCTTCCACATGGGAAGGTCCCTTCATCATCACCAAGGTGCTCCACAACGGGGCATATCACTTCTACAATGTGGAGCACAATAAAGACGAGCCACGCGCTTGGAATGCCGAGTTGCTCCGCCGTTTCTATACTTAAGCACTCAAATTATTGAGATGTAATAAGAAGTACCTTTTTAGTTTGTTTATCAAAAGACACAGTTTTACAGTCTTCTAAATGATTGTTGTTTCTTATAAATGTGCTTAAAATCCCCCAGTGGGTGGCTTAGCTGCGAATCCGTTTCTCCTGAGTTTGAAAAAATCCCACGGAGTGAAGAGCAAGCCTGTCACTCGGGGGCTTAGCCGCGAATCCATTTCGCCTAAGTTCAAAAAATCCCACCGAGTGAAGAGCAACACTCTCGTTCGGGGGCTTAGCTGCAGTCCAGTACTCGCCTAAGTTCAAAAAATCCCACCGAGTGAAGAGCAACCCTCTCACTCGAGGGCTTAGCTGCAGTCCAGTACTCGCCTAAGTTCAAAAAATCCCACCGAGTGAAGAGCAACACTCTCACTCGGGGGCTTAACTGCAGTCCAAGACTCGCCTAAGTTCAAAGAATCCCACCGAGTGAAGAGCAACCTCTCACTGGGGCTTAGCTGCAGTCCAATACTCGCCTAAGTTCAAAGAAATTCCACCGAGTGAAGAGCAACCCTCTCACTCGGGGGCTTAGCTGCAGTCCAGTACTCACCTAAGTTCAAAGAAATCCCACTAAGTGAAGAGCAACCGTCTCACTCGGGGGGCTTAGCTGCAATCCAGTACTCGCCTAAGTTTAAGACACGTTCCGAGTGAAGAACGATCTTCTCTCCCGGGGACTTGGCTACACGCTCCATCCTAATCTTCAAGGATGACGAGGTGCGGGTCGACTACGACCTTCTCCCCAGAACTGCGCCATAAATACAATGTGCGCTCCATCCTAAACCGCAAGGATGACGAGGTGCAGGTCGACTACGACCTTCTCCTCAGAGTTGCGCCATAAGTACAATGTGCGCCCCATCCTAATCCGCAAGGATGATGAGGTGCAGGTCGACTGCAACCTTCTCCTCTGAGCTGCACCACAAATACAATGTGCGCTCCATCCCGATCCGCAAGGACGATGAGGCGCAGGTCATCCGTGACCCTCCCCTAAGAATTGCGTCTTAAACACAAAAGACTGTTCTGAGTGAAGAAAAAAGTTCCACTCGAAGGCAAACACAAGCATATTCAAAGAAAGGATAAGTTTAAGATAAATTCCAGGTGGTTCTAAACCACGGATTAAAGTACTCAGGCATCAGGCCCGAAGGAGATTAACGGTTACAAAAACCACTTGGCATATCGAGGCAAATTTAATCAGATCATCAAAGTTTGTCCACTCCGCAAGAGGAGGGCTGGCAGGCTCGACGAACTCATCCAAGTCAATTCCATCCACAATTCGAGTGGCGGCAGCGATAAAAGTCTCCATGAAGGAACGGAAGTCAATCCTCTTGGTGTTGGCAACTTTGATCGCTGCTAGCTTCTCTTCTCTGGCTTCCTTGCAGTGGACGCGAACCAGAGATGGAGCAACATCAGCGCCACACCGGGCAGAAGACTTCTTCCATTCTTGCACTCGACCGGGGATCTCATTGAGTCGAGTCATCAGAGACTCGAGGTCATTTTGGAGCGTCACCCATGGCCTGAGCGCAGTGTCGATTCACGACACCACAACCTTCAGCCGAGCCAGATAGTCAACGACGCCAGCAACATGGGATTCCAGTCGGAGCACGTTCATGGCAGCTTCGTCCTTAACAGGAGAGAGGATGGGGTCCAAGCTTGTTTCAATTCACCCATTCTCTTCCTCGAAGTTCTGGCAGAATTCTGCACACGCAATAAAACAATGAGTCAATAGCTATACAACGAATCGACAGCACCAAGACAGTCGAATAAAGAAAAGTACCTTCAAGTATGACGAATAGCTTCTTGGCAAGCCCTCCCAGATAATTCTCCAGCTCATCTCTCTTGCAGGCGATGTCTTCCACTTTGTCGGTCAGGGTCCTCTTGTCCTTCTTCAGACGAGTCACCTCCTTGTTGGCTTCATCAAGGGCAGTCTTCAGCTTGGTGTTCTCTTCCTCTAGTTTTCCTACTGAGGCTAGATTCTGGTTGGCGAGTGCAGTTTTCTCTTCTGCTGCTTTCTGCATAGCTGCAAGGTCCAGATCCTTCTTCGCCAGAGCCTGGTTCATTGTTTCTGAAAGAAATAATGCTTGGTTCAGAGGAAGGAAATGACACTCGGTTCAGGAATGAATCAGTCGACAAGTTTTTCATACCAGCGGATTCATCCTTAGCCTTCTGCAAGTTTGTCTTGGCTAACTCCAGATCAAGATTGAGCTGGATCTGCTTCTGCTCCAAGTCAGCAAACCGAGCTCCAAGTTCACAAGATTTCTGTGGTCAGAGGATGGTCAGTCGACAGACGCGAAGATTGGTTACTTCAGAGCAATAGAGTGACAAATTCAAAAAGTTCTAAGACTACTGCCGAATCAAACATCCAACAGTAGTCTCGGGGACTACACCCTGTGGGTGCACTTAGCGTGCCCCCACTGGTCCAATTTCCACTCGACATGGTCCGTCGAGGCAGAGTAAAAAAAAGAGGGAAGAATGCAACAGTTGTTCTAAGACCACAACCGACTGCCCGCGGTCGACCGCGGTCTCGGGGACTACACCCAGTGGGTGCACTCTGCGTGCCCTCACTGGTTCAGGTTCCACTCGACATGGTCTGCCCAGATCGAGTAGAAGAACTGAAGAACAAGATATTTTTATCAAGACCTCCGCCGAATAACACATTCGACGGCGGCCTCGGGGACTACACCCAGTGGGTGCACTCTGCGTGCCCCCACTAGTCTAAAGCTACAATCGACACAACCTAGTCGATTCGATCATAAAAACTACTCAACATAAATTAAAACACCCAGTGGGTGTACGGATGCAAAAGTATAGACTGACAGATAGATGCACAAGAAAAGTTTTCAGGTAGCGTATCCTAACAGAACAAGCGACAAGCTAAAAGATCGGTTGGAAATCAACCAACTTGGACGTTGGTCTGGAGAGATGAGCTGGCGTCATAATTAAGCAGCTTGACTAGCCTCCCGAACCACTTTCATCTGCTCCATCATGATGCCTGCCTGGCGTATAGCTTCCTTGGCAGCACCCACTTGGTCCTCTGGGATGTGATGCGCAGTGAAGAGTGAAGACGGTGGATCAGCTGGAATATGTGCACTCGACGCTGAGGGCTGGGCGCTCGACAATGGTACGACAAAAGTCATAGAAGCCCGGTTGGCATCGCCAGTCTCCTGGATCACCAGTTCCGTCATTGGCGTCGACTGAGGTGTCTTGCCAGTTGATGTTTTCCTACTCCTCCTTCCCATGGGCCTCAGCGGCACATCCTCATCGTCGTTTGGAAGATCAATGACATTGGGAGGAGCTGCAAAAGAATCAATCGCAAGAGTTCTGCCGACCAACAAAATGGCTGAGAAAGCAGAAACAAAATTGCAAGAGTCATACCTGGATTAGAGGTGACTGCGTCTTCCATTTCCTCGTCATCATCTCTGTAAACAGAAGTCCCAGAGGTAGGAGCGCTGCAAATCTCAAAATCCACTCGGTCAGATCTTCCGAAGTGAGTCGACCAAAGATCAAGTTGACAAACTAAGAAATCGAGTTCGAATATTACCGGAAGCAATAGGGACAACCACTTTGATCTTGGGGAAGGCCTTCCGAGGTTTGGACGGTGCAACTTTGGGTTGCTTCGGAGCCTTCTCAGTCGGCATAGGAGAAGACGTCCGAAGGGGCTTCGAAGTCTGACCAATCCACACAGTCGCTTTGCCATGGATACTTGCTGGGTCATGGGTATGCTTGGATCGCCCTTCGGTCCGAGGTGGTGAGTCAACTTCCTTGCCATCGCTTGAGTCGTCGCTTTCATTGTCTCCTCCTCCGTCAGAGTGCCACTCGCCACTTTCACCTCCGCTCGCCTCCCCTTCCGGTTCCTGCTCCTGCTTTCCGTTGGGCATCGAGTATGTCTCAGTATAAATCTGCAAGACACAGAGTCGACTGCATGTCAGCCATTTTCTAAAGAAATCACATGTTAGAACAAAAGACACTCGGAAGAAAAGAATCAGACCTTGTCTAGTTCGTTGGTGCTGTCGAATGGAGGAACTCTCCTAGACCCCCTGGGGTTGTCTTTGTTGCCGGTGATGCCCTGCTACCACTGCGCCACCGTCTACTCATCGACTTCTTCCGGGTGGATCCGAGTGCTGTCTTCAACGCCCGAGTACAACCACATTGGATGATCACGGGCTTGGAGTGGTTGGATGTGTTGCTTGAGAAACACCTCCAGCAAATCCATGTCGGTCACACCATCGCGGACAAGCTGGACCACTCGCTCAACCAACATTGTCACCTCCACTTTCTCAGCCGAGGTCACTCTTAAGGAATAGGGTTTCTCGACTCTTTCCATGGAGAACGAAGGACGGCCGGTCCACTGACCAGGAGTCGGCTTGTCCTTACAATAGAACCAAGTCGATTGCCAACCTCTAACTGACTCGGGAAGGGTCATAGCTGGGAAGGTGCTTTTTCCTCTCATCTGGATCCCTAAACTGCCACACATCTGGATCACTTGTGTCCTCTCGTCACTCGGATGGCCTTTTTTACGGACTGAGAACGGCGAGTGAAAATGTGCTTGAAGAGGCCCCAGTGCGGTCGACACCCTAGGAAGTTTTCGCACATTGACACGAATGCCCCAAGGTACGTAATGGTGTTGGGAGAGAAATGATGAAGTTGAGCCCTGAAGAAATTCAAAAAACCCCGGAAAAAGGGATGTGGTGGCAAAGAGAAACCGTGCTCGACGTGGGTGGCGAGGAGCACACACTCAACCTCTTGTGGCCGCGGCTCGGTCTCGTCCTCCGGGAGCCGCCAGGAGCCGTGGGGAATCATGCCCCCCTCCACCAGATCCTCCAGATCCTCCTGCAAGATCGTGGAGCGAATCCAGTCGCCCTGGATCCAGCCAGGCGGCAGGCCGGATCTCGATGATGATCCCCCCGGCTGGACTTCTTGCCCTTCGCCTTTGTCGTCACCTTCTTCGCGCGCTCCAGGGCCACCGTCTTGTCTTTCGCCATCTCAGCGAGGTGTGCTCGGACTGGGCACGGTGTCGAGGGAGTAGACGAGCGCAGAGGAGAAACAGAGGAGAAAGAGAAGAAATGAGGCGCACAGTACAAAAGCACCGGCCCAAACTCCTTATATGGGCTGGTTTCCCGAGTGGCTGACTTGTGGGCCCAGGCAATCCTTTCAAATCCCGCAACAGTCGCACGCGCGGTACGTGGCGAAAAAGGTGGCATGAAGATCGAGGCGCCCCTGCCTAATCCATTCCAATTACGTGGCCCTCTCCGCCCCGCACGCTTCCCCTAATTTCGAATCTCGTGATATCCGGGAACGACAGAGCAGTCAATCATGCCGGGGATTTTATACCATATCAAACACTAAAAGCCTATCAGCAAAATCCACTCAACAACCTCTGAATGGCTCAAGGTGACTGAGAATGAAGTCAAAGTTTTTGCATGGTTCTCCAATCCAAATAAATAGCTTCCGAATCATGAAAATTGAGTCGGAACCATCTTCTACTTCATCTCCACTCGGACCCTGAACCATTCGGGGGCTAATGACGATAACATGTACCTAGGGTAGGGCAATAGACCTGGTTTAAGCACCCTACCCAAGGACACTGCCCTACAGTCAAGGACATCCAAAGGACAGCAGATTCTACTGACTGGAATCACCACAAGACTCAACCCACTCGACTTAGTGTTCAATCGGATATCCCAATTCCATTCGACCATGCCAAAACCCACTCGGAGAACAGAAGGTCTAAGGTAACTCTGAATGACAACGGTCGGGTGTTCACTTCATAGTCTTAATGATCATTTATGTAACTTTAATGCTGGCGTTACCAGTAATGTTCCTATCTTTATGTACATTGAACCCTGTAATCGAGGGCCGGAGGGTCCGCAAACTATATAAGCCACCCCTCCTCAGGCACAAGGGTTCGCACCCCCTGTAACTTCACGCATATCCAATCGACCGAGCCTCCGGGCACTGAGACGTAGGGCAGTTACTTCCTCTGCGAAGGGCCTGAACTCATAAATCTTGCATGCACAACTTCACCGTAGCTACGATCTTGCCTCTCCATACATACCCCCTATTCTACTGTCAGACTTAGAACCACGACAGCGGGCTGCTCCTCCCTGAGCCTCGGTGCCCTGCTGCTGCTTGCGGCCACCGTCGCGATGCCGATAGCGGCCAGCGCCTGCGGGAAGGCCGCGGGGGCGGGAGGGCCGGCGCGGGGCGCGAAGGAGGTGGCGCCGAGCCCCCGCGGGTGCCGGCGATGAGGACGGTGTGGGTCGCCCGAGTCCGGTCCATCTTCATCCGCCTCTCCTTCAGCTTGAGATACGACACCACCTTGGAAAAGGTGGGCTCCGGGATGAGGTAAGGTTGGAGGCGGCGTTCCGAAAATCCTCGTTGAGAGCGGCGGTGAGGGTACCGAGCTCATCGACTTCGACGTCGCCCACATACTTCTACCATACAATGCCATCCTTGGGTATCCGACATTGGCCAAGTTCATGGTAGTGACCCACCATGGCTACAACGTCCTCAAAATGCCAGGAAGCGGCGGAATCATCACAGTCCCCTACGAAGAAAGAGATGCAGTGTGCTCCCTTGAGCGCGCCTTCCAAGCTGCAGCAATCGAATACCCCGACAACCAAGGCACCATGTACCCTCCTGAGGCCATCCCCAAGAAGAAGAAGCAACTACTCCGCACAGGGCCTCAGGAGAGCGGCGTCTCCAGCGACGCCGCCTCAGAATCAACGCCCGCACCTGGGGCGCCTCCCTCCCTCGCATAGGAAGTCATGCCCAGCGCCCTCCTTGGGCGAGGCTCGGGGGCTCTCTTCTGGAGGGCCTTAGACCTGGCCATAATCACGAGGGAGGCGCCCGGGCACCACGTGGAGGCGTGCTTTGCGGCACATTTCCCTCAAGAGAGCACTGGGCGAGGAGCGCCTGGTGCTCAGGAGTTCATCATCAAGGCCCCCCAGGAGCTTCAAGAAGCAGGGACCATGCACGGTGACCGCCGCCCACCTGGCGCAGCTCCCCATCCTGGCGAGGACGGCGGGCGGCGTGTCTCAGATCGACATCCTGTGGCTCAACAGAGCAGATCTCAGAGCGCTTCGGCTTCACATACTGGGCTATGAGGGTCCACCTCACAACTACGTCTGCATGCCATTTGGCTTGTTGAACGTGGCGGCTGGCCACCAGCGTCACCTACAGAGCATTCTAGCAACTTAGGAGGCCAGGCATCACGCAGTCCTGGTGGAGATGGAGATGGTCCTCAAGGAACTACCCGAGCCCCCAGAGCCTCCAGAGGCTTAGGGCCCTGGCGGCTCATGAGGAGCGGCTCCTTCGTCGCGCGTCTTCCGCTACCCCAACACTCCTTCGACAACGGAACCAGGTGACATTTTCCAAGTTTATTTAGCTGGGAGCGCCCCTAGGGCTGCATTATTCCCAAGCTGCACGGGCCTGTCCCTGCGGCGTGTATCCTTTTGCATCCTTAGCTTACTCTGTTGGGGGCGCCCCTCGGGCTGCATCATCCCCAGACCGCTCGGGTCCGTCCCAGTGGCATGTATCGTTCTTGCATCTATCCTAAGCTAGCTTGTTTCCTCGCGTAAGTTATCTATGGCTACCACCTGCTTATCTGGTACATCGATGCCCCACCCGCGACCACCATCATCACCGCGGGAGCCACACGCCGGTCATCTTTCTTCATGATTCTTCGCATGAGAAGACTAGGCACGACGTCTGTGCTCGGGTCCATCCCTGCAGCGTCGAAAAACCCAACGACTGAGCTCTATCTGGCGGGCCGGTCCCACTCACATCACCTCCTGGGGTCGTTGGTGTCTGGCCTTCTCATGTGATCGCCTCGGGAGATTCGCCCAGCGCGGGTTACCTGACCATCTCGCAGGACCATCGCAGCCATCAGGAATCAAGACCAGGCGCAACCCGCCTTGAGGTAGGGCCTCGTGAGTCCTGCGCTGGCTCACGAGTGCCCAGACACACCTCGTCTAGCCCTGTCGTGCAAGCCACGTGTCAGGGCGGGGCTGTACACGCCCCGGGGGCTCCACTCAGAGGGAGCCCTCACCAACGCACCAGTGGAAGCAACATCCTCTGTGCTGGCAGTCGACACGGTCGAGGAGGGGCTATGTCCGTGAAAGAGCGGAAGCGCTATGCTACACGCTGGTGATAAACAACTGAGGGCGCCCCCTAGCCGTACCAACCTCAGGGAGCCACCCGACTCGGTGTTCAGCCTCACCGCAACGCTTTCTCCTCTGGAGAGCCGCGTGAGGGGGCTGGGCACGGGGGGCGGCACTCGAGTCACGCCCAAGCGTACACCACCCTGCCAGGTCTCTCGGACCTGGTCGTCACGCGCCCTCCCGAGCGGATCCCAGGTATGAAGGCCGTTTGGACGTCAAGGGGGACTCCTGAGCATCACGACCCAGGAGCCTATCTGGTCACGTAGCCCCTCACCCCTTGGACTCGTCCTGGTGATCCGGACGACCCAACGACGGCTGAGGTATGCGCGGGGTCGGGCCCTGCCAGTGTAGAACACTAGGCCTACTCCGGCATCTCCTTCCTGTAAGCTATTTGCGCGTGAAGGGGGATTCATGAGCATCGTGACTCAGGAGCCTAACTGGCCACGTAGCCCCTCACCCCTTGGTCTCGTCCTGGTTATCCGGACGACCCAACGGCGGATGAGGTATGTGCGGGCTCAGGCCCTGCTGACGTAGAACATCAAGCAAACAGGAAGGAAATCGCAAAATCTCAAACAAATATTACAAGACATATTGTTCTTCAAATACCAAACACAAGTTTAACGCCTCCGCGAGGCATGGTACGTGTTGCAGAAGCAAAGCAGGAAAAGGAGTCGCCAGCAAGTCATCTCATCATCCCTGGCCGCCGCCGCTGGTTGCAAGAGGTGCCCCTTCGACGGTGATGTTGCCCTCACCTGCCGCCCCACCGAGTTGCAGTGTTCAGAAGCACCACCAGCTGAGGGCGCAGGTCGGCGCTGAACTTCTTCAAGAAAGCCTCCACCTGGCCCTTCACAGCTTTTGGCAGCATGCAGCTCGCCATCCATGTGCTCCAAGAGCTCACAAGGTTGGCGTCAGGATCACGAAGATGGAGGTGGTTGAAGACACGCGTCAGCACGACCGAGGAGAGCGCGCGGGCTTCCCCCTCCACCAAGGGGCCGATCCCGTCCGCGACATCCTCAAGCGCCGCGACCAGATGAGGAAGCAGCTGGGTGGGGCCCTTGTCATCTGTCGCCAGCGGCTCCTCCAAGCCCTTCTCGTAGAGTGCCCGCAGCGCCATGTGGGACTTCCCCTCAAGGGACTTGAAGGCCACGCGGTCCTCAGCCAGGACCTTCGCCTTGGCTTCCAGCTCGGCCTTCTCTGCCTTCATCTTCTGCTCCAGCTTCTCCAACTGATCAAGGCCTCGTGGCTGCGCGCTTTGCCAACTGCTCCAGCTCGGTGTCACGACCCCTAAAAGTGTCCTCTCGGGCCTTCATCTTCTCCTCCTCCGCCTTGCGGTCTCGAGCTTTGGCCGCACGCTCATTGCGCATGGTCTCCAGCTCGGCCTCCAGCGACCGACAGCGATCCTGGGCGGCCCCGACATCCTTCAGCGCCACCTCACGAGCAGCCGTAGCTTGGGAGACGACCTGCTTGTCCGTCTCGGAGGCCGCCGCAGCCTGGCTCAGCGCCACCCGGACGAACACATCGGAGTGAAGCCAACCAGAGATCAGCTCCAGGCGCCCGGCCACCAGGCGACGGTCGGTGCCTTGAAGATCCTCCCACAGCAGGGTCAGTGCAGAGAGAGCATGCTCCAGGACGTCAGGGGAGGCGGAAGGATCCGGGGTTAGCAGTGCGGCGGAAGGAGGAGGAGGCAACGTCGTCACCATGGCCTGGGAGGCTGGGACCTCCTGTGCTTTGGGGACCCCAGCAACCGAGCCGGACGTTGGCACCTCCGGGGCCAGCGGGGCTACAAGGGCTGCCTCCTCCTAAGGACGCTCCCCAAAGCCTCGCGAGGACGATCGGGCCGGGGAAGCGCGAGCGCCGTCACTGCCCTTCCCCATGGAGGGGGGTGGAGCCATGGCAGGCGATTTGGTCCCAAGCAGTACCACCGCTTCCTCCTTCCTCTTCTTTGCCATGGGCGTCGGCCTAATTGCACAATGGAGAAGCACCAAGAATCAGCAGCAGAAGCAAGAACAAGGTAGGACGAGAACACTTACTGGTCTACCGCGGTGTAGTCTCTTCACTTCTTAAGCTTGAAACCTGAGAGATTCACAGCCTGAGGCGCGGGCGCGCGGGCTCCAGGAGTAGAAGAGGGGGCAGCAGATGGGCCGGAAAAAGCTCTAGGCAGCGTCAGAGCAGGGGCGTCGTCTCGGGAGATCATCGCCGACCTGCCCCTCGTCGGAACCTCGGCCGGTGGCCTCCTCCGGGGACTGACCTTGGACCCCGTGGGGCCCCCTGCCACGGGCAGCTCCTCCCTCTCCAGGGGACATCGGCATTGTCATCGTCATCAAGCAGGTTGCGGAGGATGTCGGCCTTGCGCAAAGGGGAGGTCTCCCCCGCCCCTTCGCGGGTCGCTTCCAAGTCGTGCCCCTCCTCCTCCTCTTCCTCCTCTTCCTCCTCGCGAGACTCGTCGGAAGACACGTCCACTAGAGTCATCGTCACCAGGACATTCGAGGGTGCAGGCGGCATGAGCCCACGCCCGTCGAAGACAGGCATGGCAGCGGCAGCCTCCGCCCCATTCAGGCAGCGGAACAAGGGAACGAAGGAGTCTGGCGGGAACCCTTGGTCGTCCCCAACCAAGGAGTGGAGGGCCGAGCGCAACTCCTCGTCAGAAAGGGCCTCCGGACGCAGGCGGAGTTCGTCCCCTTCGTCTTCAAGCTTCCACAAGGGGCGCGGGCGCGCCTGGAGGGGAGCCATGCGCTGCGTCATGAATTCTTTGACGATCATGGCCCCCGTCAGCTTCGCCGCCATTGAGTCACCAGGCCTCAGGTCGGCGGTCATCCTCTCGAACACCTGCACCGCCCGAGGGTCAATGAGCTTCGCGCGATGCCATCCCTCTTGGGACATGGGCATCTCCATCGGCAGCACCAGCCGGGGGTGGGAGCACTTGGCGTCATCAAGACCCACTTGCTCCTGAAGCCCTCGGCCTTCTTCCCGGCCTTCGAGACCGCGTTGGTCTTGTTGGCCGCAACGAAGCCAACACACCCCGAGCGGTGGCCCTCCTTGATCCAGAGGAAGAAGAAGTGGTGCAGCTGTGCCAGGGACGGCATCACTCCAATGTACGCCTCACAGTAGAAGGCGAAGATCAATAGGAGGAGGATGGAGTTGGGATGAAGATGGAGGGCGTGAATCTTGTAATGGCTGAGGACGGAGTAGAAGAAGTTGGGGAAGGGGGGAACCAACCCAGCGACGATGCTACTCATGAAGAAGGGGTAGAAGGTGCTGCCTGAGGCCTCCGGCTCGGCGGAGCCAGCCTGGAGCACAATCTTCCTCTTCTCATCACCCTCCGCCGTCATCAGGAGCACGGCGACAAGGTTCTTCTCCAAAACGCTCGGTGCATCGAGCGCAGGCTCGTACCAGGATGGCGGAGGAGTGGCCCGAGCCTTCTTGGGCGCTATTGGCGGCAGGCTCAAAGGAGGATCTGGGCAGATATGGAGTCTCTGGAAGCGAAGAGCAAGAAAGGGGATCTGGAGCAAGACAAAGGAAAGTAATGAAGGCAAATGCAGCCCATGCCAGCCTTTTGTCAGTCGGGCAGTTGCCTAGGCAGCGTGGGGAAGCGAAGACGCCCACGTCCCGTCAGTCGCCACGCGTCAACCATGGCCGCAGGCTATTGGGGCCCACGGCGCTCCGCACTTGCCCCTTGGCTCACCGGCCAAGTCCGAAAAGCGCCTTGGGCCCGGGGGCTACTGTCGGTGTTCTGGGAATGGGGGTCCCCAGACTTGCCTGCCTGTGGCCCACGGCGTGGCTCCACTAGCGGCCTGGTACGACCCATATTCACTAGCAAACACTCAAGACCCTCACGAGGGGCTAAGCCTCGCGAAGCAGATGATGCAAGACCTCCTCGGGGGCGGCCTCACCAGGCTGGCTCGTAGGGGGTGGAGAGATTAAGGCAAGGGGCACCTCGCGAGGTTCCTGTGACGCAAGCCATGACGACCAAGGCCAGGCGGGCGCTAGGCGAGCGCCAGCGTGCACAGTGTACTTGTTTCCTCTTTGGTGCTAAAGAGGTAGGCGCAGGAAAGGAGTCCTGAGGCATCAGGCAAAGGTTTCCATATCGGTGCAACAAGACCAAGACCAGCAGGACGGTAGGACGGAGGTCATCGCGGAGCCCACGACGGCGTCACCACCAGAGCCTTTGGCAGGCAAAGACCACAGTCAGGATAACTTGTACTGCTTGTCTCCCTTCAAATTTGGCCGTTGCTGGATCCCTTCCCGCCTAACATTTGGGAAGAGGACTAGGGCCTCTATAAATAGGACTAGCCACCACAGTAGGGAAAACTGGTCCTGGATCAGATCCATTCCATCCTCACACACACAAGCTCATCGAGCCCAAGAACACCTCTCCTCAGGAGGTTGTTCTTCCCTTGTACTTGTTCATCCTTAGCCCACGAGGCAATCCACAACACCACACTGGAGTAGGGTATTACACCACATCGGTGGCCCGGTCCAGTATAAACCCTGTGTCCCTTGTTCTTCGAGTTTGATGTGCTGAGCCTTGGGATAGTGGTGAGTGGGTGAGCTAGGAAGGTGAGAGATCTTCGTGCGCACCCCAATGTTCGAACCTTTAGGGTTTTGCCAGAACCCGTAATCCGACACCATCTCTCTCGCTGCCTCGCCCACCTCCTGCTACAGGCGACGTGGCCCATGGAGCGCCTCCACCACCTCCGCATCAAGACGCCGCCGCACACTAAGAAGCGTATTCATGGGCGCGACTCCACCAGCGCAGGCGCCTGCGTGAAAAAGGAAGCTGCCAAGAAATCCCGTGGCGGCAAGAAGACGCTCCTGCACTCCCAGCACCACCACATCAAGACCGCGCGCCGCCCGCGGTGGCGGCGCGTGGGTACCAAGTCCAGGCTCCACTCCCACGACGGGCTCCAGTGACTACAACAAGGTGTCGTGCCTTCACTCCTGAGCTACGCAGCGTCGTTTGGCCTAGCAAGGTCAAGCCTGACCTGCCTCCATGCTACGGCGGCACCCACTACAAAAAAAAGACACATCCGTGACATTTTGGGCCGAACGAAATTTTTTCTGTCATGCTTAGGACACTTCTATGACGATAATTGTGACAAAACCCGGTATCATCATAGATGTGGTGGGCTCCTACTTCTATGACAAAAAATCATGACAGAAAATGGGCTTTTCATGCTGGGCGGGCCAGAGGTGCAGCTGCATGACATTCTATGGGCCATCCATGACGGAGAAAACCGTGGTAGAAGCGAGGGCGAGGAAAATATCAAGGGAGTTCCCGATTACGGTGGGTGGTCGGGGGCCGAGCAATGCGTGTTTCTCTCGTACGTACATGCGTGTGTGCGAGGCGTTGCGCTTTAACTGAACTCGAGCGATTGCACTGCAGGCTACGCGTTACTGAACCCGAGGGATTGATCAATCCCTTGCTGTTAACTGAACCCGAGTGATTCCTTCGCTACTGCTGCCAATTGAAGTCGATTGAAGCTGCCTCTGGATGAACAGTGAGCGTTGTTGGGGCGTTTGAATGAATAGTTCCCGGTGGGGGTTGGATGAACAGGACCCCATGGTAGTAGAGGCTGTTGCCGCTGGATGGACAGGACTCCGATCGATCGAGCCGGTGGATGAACAGGACCCCGTGGAGGGCTGGTTGAACAGTAGTCGGTGGAGGGCTAGTTGAACAGTAGCCGGTGGAGGGATGGATGAATAGTAGCCTGTGGAGGGGTGGTTGAACAGGACCCCGTGGAGAGGGCTGGTTGAACAGTAGCTGGTGGAGGAGCGGTGCAGGCTGGATGAACAGGAGCTCGTGGATGAACAGTCGCAGGTGGAGGCTGGAGGAGGTCGACGGTGGATGACTAGTAGCCCGTGGAGGCTGGAGGAGGTCGACGGTGGAGATGAAAAGTATCCCGTGGAGTCCCGTTTTGCGGTACGCCACACCCCTCCCAATGAACAGGACCTCCGTTTCGACCGTAGTGCTCCAACACAAGTCTGTTTCCTCCGTTTTGTGGTACGCCACACCCCTCCCAATCAACAGGACCCTGTTTCGACCGTAGGAGGTCCGCTTCTCCGCTTTTGCGGTATGCCGCACTCCTCCCGGCGAACATGATCCTGCTTTCGACTGTGGCCGGTCGAACACAAGGTGTTACCTCCGCTCTACGGTAGACGCCAAGCCTCGCTTCCATCGGCTGTTCTCGTTGTTACCTCTTGAGCAATCGCGTTGGTTTTCCTTGAAGAGGAAAGGGTGATGCAGCAAGTAGCGTAAGTATTTCCTCAGTTTTGAGAACCAAGGTATCAATCTAGTAGGAGGCTACGCGCAAGTCCCTCGCACCTACACAAACAAATAAACTCGCAACCAACGCGATAAGGGGTTGTCAATCCTACAAGGTCACTTTACGAGTGAGATCCGATAGATATGATAAGATAATATTTTGGTATTTTTATGATAAAGATGCAAAAAAATAAAAGGTAACAGAAATAGCTAAGTGTTGGAAGATTAATATGATGGAAGATAGACTCGGGGGCCATAGGTTTCACTAGTGGCTTCTCTCAAGAGCATAAGTATTTATGGTGGGTGAACAAATTATTGTTGAGCAATTGACAGAATTGAGCATAGTTATGAGAATATCTAGGTATGATCATGTACATAGGCATCACGTCCGATACAAGTAGACCGACTCCTGCCTGCATCTACTACTATTACTCCACACATCGATCGCTATCCAGCATGCATCTAGAGTATTAAGTTCATAGGAACAGAGTAACGCTTTAAGTAAGATGACATGATGTAGAGGGATAAATTCATGCAATATGATAAAACCCCATCTTGTTATCCTCGATGGCAACAATACAATACGTGCCTTGCTGCCCTACTGTCACTGGGAAAGGACACCGCAAGATTGAACCCAAAGCTAAGCACTTCTCCCATTGCAAGAAAGATCAATCTAGCAGGCCAAACCAAACTGATAATTCAAAGAGACTTGCAAAGATAACCAATCATACATAAAAGAATTCAGAAGATTCAAATATTCTTCATAGATAAACTTGATCATAAACCCACAATTCATCGGTCTCAACAAACACACCGCAAAAGAAGATTTCATCGAATAGATCTCCACAAGAGAGGCGGAGAACATTGTATTGAGATCCAAAAAGAGAGAAGAGGCCATCTAGCTAATAACTATGGACCCGAAGTTCTGAGGTAAACTACTCACACTTCATCGAAGAGGCTAAGGTGTTGATGTAGAAGCCCTCCATGATCGATGCCCCCTCCGGCGGAGCTCCGGAACAGGCCCCAAGATGGGATCTTGTGGGTATAGAAGGTTGCGACGGTGGAATTAGGTTTTTGGCTCTGTATCTGATCGTTTGGGGTACGTAGGTATATATAGGAGGAAGGAGTATGTCGGTGGAGCAACATGGGCCCATGAGGGTGGAGGGCGTGCCTAGGAGGGGGTAGGCGCGCCCCCTACCTCGTGGCTTCCTGTTTGATTTCTTGACGTAGGGTCCAAGTCCTCTGGATCACGTTCGTTCCGAAAATCACATTCCCGAAGGTTTCATTCCATTTGGACTCGCTTGATATTCTTTTTTCGCTAAACTCAAATAGGGCAAAAAACAACACCTGGGATGGGCCTCCTGTTAATAGGTTAGTCCCAAAAATAATATAAAAGTGAATAATAAAGCCCAATAATGTCCAAAACAGAAGATAATATAGCATGGAGCAATTAAAAAATTATAGATACGTTGGAGACGTATCATCCGTCCAAGCCGACTGGCTCCCAATGAACAACACACATTCCGTTGCCTCCCGATGAACACGATGCGTTCCATTGCCTCCCCATAAACACGACGATGACACAGTTTCTCCATTCTGACCCAGCCATGTACACAAGCCCTGGCCGTACGTACGCGCGAGTAGGCGTTCGAGACCCCACCAGATGTAACGTGACGCGGGTCAGATTTACTTTCTTGCACCCTGGCCGCTGTAATGCGCGTACATGCTACGGCGCGCTTACTACGACACGCGCCCTTCCATACACGGCCACAGTTCATCGCTGCAGCTCGCGTATGCACCGACCGACCAGTATGTACGCATAACGTCACACCAGAATGACAATGCTACGACGCTTGGACCGGTGGGTCCCGACCGTCGTGCACTTCCTTGCGGCGAAGATGTAGCTGGTGGGTCCCAGCAGTCAGGGGAAACATTTTTGTGAAATATGGTGGCTCGTCCGGGTCCCCGCTGCCGTGGAGGAATCATTTTTGTCGTAATAAGGAGGCACTTCCTTGTCTGCGTCAGGACCCAGCTGTCGCCTTCTCCACGACAAGATTTCTCTGATGGAAGTCGGTCGTCACCACATTGACCACGCCGCACCGAGAGCACCAAGGCGGTGGACGACGGCGGGGCCTAGGAAGGGGACGACGCGGAGCCGGGGAAGACGCGGTAGTGGATGCCCACGCGGAGAGGAGTACGAGGGTTCACTGGTTCGGCGGCGGTGTGAGGCTGCTTGACGCCGCAGGGCCTGGCCAGCAGTGGGAGTAGTAGGGGGCTGTGAGGCCTCCGCAGCAGCACAACCGACCACGGGAGCAGGAGCAGGCGGCACAACCGGCGCTGCTTTAAGCGGCTGGAGCAAGAAGACCAGAGGTTGAAGAAGCACTACGGCCATTGGATGGACATCGTACGGTCACTGGAGCTAGAATCGTTCATATTGACTAAGTTGACAAAGCCCTCCGTCCCCGTCAACTTAGTAGGCCCACATGTCATCCTCCCACTAAGCTGGGTCCTAGCTAGCAGGGGGTATTCATTTTTGTGTGTGTAATAAGGAGGCACCTCCTTGCGTGCGAAGATATAGCTGGTAGGTCCGACCTGTCAGCGGGGAGAATGTTTTTTTCAAGAAATATAGAGGCCCTTCCGGTGGGTCCCAGATTTCAGGTGGATGAATCATTATTTTGCGCGTAATAAGGAGGCATTTCCTTGTGTGCGGCCGTAGACCTAGCTGTCAGCCCCTCCACATAAAGTCCACGTCCGATGGATGTCGTTCGTTGACCACGTTGACCACGGCACGCCGAGAGCACCAGGGCGGTGGAAAACAGTTAGGCCTAGGAAGGGGACGACTTGGAGCCGGGGAAGACGCGGCAGTAGATGCCCACGCGGAGAAGAGTACGAGGGTTCACTGGTTCGGCTGCTATGTGAGCTTGCCGTCGCTGCAGGGCCTGGCCAGCAATGGGAGTAGTAGGGGGCGGTGAGGCCTCAACGACAAAGCATAGCCAGCCACTCGAGGCAGGAGCAGGCGGTTTCACCGGCACTGGTTTGGGCGACTGGTGCAAGAAGAGCAGCGATTGAAGAAACAGCAGGTCCGTTCGATTCAAATCCAACGGTCACTGCCTACTAGAATCGCTTGTTGACTGTTGACAAAGCCCTCGTGACACGCATCAACTTAGTAGGCCCACGTGTGTCAGCCTCCCAACCGTGCGCCCTGGATGTCGTGGGATGAATCAATTTTTCACGAATAAGGAGGCAGTTGATTGCGTGCGCCAGCCACGGAGGGAGTAGGGTGGGTCGGTGAAGCTCGCGCTGGCATGACAGCAGGCCACAAGAGCTGGAGCAGTACTCCGCCGCGCTTAGTTTAGGCAATCGGAGCAGAAGATCACAGATTGAAGAAGCACGTCGGCCGTTGGATGGACATCCATTAGTCATTGCTGCTAGAATCGTGTGTTGACTGACAAAGCCTTGCATAAACAAGTCAGCCTCGAAATTTGTGGCGTGTATAGCCCATTTGCTATTATTTTATAATTTTTACTCATTTTCTAATTCATATGGAATTTAATGCAGCCCATTTTCCATTTTTAGAATTGCTACCTATTTTCTGGTCAGTACGAGGGTTAAAAAATTGAACTAAAAAAGTGCAAATTTTTTGAAAATTCGCAATTTTTTGGTCGGGAACAAAATATTCTTAATCCAAAAATTATTAGCCATACTAAAACAAATTTAAAAATAAATTAGTACTATTTCATGTTAAAATCCAATGAAATATGAAATATCAGTGAAAAAAACAAAAAAACTAATTTTTCCCATTTACTTTAATAGATACTGACAAACTCTTTGGCTAGGCCGGAATGCATCCCTCCTCGTCTTGAAAGATTTACAGCCCAGTAAGTAGGAGAAAATAAATAGGCCTAGCTTGGGTATTCTTCAAAAAGAAATAGTGGCCTGCCTATTTTCCCAAAGAAAAAACTGCTGGGCTGGTCATGTTGTTAGACAGGCCACAGAGACCGCACAACCCAGTTTATAGCCTGCTCCTCCGAACAAATCCTCAAAAAAAAAGTGCAATTCTATGCTTAATTGACTATACGTTGAAAATGATGTGGGTCCGAGATATCAGCAGGGTGGATTAGAGTAAAAAAACGAGGGGTGCATGTGATTAGTAAAAGAGGCGCTTTGCTTGTGTTCGAGAGTGGACCTGGTGGGTCCGTACTGTCATACTCACATCTACAGTCCTCTCCCGATTCACTATGTTGACAGGGCCGGACGGCAGCGCCGGGGTGAGTGCGCCAAGGCGGAGGATAAAGTGTTTGTCGCCAATGTGCTGGGCTGGGTTGGACATTCTTATTGAAAAATAAAAACAGACCGGAACTATTTACGATGTTGACTACGATTTGCATGGCTCCGTTGGTTGCAGGAAGGAAATGGTGAGAGAAAGAAGATTGGTCGCTATCTTTGCCTAAGAATTATATCGACTGAATGTAACGACACTATCATAGGAAATAATATCCTCCTGTTAAATCGTGAATATAAAGAACTGGTGCATGAGCATTTAGCTTTATTTATTTATTTATTTATGTTTACGGGACCATGAGCATGTACCTGGGCTGGATTCATGTGAGAGCCTCCCTTCTAGTTAAGTTGGGCTCCTCTATTCGGCCTTCATCAGTGGGCTGCATGTTATCCACAAGTGGAAAATGTGTTCCTTCGAAAAATAGTATGCGCTACGTACGGTACGAGGCACTAAAGGATCGGACCGTGCAACGACTTCCAAAACATTGTTTTGTCGTTCTAAAAACACATTTATTCAACCAACAGACGAAATATACTACTGATTGTACATTGAAAACAGCAGCAACAACAACCAGTGCTGGGGGTGCAACAGAAGCAGTAAGCAGGCCAGAAGAGTAAAGAAGTAGCTCTCTCTTCCAAACCAAACATCAGCCATCATTACAAAAGGGCTACCAAAAAAGAACAAGTGTATGCATCAAACTAAATAAAGATCCTACTACACCAAGTGTACGCATCTAACTAACTGGCTCGCTTAGACGTTACTATTTATTAAGTGTGGAGATTGGTCGACGGCTTGAACCAGATGGGTGCTCGATAGGGAAACTCCAGCCAAGCGGTCGAAGTCTGATACTTGCGACCCTATCTCCTACTTTGGGCTGCAGAGCGTGGCGGCACATATCAGGGTATGGTGCATGCAGAGACGCATGGTACACTGTGTACACATAGTTTTGCCTGCTGAACAAAACTGCGCTGCCATCATGATCCTTGACGTCGGTTATCTCCTGGTTAATCGGATAATTCAGTCCAAGAAACAGAGAGCGTGTACCAAGGCTACTTACCAGCCTCCAGTCAAAAGTTCCTGAAGGCCCAGAGATGCTGGGATCCTGCTCAAAGACCTTGCAGTGACTGTGATTGTATTCCGCGAAACAGCACGACTGGTACATGCGAACGATCATCAATCGCTCGCCATCGTCTGCTCGAGCCAGGAACCACCTACAACTGCCATGCCGCTTTTATTTGAAAGGTTTTGGGATTAGGAAGGGTAGGGACACCAGGAGGCCTACAACATCATATCAAGTTGGAGTCAAATAAAAAAGGGCTCTTAATGTAGTAAATCTTAAGAACATCATGTTATGAGCATGAATATTTTTCATTAAATGTTGACAGTAATATAAGCAAGCCATCATGATATCATAGGAAAGTAACATACTGCTGTAACAGCCGTTTGCAGCGATGACCGGAGTAGGCCAGCAATACGTCCAGCCATAGAAGGAGTCGACAGCGTAAATGAATACCTTGTGTTCAATCGCATCAGAGAACCAT
This sequence comes from Aegilops longissima, assembly GCA_021605205.1. NCBI lineage: Eukaryota > Viridiplantae > Streptophyta > Magnoliopsida > Poales > Poaceae > Aegilops > Aegilops longissima. The sequence goes on along the minus strand of CM038682.1, from coordinate 299,654,467 downwards.
GGAGGATGTATGATCCTGCGATGGACGTACAGATTTATCCACTTACCGTAGTGACCTGTCAGATAGGTGAGACTGCGGTTGAAGAATGCAATTAGCCTAAAGTCTTTATAATTTGCGATCTTGTGGGCACTTGGCAGATTACAGCCTTAAGCAAATCAAACTTGGTATCATGTTGGCTACTGTAAGATTCTGAGTATTCTGGGCCGCGGTGCCAAAGCAGTGCAGTGTTAATCAAAGGAAGGGGGATCAATCGCCGGGTGTAGACCTCCACGAGCATCCAACTGTCGCCACCGTCGACGAGCACCATCCAAGACGTGTCCATGCCGACCCAGTACAGACCGTTAATGTAGTTGAGGGTGACGGGGATCGGATCGCAGCCAAGAGGGTTGATGCTCGCCACCCTACGATCGTTATGCTGCGTGACACGCCGTTTTTGAAGATCTGGCGGCATCAGCAAGCAAGGATCTGGCTCAAAAAGCTCCGGCCTGAGGGCTTTGAGTAAATGGTACAGCCCCGACGAGCACACGGCGAGCGGCATGGTACTGAGATTGTCCACACACGAAACAATGAGCTTGATTACCTCTGTAGGGAGCGAATTCCAGCCACTCTTTCAGCGGACGCTGCTCGGTTCTTCCATTGTTAGTGCTTGTGTTTCGGAAGAGGGGGGAGGCGACTTAGCGGGGATGGAAGATTGGATGATTATGTGCGGACAAGGATGGAGAAGCAAATATGTGTTGCGGGAAGTGGACAGATGATGATGACTACAACATGCCGCTTTATTTATGAGACACGTACCAGCAGTGTAGGGTCATATTGATGCCAGACAACTTGCTTGAGTGATCACAGTACTGGTACTCCCTACACTACCTACTACTATGCCCTAACTTGCTTGACTAGAGTAGTAGTGGAGTAGGACTCTGCTCTACTACTAGCACCGGAGGATTAGTATATTCTAATCTAAAATAGTTACAAACTTCAATGCCCGAGCATGGAACGACTACGAACCGCCATCAGTGCTAACTCCAATCCCCAGCGAATGTTCGCTGGCAGACATGGCAGTTGCAAACGCCCGCGACGTAGTTACAGTACGTGTGTAAGGGTGGCGGTTTTGTCAAATACTATACCTTAAAACATGCCACCGTCGGATGTAAATCTGTCGGTTATGTGGGATTGGCCATGATTGAGATCGCGGCGAACAATCGCCAGATATCATTACTAAGAAAAGGTTAAAACATCCGGGGCTATAACTTGCACCGGTTGACCACTAACAATGAATTTTTTTATCAAAGAAGGGTTCCCCCCTTCCGATTTCCATTAAGGGAAACCAAGCCCGAAAGTCATTCGCGATACATCAAAGTATTTGAGAAAACAGGAAGCAAAAGATGAACTACCAAAGAGCTAGAAGAGCTCCGAACATCCAAGGACGACCACTAACAATGATACTAACATAGTTGTAAAATGGTCAAACACCGTGTCTACGTGGTGTTTGGAATTATATGCAAAAAAATTAGCAAGATGCACATGCATTGCATGGAACATCCAGATGCAGTTTTTTACAAAACACCTATTGTGATTGACCCATGCAGGTGTAATCCCATGTGTAAAAACTAATGACATCTCGAGAATTTTATCGGAAACATGGTATCTTGACTATTTCATCGAAAAAATGATATCTCGAGAAAGATGATAAATAAGGTGAGGAGGAGTGGAGCGTGGTGGTGGTGGTGGTTGGGTGGCGGAGGCATGGGGATGGGACGCGCCAAAGAGCCGCCACCATGCCAGATTGTTCCAGAGACTTCCTTTTTTAATTGCTCGGCAATGAGGTTGTGGGAGATAAGGATGAACGAGGCAAGGCCTTATCTGTAAATGCGGAGAGAGGTGCGGGTATCTTTTTTGAAATTGTCATAGTTTTCTTTCTATCCATCAGATATAGATCATACGGTCTATACTATAAGATGGCAGGCATCACCATCATCACCAACTCGGTTTTTTTTCTACTCCTACACCTATATTACTTATACTTATATACTCCTACTAGCAAGAGGCCCATGCGTTGCATGGAACATCAAGATGCATTTATACGAGCTGTTTATCTCGTGGGAGACGAAGATGAACGAGGGAAGTCCTTATCTGCAAATGTGGAGAGTGGTACGGGTATCTTTTGCAAAATTGTCATAGTTTGCTTTCTATCCGTCAGATATAGATTGGATGGTCTGTATTGCACGATGGAAGGCACACCATCATCACCAACTCTGTTTTTTATAAGAGTAAGTATAGAGATAAAAGACCCAGTTGGCGATGATGTTGTGTCTGCCATCCGCCATTTCTGACCATTAGATCTGCATCTAACAGCTGTGATGTAAGTTGTGGCCTTTTGCAACAATTCCCACTTCTCTGCTCCAGTTTACACAAAACCCCTTAGTATCTTGAAACCAACCACATTCCTCCCTTACCTCATCAAAACAGCCAAAAGAATATATTTGGAGTGGAACATAAGATATTTTTAGTGATATGTATATCAAAACTAAACCGTTTTCTTTCAAATTTGTGAATATGTATTATTCTACTTTGGATCTGTTGCAACGGACGGGCTCATTGTTATAATGGTTTATCTCTTGCATCGTCCGCAACAAACACCTGGTGTACTGGTCCGAGCCGGATGCTCGCAGCGCGATGACCTGAGTTCAAATTATGTCCTAAACTTTAGCTTTTTATATTTTTTAATATATACTTCTTTCGCAACTATACTGGCAGTGGAACCTACAGAGTAATTAGAATACAAGATTAAGGATGGATTTGTTTCTTTTTAACTTTCTATACGAATCTGTAGCCAGCCTGCAAGTCATGTACACTGTACTGACAGTGGAACCCACAGAGTACTTAGAATACAAGATTAAGGATGCAATTAACTTTTTTATAGAGGGAGAAGCATACACGCAATTAACTCAAATGGATTGGACGTGACTCTATTATTCTCCAATGGCAACCGGCAAATTTCCTCCTGCGGGCCGGAGTAGGCTTCTCGGTTTGCATGCAGGTTTAACGGAGGGGTTTGATGGAGGCGTGGGCATTTGGGCGTCTGTGGTGGCCTTGAAGATACTATTCGATTTGATAGCTACTAGTATATTATAAAAAGAAAGAAGAGTAGTAGAGATAGAGATAAGAGTAGAGATAGAGACTATAGGGAGGAGCACCATATACTGCTTCGTGTGCTACTACTGCGCTCCATTCGGTCGCCGCAACCTCCCCTACAGCCACTCCCTCCTGTGCTCCATTCGGCGGGCGCTGTTGAAATTTTGGGAGCGCACTCTCGCGACTGCTCGCAGCGATGACTTCACCAAAGACGATTTCTTCCCCGACCTCGGCAACCTCTTCCTCAACGACATGGGCGACAACCTCAACGCCAACGGTGCTGCTCCCGTCACTACAAAAAAAGACACATCCGTGACATTTTGGGCCGAAAGAAATTTTTTTCTGTCATACATATGGCACTTCTATGACGATAATTGTGACAAAACCCGGTATCATCATAGATGTGGTGGGCTCCTACTTCTATGACAAAAAATCATGACAAAAAATGGGCTTTTTCGTCACAGGTGGGCTGGAGACGCAGCTGCATGACATTCTTTGGCCGTCCATGACGGAAAAACCATGGTAGAAGCGAGGGGAGGAAAATTTCGGGAGTTCCGTTACGGCGGGAGGTCGGGGTCGGCGATGCGCTGCTTTCTCGTACACGTATCTTGGCGTGTGTGAGGCGTTGGCTCTAATCGAACCCGGCGGCGTTGGGCTCTAATCGAACACGAGTGATTTGCACCGCAGCTACGCTGGCGTTCTTGAACCCAGCGATCGATAGATGGCTGTTAATCAACCTGATCGGCGATTCGCCGCCTGCTGCTAATCAAGCCAATCGATGCTGCCTCGATGATGAGCAGTGAGCGTTGCGGGGGGTTGGATGAGCAAGTGGCGGTGGCGTTGCCTCGGATGAACAGGACACCGTGGTGTGGCGGTGGGCTGGATGAGCGATGAGCGATGGAGGGGTGCCCGTGGAGGGTGGTTGAACAGGACCCCGTGGTGTGGAGGGCGGATGAGCAGTGAGACGGTGGAGGGGTGCCCGTGGAGGGGTGGTTGAGCGAAGAGCCGATGGAGTAGCGCGCGGTGTAGGCTAGATGAACAGGAGCCCGTGGAGGCTGGAGGAGGTCGACGGTAGCCCGTGGAGGCTGGAGGAGGTCGACGGTGGAGATGAACAGTATCCCATGGAGTCCCGTTTTGCGGTACGCCACACCCCTCCCGATGAACAGGACCCCCATTTCGACCGTAGGAGGTCTGTTTCGTCCGTTTTGCGGTACGCCACACCCCTCCCGATCAACAGGACCCCCGTTTCGACCGTAGGAGGTCCGTTTCCTCCGCTTTGCGGTACGCCGCACCCCTCCCGATCAACAGGACCCCCGTTTCGATCGTAGGAGGTCCATTTCCTCCGTTCTGCGGTACGCCAGGCCTCGTTTCCGTCGCCTGTTCCGTGCAAGCCCTCCCAATGAACACGACCACGCATTCCGTTCCGACCCAGCCGGTTGGCTCCCACGCGTTCCATAGCCTCCCGATGAACACGAGCATTCCGTTGCCTCCCGATGAACACGACGCATTTCGTTGCCTCCCCATGAACACGACGCATTCCGTTGCCTCCCCATGAACACGACGACGACGCTGTTTCTCCATTCCGACCCATCCATGTACACGAGCCCTCGTCGTACGTATGCGCGAGTAGGCGTTCGAGACCCCGACCGTATGTACACATATGTGGCCGTATTTTCTTTCTTGCACCCTGGCCGTTGTACGTACGTGTACATGCTACGTGCACGCCTCTACTAGGACACGTGCGTGCCTCTACATCCACCAGTATATATGTACGCATACGTTCGCGACCAGAATGACAACGCCACGTGCGCTTCGACCGTGTGGTCCCGGTATCAAGCACTTCCTTCCGTGCGAAGATGTAGCTGGTGGGTCCCAGCAGTCGGGGTGAATCGTTTTTTGCCCGGACGCACTTCCTTGCGTGCGAAGATGTAGCTGGTGGGTCCCAGCGATGGGGAACGTTTTTCGGAAATCTGATGGCCTGTCCGGTGGGTCCCGGTATCGGTGGAGGAATCATTATTTTTCATGTAATAAGGAGGCACTTCCTTGTTGCGGCCGTGGACCCGGTGTCGGCCTCTCCACGTCAGTCCACGTCCGATGGAAGTCGTTCCTTGACCACGTTGACCACGCCGCGCCGAGAGCACCAGGGCGGTGGACGACGGCGAGGCCTAGGAAGGGGACAACGCGGAGCCAGGGAAGACACGGCAGTGGAAGCCCGTGCGAAGAGGAGTATGAGGGTTCACTGGTTCTGATGCGGTGTGAGGCTGCCGTCACCGCAGGGCACGCCAGCGGTGGGAATAGTAAGGCGGTGAGGCCTCAGCGCGGCAAGACATCCGCCACGGGAGGCGGAGCATGCGGCATTGCCGGCGCTAAGCCGGGCGGCTGGAGCAAGAAGACCAGAGGTTGAAGAAGCACTACGGCCGTTGGATGGACACCGTACGGTCACTGGAGCTAGAATCGTTTATATTGACTAAGTTGACAAAGCCCTCCGTCCCCGTCAACTTAGTAGGCCCACAAGTCAGCCTCCCACCAAGGTGTGTCCTAGCTAGCAGGGGGGAATTCATTTTTTTGTGCGTAATAAGGAGGCACTTCCGGTGGGTCCGAGCTGACAGCAGGAGGAACGTTTTTTTAGCAAACTACGGTGGCCCGTCGAGTGGGTCCCAGCAGTCAGGGGCAAACGTTTTTTTCGCGAAATACTGGTGGGCGTCCGGTGGGTCCCTGCTGTCAGGTGGAGGAATAATTATTTTCCGCATAATAAGGAGGCACTTCCTTGCGGCTGCCGTGGACCCAACTGTCTCCATGTACAGTATTCTTCTGATGGAATTCGGTCGTTGACCACATTGACCACGCCGTGCCGAGAGCACCACGGCGGTGGACGACAGCGAGGCGTAGGACGGGGACGACGTGGAGCCGGGGAAGAAGCGGCAGTGGATGCCCACGCGGAGAGGAGTACGAGGGTTCACTGGTTCGGCTGCGCTGCCGTCGCCACAGAATAACAGGGGGTGTGGGTGAGTGGAGTGGAAGTATGGCCTGGCCAGCGGTGGGAGTGGTATGGGGGCGGTGAGGCCTCCGCGGCAGCACGACCGGCCACGGGAGGCAGGAGCAGGCGGCACAAAACCTACGCTACTTTGGGCGGCTGGAGCAAGAAGACCAGAGGTTGAAGAAGCACTACTGCCGTTGGATGGACATCGTACGGTCAGTCGAGCTAGAATCGTGCATATTGACTAAGTTGACAAAGCCCTTCATCCCCGTCAACTTAGTAGGCGCACTATACTGGGTCCCAGCTTGCAGGGGGGTATTCATTTTTTGCGCGTAATAAGGAGGCACTTCCTTGCGTGCGAAGATATAGCTGGTGGGTCCGAGCTGTCAGCGGCGGTAACGTTTTTTTCATGAAATACAGAGGCCCTTTCGTGGGTCCCGGATGTCGGTGGAGGAATCATTATTTTGCGGCGTAATAATGAGGCATTTCCTTGCGTGCGGCCATGGACCCAGCTGTCAGCCTCTCCGCGACTGATCCGCTTCAGATGCATGTCGGTCGTTGACCACGTTGACCACGCCACGCCGAGAGCACCAGGCGGTGGACGACGGTGAGGCCTAGGAAGGAATGACACGAGGCAGGAAGACTCGACAGCTTGTTTTTGTTTCCCACGCGGAGGAGTCTGTTGCACGAGGGTTTACTGGTTCGTCTGCCGTCGCCGGAGAATAACAGCAGTGTGGGTGAGTAGAGGGATGGCTAGGCCAGCGATGGGAGTACGGTGGGCGGTGAGGCTCACAAGGCAAGACAGCCCGGCCTTGGGAGGAGGAGAGGCAGTCCCGCTTGGCGCTTGTTTGAGCGGCCGAGCAGGAAGAGCAGAGATTGAAAAAGCACGACGGCCGTTGGATGGACATCCAACAGTATACAGGCCATCTGTGGAAAGCCTCAAATCTGTGGAAAACAGCATACAACCCATCTGCCATTATTTCAAATAATTTACAGCACATTTGTTAATTCTTACTGATTTTTTTGGAGCCCATATTCTTTTTGTTAGCATTATAGCCTATATTGTGGCCACGGTTAAAAAATTATACGAAATTTTGCATATGTCGGTGCGGTCTGAGCTGTTTTTAATCCTGAAATTTTGAGTCACATTCAGACTGATTTTAAAAATAAATGTATATCAATATAAAATCCAATAAATTATCCATGCATAAAAATTAATGCAATTTAAAATCTCGAAATGAAAAAAGATATTTGAAACTAATTGCCGGTTTGATGTGTTTTAAAAATGTACAACCCATTTCTCATTACTGATAGGCCATTTTCTCGGCCAGCCGAATGAAGCTCTCCTCGTCTTGAAAGATTTGCAGCCCAACAGGACTGATAAAGCGACTTACTTGACAAATCACAAACAAATTGGGCTAGCCATTTTCAGAAAGAAAAAAAACTACTGGGCTGGTGTGTGGTAAACATAAAAGAAAAGGTTGTCTAGACAAGCCAGAGTGTCCCGCACAGCCCAGTTGACACCCTGCTTCCGTCTCAAAAGCAAATTAGATAAATGCCACTCGAATTATGGCGATTCATAAAAATGCCACTGCAATTTCCAAACTTTGAAAATGCCACCGCAATTTTGCAAACTTTGAAAACGCCATACGCAGTTTGCAAACTTTGAAAACGCCACTCAGACTTCGAAAAATGCCACTAGAAATGGCATTTTCCAAAGTTTGGAAATTGCAGTGGCATTTCTCGGATACACCAGATTTGGAGTGGAATTTATCAAATTAACCCAAAACAAAAATAATCTGGGTGAGCTGCTGGGTCCTCGTGTCACCGCTCACAGTAATTCTCTCGCTTATTGACTACGGTGACAATGGCATGGGACCCAGATGTCGAAATCCACTAGGAGGAGCCATTTTTTATTGGCTTGAAATAAGGAGGCACTTGCTTGCCCATCGCCATGACCTTGGCGGGTCCTCGCTATCATCCTCTCCACGTACAATCATCTCCTGATTGTGTACGCGTCAACTTGCTAGGCCCACAAGTCAGCCTCTAAACCCGTGGAGGACAAATACAACCCATTTAAAAAAATAACAGCCCATTCCATACATTCAAACGGAAAGTTCAACATTCAGAGCAAAGTAACAGGTCTGCTCCACATATAGAGTACTGAACTTCCACGTTGACAACCATCATAGCCAAGTTAACTATCTATTCCCACTAATACTCTAGTAGCGTACAAGTACTAACTTACTCTTAGCTAACTACACGATGTCGGCCGCCATCTGTGGTACATGCTAAACGACGGCACCGGCGTCGTGCGCCTCGCCTCAGACTTGCAAGAGGTGCGATAGGGCGGGTTGCTCGCGCGCGTTGGCCCTTTCCATGCCAGTGTGGTCCACCGAAGCTTCGGCTTCCAAGCGGGAAACCCACTTGACGAACTGGTAGTGAAAATCGGCGTCGCAAACGCGTGCATGCCCGACAGCCTCCAGGGCTATTTTCCGGGCGCCGGCCTCCACGTAGTCGGCCTAGTTGCGGGCGCTCTGCTCGTGACTCAGAGCGTCGGTGCGCTGCTGCTCCATGTTCCGCTGGCGGCGCAAATCGGCGATATGCTGCTCCTCCGCCAGGCGGTCGCGCTCCAACAACTCCTGCTCATCCGCCATGCGGTCGCGCTCCAACAACTCCTCGATCTCCGCATTGCCATCTAAAGACAGATAGAATGCCTCCTCCTCTGCTCGCCTTTTCGTGAAAACCGAACACTAGTTCCGGCGGTGACCGCCTCCGGCGTCGCCTACCACGGACGGGCGGGGGCATGGCGGACGTGGCGAGCGATGTCAGGCCGGTGGGGGCTTATGATGATATGGCGAGTTGGGTCACGGTGGCACCGGAGAAGGCCGGGAAACGGTACTTATAGGCGGAAGGTAGCGCGACGGTCATCGGAATTCAATGCATAATGGCTTAGCACGCTAGCTTGCCGTGGAAAACTAGAGAAACTGAAATTATGACTGTGCCGTCCCGTCCCGTCTGGGTCGCACGCCAGCATGGCGGTCAAACGAGTGCACTAGAATCATCTCCCTCCTTGTCAATAATGATTCCATGGATTTGAAAAGCCCGCAACAATTGAAGCATATCTTTTTTCGCATCAGTTAGCTACCTTAAGTACGGCCGGCTGCATGCAGGCACTCAGAATCGCTCGCAGGCAATACGCGAAGCAGCATGCAACGAGTCGCAGCCGAGGGCACGCATGCAGCCACTTAAACTGCTGGAATTAATTAGGCTTAAACTTCTGCATGTCGTTAATTATTGCCATGCCTTGGTCTTGCTGCTTTGCTGACAGGACTAATAAACCTGGATGGAGGGAGTACCTTGGTTGGTGAGAGGTTTGAATTAAGCCCTACAAACCGGAAAGGAGGTACTAGTACGTGCGTGATCTGCTATTTATTTGTGTAGTATCGAGTAGGTCGTTTCTTGAATTGAGCCCTGCAAACCGGAAAGGAGGTAGTACGTGATCTGCTATTTATCCGTGTAGGATCGATAGTGTAGCTTGTCAGTTTTTTCAGAGGTAGGCATTTTTATCTGTGTAGGATCGATAGTGTAGCTTGTCAGTTTCTTCAGAGGTAGGCATTTTTATTCAAAAAACCGCCACTTCGCATCTTGCGTCGCAAATAAAACTGCCAGGAGCGCATTTGTAGGCTAGCTAGTGATCGATCAGTAACTTGTAAACACTGAGCGAACAGAAATAAGTAACTGTTAATGCATCTCAATGATTCAGAGATCATATACAAATATGTAGCTCCAATAGCAAAGATCAGCCACTTTGCATCTTGCGTGCAACTAAAACTAACTAGTACGATTCCCATACATAAGATCAACATGTTAATGCATCTCAATGATTCACAGATCATATACAAATATGTAGCTCCAAAAGCAAAGATCTAGAAAAAACATTTGTTCTTCCTACTAACATGGATGCTTCTCTTGGACAACATTTAGTACAGACTGAAAGACAAATTTGTTTGTGAAGTATAAAATTCCTCTTGCAAACGTAAGTGGTTTCACCAACAGCTGGAACCATGAGAATGAACCACACATGATGGAGGAACATCCACTACAATATGATTTGGTCTTCTCTCGATCACACCGCGAGACTATTTTCGGAATACAAACTTTAACTTAGGCAAAATGATGCCCATTGTATAATCAGACCAAAGCAATGAAGCACCTAGTGTTGGCCAATAAATAGTACAGTACTATTCTCTTGTGCAGTTCATGAAGTGACTATCCAATCTTTCTGTGTCTATTTTCAAATGGCACTGCATGCAATGACTATACTATTCTCTTGTGCAGTTCAACCAAAATTGCAGACACTTTGTTTGTTTGCCAAATAGCGACGGGCAGACATCTCTGCCTGCACAAATATCAAGCAGCTAGTAAACATATACCACACCTTGTATTTTCGGTTTAAACATGTCTCTTCCGCTTAGCGTTTGTCATGTTCTACACTGGACAATCTGATACAGTTATGTTTTGCCCTGGACAATTTCATACTGAATTGATTTGCTGGTTCAGAGCAGAAATATAGCGCCTATTCTTCATCAGACCAAGGATATCCATGTTCGCGGTGATGGAAGAGGTGAAATCAATACAACCGAAATTGAGCATCCAATCATTGAATCCTGTCCTGCACCTCCAATGTAGGTCCACCCTGCCAATAAATTCACATGCAAACCACTAGTATTACTATCTAATGATAGTACAAAAAGAGTAGCAAGATAGTAGCAAACCATGTACCTTCGTAATGAAAAGCTCATAGTGCCACCAATTGGATATAAAGGTTTGGAAAAAAACATGCTCCTAATGTTGAACCAGTTGGACTTTTTGTGCAGTTCCACTAAAATCGAGCATCCCTGTTTGCATAGATATTGAAAGTGTGATTACTCTAAAAGTGGCACTAGTTGAAGCATAGACTCACAAATATAAGCATTCCAATTTCTTAATGGGAAAAGGTAGCAAGACTGTTTCTAACCACATGTCTGAAGGAATAAATAAAGCAACAGCGGCTGATATCAGGAAGGCATACATAGTTTTTTCTGAAAAACTGAGCCATTCCTGACCTTTCCTCTTCTTTTAATCAAATTTTGTGCAGTTCTACTAAAATAAAATGCCATCACCTCCTTGACAATTCAGTGACACTGTACAAAAGGAAATGACTTAACATTACATCATGATGTCAGGTATGTAGTCGACAGGCATTAGAGACAAACATACAGACCTCCTCCAATAACATAATGAACATTAATTTTAACAAAGGTGTGACTAGCTTTACCGGGATAATTTGGGTGAACTCTACATCCTTTGTTCCTTAATATAAGATGTTTTCGCGGTTCAATTTAAAGTACCCAAACGTCTAGTATTTAGAAAAACAGGTAGTAGTTTTCTTGAGCATATATCTGGGAAAGCTTGCCACACTTTATTTATGTCCATACGCTAATGCAACACCATTCGGATACTACAAATATAGACTAATCCAGTGGCTAGTGCAATAGTAGAGTAGTTAGTTTATTACAGGGTACAATACAATGGTTTTACTGAACAGATTTCAATAAACTCTAGCACTGGAAGGTTTCTATAAGAATTAACAATACAAAATGTAAAGGTAACAAGTTTCAGCATTGGTATACTAGCTGTGCATGAGCATTAAACCAAATACAAAATTCTGAAGGTAACTAGCATTATTAACTAATGACAGCATAAAAAAATTTGCAAACCATGTACCTCCAAGGTAAATATCATTTCGAACTCGGGGGGACCTTAAAAATTGCTATCCCAATCTTGATAATCGATCAAACATAAAACCTTGATCGAACGAATCAAGAGAACAGCCGGAGGAGGAGGTGCCCACTCTTGACCTTTCCTTTTGTCTTCATAATTGTCTGTGCAGTTTAACCAAAATAAAATGACATCAGCGCCTTGGCATTTTCGTGACACTGTACAAAAAAATTAACTCATCTCATGAAAGTGAGGTATGTAATCTATAAGCATTAACAGTGCAAAAATCTGAAGGTAGTAACAAGTTTCATTGTTGGTATACTGGTTGTGCAACAGCATTAGAATGCCTTAGCTGAAAAATCTTTAATACATCCACAATCAACAGCTAACCTTGAAATAATCCAGTGACATTAAATTGCATTGCTTGACTTGACTGCTGGTGTTATACTAACAGCAAAAAAAGTGGCAATAAGAGCATGGGAGGCCCATCCGGACAGTGGGTGCACCAGTATGATGTACCTCCACGGACGCAGAGTGGTGAGGGAGGTATGGTTGCCCAGAGCAACAAATATCCAGGTAGCATATGTGGATTACGTCCCATTTTTGTTCTCTTTAGACACCTTTTTCCTATGCGAGGACAACAAACCAATTGACCTGGTCATTCTCTATTGCGTTGTCATGCCTTTCTACCCTTCTTCAACCAAGAGACACGAGACTCGTTCCTTAGCTACTGATTTTCCCCTTTTCAACCTAGATGCGGGTTCGATGCCTACTCTCTTGGACAAGAGACAGTCTCCTTCCTTTCCTTATTCAACCTGGACATGGATTAGTCTGCATGAAGTAGGGTTTCCTTTAATAGTGCAAATTATGGTTTTAAATCTGCGTGGCAGCAGAGGAGAGGATAGCAAATTGGGAAGATGGTGGAGTGGAAAAAGATCCACATGCAACGACGTGGCAGATGGGGCAATAGAACAAGGTTATGGTTCAAAAGAGGTAGCATACCGAGGGTCGGCGGAAGTGGCTTCGCTCGTGGTCGCCGTCCTCCGCACACACTATGGCGGCGAAGCTTGGGGACGGAGGCCATCCTGCTGGGCGCTAGGTCGAGAGGGCGGCCTTGTCGTCGCAGGTGACTCGCCGCCCGACGAAAAGTCGCCAACGCTGCATCGCCCTTTTCTTCCCGGCGGATCTGTGACCACCGGTGAGGAGGAGAGAGGGCCGTCTTTTTAGATCCGGAGAGAGGGTGGTAGTGTGAGAAGCAAGTGGGCAGCCCTTAGCAAGAAAGCATCAAGCTCCAGCCTATATATCTTTTTTATACTACTAGTACTGGAGGTGGAGTAGTGGTAGAGTAGTTTATATTTTCTCTGCGTACAGTACCAGTTAGTCACGCTTCAAAACTGATCGGCACGCCATTAAAAAAATAAAGGTCGATAACTAGTGCGGCACCTCGGGCCAACTCGGCCAGATCGCATTTTGCATGAGAAATTACACACCATGTTTCGTTGACATGTGGTCCCGTTCCAACATATCAGTGAGACGACGGCGAGTAGTAGGAATATTTCCAAAAGGATGTGTAGGCTGGGGTGCCTCTTCGTGAACTGTGGCAAACTCGCAACCGTCCACCGACTCTTCGCCTTTCCCTCTCGATTTGGAACTGCTGTCGCACGCTCTTCCTCTCCCTCCTCCATTTTCCTTCAGCCCTTCACCCTTTCTTATGCCATTGTTTGATCGTCTTCTCCATGGAGGGAATAGGCCGGGAACGACCCCGTTATTCTTGCCCCGATCTGAAAGATGACGTGGTGGAGGAACTCATTGATCGGTGCGACGTCATCACCTCGGCTAGCATCGTAGGTTCGTTCAAGCCCATTCTCGACTCAACTAATAACATCATTACAAGGAACCCAAGAGTCAAGGAGCGGTTTGATCTCCCCTATCTTCTTTGCCGTGACCTCGATGATCGGCGCCGCACGATGGAGGCCTCGCCTGTGCAAGTTGATGCCGCTTGATAATGATACGTATGATGTTAAGATGCCATCGCTGAGGGCAAGGCTTGGGCGGCGCAAATGGAGATTTGGTTGTTTACATTGGGTCCAACTGCGAGTGGGAACTTGTGAATGTGTACACTCGTGACCGGTTCCACTTCCAAAAATCTCAGCAGACCGCCCAGAGGTTGAGCACACGGTATTGTACGCACGCTCAAATACGATCATGGTGACTATCTTCTATGGAAGATAGCAATTTGTCGAGTTCCCAACCGCTTGGAATTACAACAACTATGAAGTTGTTGCTATCTTCGACAAGCTTGTTGCCGTCCTTGGTGGTTTGACTCGATGGATATTGCTCAAAAATCAGTTTACATACACGGATGAGTACTGTGATGCAATTCAATACGAGGGCCTTGTGTTTGCTGCCACCACTCGTGGCACTGTTTTTGCATGGGATCCTCGTAGTTTCGGTACGTTTGTCTTCCAACGTAATTATAATTGTTTCATCCACATGCATGCGGGTTAGCAAGTTTCCCTTTACTAATTAACCTTCTTCTTGTGTTTCCAAGGTCCTGTGAACATCCACCACCTATACTTGAAATTTTTATAACCAAGGGGGAGATGACGATGGTGATAATCACGAGCATGAGGATGAGCAGCGCCCATATACTCTGTGGCGCCTGTCAACTAATTCCGATGGATCACCTCTTCTTGTGTGCATACATCCCACTTATGATGTTACTGCTAAGGAAGCAGGTGTAGTCTCCCATGGTCGCACTCTCCGAACCTATTCCAACACCTGTTGCATGGTATTCGGGATGGATACTAGTGTGCTAGCGCCAACTCCTTCTCCCTGGTACAGAATTGATAGTCTTGGAGAAAACTCGCTCTTCCTTGGACAAAACTATCCGATGATGGTGAAAGGCGATCCAACTGCTGTTGACACAACGTTACTAGTACCATTTATGAGAAGCAACTGTGTCTATACCTTGGACATTTGGGTGGTTCCCTACCATGGTACTGATATAGTAGGCCGCTTCACTGGATGATCAGTCTGCGTTGGTCTCCAGATCGACAATGGATGGCCCGTCCCATAGAATCACTTGTGGTTCAAAGCAAGCATTTCCAACGCCGAGGAATGGTTGAGTTGAAGTTCATTTCATTGCTTGTTATTTGTTGTGTGGTGAAAGCTTTAGTATTTATAATGTATCCTTGTTGTCGATGTGGGTTGATGACCAGTTATATGTAATAAAATGATATGCCTGTGATAAACTTACTAAATTTATGAATGGCTTTCGAGTCACTTCTCTGAGTGAGTGGTGCAACGAGGCAAAAAAAATATTTTCCGAATACATAATTGTACGTGCATTGCAACAGGTTATCGGATGAGGCCAATCAACAATAGTAGTACACTATTTGTACTAGCTTCACATGCTTGGCAGCGTCGAGCGGGTGTGTTTTACTGTAGCCATATGTTAATGTGTTCACTGACGTAACCAGCACCTCGAATCCTCGATACTAGTACTATATAGTAGGAGTAAGTAGTAGGAGTAGTAGGGTGGCATGGGCGTAACAAGCATTCACGCCCGTGAGTAACGCACACGCCACCACCACGACATCCATCGACACCATATTATTTCTTGGAGTCCGTATAGAGCAATCTCTTCAACCTCGCTGCTTCTCTAACTTCAGCCATCGCATGGCGGGCGAGGTGGGGTTTGCCGATAGTCGGTTTCCTTAATCTGCGGTCCCACTTGTAAGGCCAACTCCAACGCACGACCCCAAACGGACCTCCGTTTTGCATTTAACTCCAACGATAATTTTGACTAGAAAAGCAAGACCAAAGAAAACAAGAACCACAAGAATACATTTTACTACTCCTATAAGTTGGATTAGTGCCTTCTCGATGCATTCATTGTTGATCTGCGGAGGCTCGATCTTGCGTGCTTCTTTCTTCTTCGAGTGTAAAGAAGTAGACGTTGCTTCCTCGCATCTAGTCTCATGTCTAGCCTCTATTCTAGTAGGAGTATCAACAAGTGCACTAATCTCATCTCTAGCCTCTGTGCTAGCTAAAAGTGATAGAACATCTACTAAATTGCGCTCTATCAATATATGGATGTACTCTTCTTCCCAATACAAAAACTTGCATCCATTCTACTCCCTCTGTTGCACAATACATGCCTTCTATTTGTCAAAATATATATGTATCTAGACATGTTTTAGTATATAGGTACATCCATTTTTGGACAAATGGAAGTCAAGTATTTTGGAACGGAGGGAGTACACAATAAATTTTTTAAGTTAGCACAACTAGTCTAATCCGAGAGCACAACCGAAGATTTGGCCGTGTTCTTCCTCCTTTTGCCGACACGTGGGACATCCAGCATCCAGGTCGTGTCATGAAAGAAAATAGAGTGGTAGTTGAAGCCACGAGATGTGCATCTTGGGTTAAACTATAAATAGAATCTTTATTGGATTTGTTTTTCATCACCAGCACGTCGAGGTGAAAGATGTGCAGGTTCAGTGGGTCCTCTTGCGTTTTCACTGACATGTGGGGCCGCATGTGAGCAAACAGACGATGGGCTCCGCGCGTCCACTGGCTGGCTGAGAAGAGAGATAGAGGAGGGATGAGCACGGACTGCAGACAATTTGTTCTACGTACCTCGATATAGGCTCGATATAGTGGGGTGTCATGGGCCATAACTAGCATTCACGTCCAGCAATACGGCACACGCCACCCACACGAGTCCCATCCGACACCAATTTTCTTGGAGTCCGTGCTACAGCCATCTCTTCTCCCTCCTGTTTTCTCAGCCATCGCGCGGTGGGCGGGGTGGGGGTTTGCTGATAGTCGGTTTGCTAAACTGCGGTCCCACTTGTAAGTGAAAATGCAACACCGCACGCATTCCCGTTTGAGCAGCATGCCGGACCAACCGTGTGGGGGTGCGACGCGAACATGGCAGGCTTTTCCTTTTGAACTCGTAACTTGTAAAATTTGGTTCTGCTCCATTGCGCAACCGATAGATAGAAAATAACGATTTTGCCTAGAGTAATGAGAAGTTTGGTTCTGGCGCCGTTCATGCATGGAGTACGTACGAAAATTATGAAGTTGATGCGAAAGGTAAGATAATTACTGTAGTATCGTATACTACTACATGGATTTGACGGAAAGATAAAAATACATACGGATCCATCAATGACATCCTCACGCCCTAGTGCGTCGGGTCACCAACCGACGTGTGAGGAGCAGCTAGCGTTGGCGGTGAGCTCAACGTGCTTCTGAACAGTGTCGTCCAAGGTTGCCCTGTGGTCCAAGAAGGCCAGTGTCCTATCGTCCTCCTCTTGCATGTAGTAGTCCTTGTGGACGATTTGCGCGTATACGTGGGTGATTATGTCGATGGTGTCTTGCTGCGCCGGGCGCTGCGCGGCGAGCGCGACCTTGAGGTGGACATTCTCTGGCGCGACGACGGGCAGTCGTAGGGCCACCAGTGTGTCGAAGAGGTTGTCACCATAGTGGCTGTTGAGGGTGGCGGGCATCGCAGAGCCTGGGCGCGTCGGCTGGAGGCTTACGTCAAAGTCGTCCGCAAGTTTCTTGATGACGGTGAACTTGTCGAGGAAACCGACGAGGACCTCGTCGAACAAGGAGACGAAGCTGTCGTCCAAGCGGCCCCTCGCCCTGGCAGCCTCAAGAAATACTACCTGGAGACGTTCCTCGGTGCCGGGCCGCAGGCCGGCGTCGTGGACCATATGGCACAGCCGGCTGATGCTCGCGCTCATCGCCTACATGGGTCTAGCTTAGCTTCTAGTCAACTGATCTTGCGATTCGAGTGATCACTCTTGCCCTTGGTTAGCATGCGTAGGTGCGTGGGATTTCAGTACTACTCCTCGGCCCTCATCGCACCTGCCTTTGGCTGTATGATAGGTGGGCCAGCCACCCCAGGCCCCGTGTCATTCACCCAAAGGCAGTTGCCGTAAGTCAATGAAGCCGCGTCCCTCTCCGTGCCGGTGCAGTATAGTCATCTCACAGGACCTCTAGTTGGGGCCAAACGAGAGAAGTTTGATGTTTACTGGTTTATTGGTCCCCTTTGATTTTTGCGCCAAGTTTTGACCTTTGATTTAACTAATAAAATGTTAATGCATGTAAACAAAGATGTTGTGTAAGTCACCTTATGAAAACCAAATAATCCCAAAATACTTAGGCACGGTGCATTAACTCCCTCCTTGTTTCTTATTTCATGACATATTAACCAATAAGAGATGTGGGCCGTGCATGCTTTCAATGACTTCAGACTACCAAACATGACATGCAGTGTTTAGTTCATTGCATGTAATCCTATTAATACTCTAGTTAGCAAAAAACATTAAGTCTCTCGCTGATAGGAATAAAACACCATGTATTTATTTACAGAGGGAGTAGTACATTTTTTGTGACATGCATTACTAGATATTGCTAGTCAAATACTAAAATCCAGATGGACGTGGTTGTACTCCTAAATCCAGACAGTGGTGCTACAAGTACTAGTAGTAGTACTACCATTGTAGTAGTAGGAGTACTAGCACTGTACTACCCGTTGTTCAAATTATTACGTGCTGCTCCTCACAGTGAAGTGACAAGACCCTGCGCCGGAGATGACACCTGAGTATAGGCGCCGTGTTCGGCATACCATTGTCAGCCTCACCGTTTGCAGTCACTATCATCATGGCTGTAGAGCTAGCCTGCTTACAACTAGCCCTGTTTGACATAATTTCCCGTGCGTAGATGCTCGTGCATTGCACGGAACACCAAGATTGGGGGTGGACGGCTCCGGCAGGGGCCATCGCGCCAGATTTTTCCATGGCCTTCTAGATGTGGTGGGGAGGAGATAAGGCTGATTGTGAGAAACAAGGAGTTGTTTGTAAATAGGGAACAAGTGCGGGCATCTTTTTGCAAAAATGGAGAAGCTTGGTTTGTATGTGTCAGATCTAGATCCGACGGCTATTGGTGAAAGATGGGAGGCACAACATCATCACCAACTCAGGACCTGTTTGATTCGCAGGATTTTGAAAATGCAGGAATAGGACACGACAATATTACAAGTTTCAAACTGATATTACAAATCTTAGGAGTAATGATGCACCTACGAAGAGGGAATTACTAGGAAGTTTACGTAAGAACTTCCGTTACTTTAGGTGGATGCAACATTATCGTACAAACTAAAATCCACCGCCCTGACAAGTCGCTAATGGGCAAATAAGTTTTCGAGTCTCTGGCCACTTGATGTTTCAAAAACAAATTCAGCTTCTGCGGAGACTTTGTCATTTAGGCTTAGACGCTATGCTGATCAGCACGCCATTCATTGTTGCGCCAGAGAACGCCAAACCTCATTACCTTGAGCACACTTGCCTCTAGAACAAAGAACTCGCAAATTTAATCTCGATGTGCTGCCTCGGTAGTCGATCAAATCAATTTCGTAAGATGGAGATCAAGGCATTCGATGAGATTGTTATAGTGCAGCACATTTTTCACTTTCGGTCTTTTTTATCTCGCAAAAGAAGAGAATATATTAGAGCAGCTGGCTGCATAAGATTGTCGTGTCATCAAGAGGTACCAATATCATTCGCTCATACGATAGGGTTGGCTGGCTTGTGATATTTTTTTTCTCTCTCTCTCTCTCTCTCTCTCTCTCTCTCTCTCTCTCTCTTCTGTTTCCTCTCATTTAACTAGGAGCACGTAAAGAGCTTGGGCATTTGTTGCCTTCCACTATGTGGCCGATGCCATATTTCGCAAAAGTATGCCACATAATACGATCGATGTCAAATCAAAGATTTTGGCACCGCCTCGCGATGTGAGAGAGTTGGCACCATTGTGCACACAGACCCACATGTATAAACAAATCAATCAAACCAACTACACCAGCCTCTCACTCTCCCAAACAAGTGTTTTTTATTGCCTCAGTCCTCTCTCTCTCCCACGTAGTGTTTTTTCATTGCGTGAGGTAATTTGGCACCGGAGCAAAGTAGGTGATCTAGATTGGGGCACCAGGTGAGCAATGGAGGGGCATCAATGCCAAATGCATCAAAAGTGAATTTGGCACATGTTTTGGCCTACATAGCCCACTTTTGTACTCCCTCCGTCCCAAAATTCTTGTCTTAAATTTGTCTAAATACAGATGTATCTAGTTACATTTTAGTGTTAGATACATCCGTATCTAAACAAATGTAAGACAAGAATTTTGGGATGGAGGAATACTACTCAGATTTAGTATAAAATTTTGACCATAGATTTACCTAAGAAAATGCCAATGCATGTCACTAAAAATTACACCATTTGAAATTATGTTCAAATACGAATCCAACGATATAGTTCTTAGTGACATGCATTAACATTTTGTCATTAAATCTATGGTCAAATTTTGATACTACAAAATTGGAAGAGTAAACCAGACGGAGGTAGTACTTGCTCTTAGGGTAACCATAGAGTTCTTGGAGTAGTCTAAGTTACTTTCCACTATGACTAGCCTAGGCTACTATAGTAGTATAGCATAAAAACGATGCGGTGATCACGTGAGAAAAAATACTAAAAACATTTCTTTCGTGAAGTGCGAGATGCAGTTTTGAACACTACACTTGTCATCGTAATTTGGGAAAATTACGAAAAAATTGAGCTACATTGTGATTACCGTTTACTTATAGGAAAGAAGTTTCACTCGATGAGTAGCTTCTCCGCACGGAAAGCATGTAAGGAATCCAACAACTTGATCCATATTGGGCCGATAGATTTTAGTGCTAAGATCTTCACTGTGCGCATGGACTGGGTCAAGCTTGTGGGAATCATTTTCTGGAAGACGGTCGTAAATACATCAAGAAGAAATTTAAAAA
This sequence comes from Aegilops longissima, assembly GCA_021605205.1. Taxonomy (NCBI): domain Eukaryota; kingdom Viridiplantae; phylum Streptophyta; class Magnoliopsida; order Poales; family Poaceae; genus Aegilops; species Aegilops longissima. The sequence continues at coordinate 299,633,755 of CM038682.1, read as the reverse complement.
TGTGAATTTCAAGAAGACGGAGAAGAAGATGAGTGTTGTACCTGAACGATTACGGATCCAATAAAGAGTTCGGAGAATTTGGCAGACGAGTACACCAACGCTGTCAATTTCGGCGCATCAATGACCCTGATTTTTGTTGGACCTTCTAGATCCGATACAAGCAATCTCTCAAGGAAAGGCGCATTCTCAATGACCATAACGTGGAACAGCTGGAGTGATCTCTTCCCAATTGATGTCTTATTGCGGGGCCAGCAAGACACATAAATCCATCGGAGATTCGTCGAGGCGATGTGGAGGCTAATGAACCCGTGGATTTGCTCAAGACGAAGGTACTCGAAAGGCTTGATACAGCTGCGGAGCAGGTGCTCCATAGCCTTCTTCGAGATGACAACGTCGAAGAGGTCGAGGTGCTTGAGTTGAGGGAGAAGAAGGGCGGGCGCGACATTAATCTGGGGAAGGTAGCAGGAGTTGAAGCTGGCGGCGACGCAGCATTGGCGTTAGGCGGAGCACGGACGGCGGCAGAGAGCGACATCGTCCAGCTTCAAAGCTGAGCTCCTCGAGCTGATCTAGGGTGGGGGATAAGAACCACTCGTCGAACTTGGGTTGGACCTTACAGTTTGTACTGCAAATGCAGATGTCAAGGCGTTTGGCTGGCCCAGGGTGCGATGAAAGGATCTTGGAGACTGCGGCCATGCATTTGCAATCCCCATCATAGAGGCAGCTATCAACGGTGAGGTTGAGGGGGATGCAGCGCCAGAGGGGGCGCCACCTCCGGGAGAATAGGGCGGTCCGCACGACAGATTTGGTGGGGAGGACGCCGATGATGACGAGCAGCATGTCGTCGGGGAGGCTGCTGATGAAGTCCAGGCTCGCCGGATGCGGTTTTGGCTCGAGCCGCCTCCGCTTGTTGGATGCCTCGCCGTCCATCTCAACCGGCGGCGACGCCGGTGTACACGTCTGCTGGTGTGTGTTGTGTGCTAGGTGTGCGCGAGTGCGTCCTTCTGTGCATGCCGCCGCATAGTGGTGAATTGTGCGCGAGTGCGTCCTTCGCGCGCAAGAAGTTTGTCCTCAATGCGCCCTCAATTTACTAGCGTGCGGGGTGCTACCCAGTGGTTTCAACTTTGTTTACTTCACCGCGGTCGATGGGCCTCTAGTTTACTTATTTTCACCCACCGCCACATGGGCCAGCACACGAAGATACAGAACACGAAGTGACAAGGCAGCATGTGGATTGGTTGACCGTCAACTAAACAATATCTGAGCTATACGCTGACACAAGTGAGCGTATAATCCGTCGGTATAGAGAGTTTGAGTGAGAGGGGAGGCCCATGAGAGATAGCAGAGAGAGAGAGAAAGAGCTACTCCCTCTGTTTGATAATGTAGTTCCAACATTTTTTTAAGTCAAACTTTTGAAACTTTGACCAAGTTTATAAAGAAATTACTTATATTTACAATACCAAAGATAAATGATAGTGTGAAGTAAGTACATGTTGTGATGAATCTAATGATCGTTCCAGATGTAAATGTTTTTCTCCACATATACCTGGTCAAACTTTTCTAAGGTTTGACTTTTCAAAACATCCATATGCTTATGGACGTGACAGAGTCCCTAATTAGAGAGAGAGAGAGAGAGAGAGAGAGAGAGAGTGAGTGAAAAAAGTGTGTGTGCGTGTGTGGAAGAGACATGGACAACACACGATAAAAGTAGAGAAAAAGTGTGCGTGCCTTATGCAAACATATCACACATGCATCTTCGACAACGGAGGCAAGGTGAGGAGATAGTGTGTGGTTGTTTGGAACCGAGAGAGCAAGACCCCTAGCACGTGGCCAAGAGGGGTCTGACAAACAAGGCAGAGAGGTCGAGAGAGACGTACGGAGAAAATGCAGACATGGGGAGGAGAGAGTGTATGTTTGTCATAGAGAGATCCCTTGGAGATCGTGATGGTACTACATGGGTGGGAGATCAAGTGACAAGATGTGTGCGCGATAGAAGATGCCCCGAGAGATATCGAGATAGATGTATGGATGGAAGGAGACAATACGTGTGTTCCTGATGGCTAGTAAGATATAATCATACTTAGGAGGGGGGGAGTGCTTGCGCCTATGATGGAGTGAGGGATTATGGTACTTAGGGGGGTGCGTATCACATGGAGAGAGAACAAGGGCGGAGAGTGTTGGATGGGTCTATATGTATAGAGCGAGCGAGACATGTGTATGTGTGAACCAGGGAGATATAAGGCCAGTTTGGCTTGCGTCCTGAGCATCTTTTGCCTGGCCTAGGATTGTGGCTGGATTTCATGTACGCTTGTTTGGTTGCTACCCTGTGAAAAAGAAAGCCCGCCTGGCCTGGGTTCCTTGCACTTTAATTAGCCTCGGTTGAACTCCGGACATCTTTGCAAGTAGCCTCGCCCAGCGATCGATTTGAACGCTCGCCGTGCTCGGTCATGTGGCCACGAGGCTAACAACAACATGGATGGATATTAGCATTAAATAATTGATGCATGGATTGATTGATGGGACGTTGATGCTTTGCTCTGGCCTGCATGAACCAAACGCTTCAACACCACACAAGCCTGGCCAGAAGAAATATTTTACATCTCACGCCCACACCAAAAGACCGCCATCAAGGCATGAGGGTCAGTCACGAACCAAACTGACCAATAAAGTTTGAGAGAGATTGAGGAGCCCGATAAGGCTGAGTGGTGCATCGATAGCTGAGAGGGGAAAGAGATATTCCATCCGCCGATAATGCGGTGCATGTAAAATTTTAGAAGTCAAACTTTGAAAACTTTGATCAGGTTTACGCAAATGTTATTTATATCTACAGTACCAAAGATACATCATACAAAACTACATCTCATGATGAATCTAATGGTATATGTTTGCCGTACTAGACGTAATTCTTTTTCTCCACGTACATGGTCAAACTTTGTGATGTTTGACTTTTCAATAAATCTATATGCTATGGACCGAGGAGAGTGCCTCAGTCGAGACAGATCAAGTGCATGTGAAGGACAATGAGTAAGTGTGCAAAAAGAGTATGTGTGTGAAAGAGAAAGTGACAACAAACGATAAATTAGAGAGAGAGTGTGTGTTTTTTCGTTTCTTATGCGAACATATCACGCATGCATCTCCGAGATGGAAAAGCGACGCGAGGAGATACATGAAGATAGCTAGTATGTGATTGTTTGAAATGGAGAGAGACACCACTGTAGCACATGTCCAATAGAGGTCTGGCCAACAAGGAACAAAGGGCGAGAGGGACACATGGATGGCATGGACGCATGGGGAGGGAGAGAGGGTGTGTTTGTGATAGAGAGATACCGTCGAGATCGTGAGGGGACTATATGGGTGGGAGATCGAGGGAGTGTGTGCGCGATAGAAAGATGCCTCGAGAGAAATTGAGATAGACCATGCACATGTTTGTGATGGAGACTAAGATTAGCTAGTCATATACATATAGGGGGGACTGCGTGTGCCTACAATTGAGTGAGAGACCATCATACTTGGCTAGCTGGGCATGAGATTGTGTGTGTGCGCGTGTGAGATGGAGAGAGAACGAGGGGGAGAGATAGAGTTTTAGATGGGCCTATAGAGTGCGAGTGAGATATGCATGTGTATGTGTGACCTGTGGATGGAGAGTTTGAGAGAGGGGGGGAAGATCTCCGAGACGACATAGTGGTGCGTGAGAGAGTTACGGGCAAAGAGCCAAGGAATTTGTGTGCGTACGATGAGTGCACCCAAGATATCTAGCTTGGACCAGCTAGAGTTTCATACATAGTGTCGAGAGAGACCTATAGATGGTGTATATATGCATGCGAACTAGAAAGACCCCCCCACACACACACAAAGAGAGAGAGAGAGAGAGAGAGAGAGAGAGAGAGAGAGAGAGAAAGGAGAGGGACCAACAAGGTTTTTTCGGTGAATTGAAGATTGTCTGAGAGAGAGAGAGAGAGAGAGAGAGAGAGAGAGAGAGAGAGAGAGAGAGAGAGAGAGAGAGAGAGAGAGAGAGAGAGAGAGAGAGAGAGAGAGAGAGAGAGAGAGAGAGAGGAGAGTCCGGAGAGGGGAGGTCGTTTTATGCATCAAAGACTGATATAAACCATGTTTCGATATAAACTTGCATTCAAATATTTAAATTGGAGAACATGTTGTCTGCAATCCACACATGAACGGATATATGCGTATATCAAACAAGTTCATTAATTTGACTTTCAACATATTCATGGAGTACTATAATACTGTACAACATGCTACTTGATTTAGGTGTTCAATTTTGGATTTAGTTCACTATTTTGACCTACTGAACGAGCTATTTCATTGAATAGAGATATTTCATTTTGGGTTTGATTCGCGTTTTTGAGTGGGTCAACTATTTGTCATATAGTAAATCGCTAGCAACGAGCATGTAAAAACACATTACTCCCGAGCATCATCTCTCCATCTAAAAAAGAAGTGGCAAGCTAATATTTCAAAATTTGATCTGAATCGACTTGGTAAGGTAGACGTGGATGCTCGTTCTCCCAAAATTTGAACGAACCGTTAAACATCCTCTCTGCTCGGTGGAATTCGCCCGAGCAAATAAATGGGAGACGCGAAATTACCGTCCTATGTGGGACACACATCAATTGGCCCGTTGTACATCGAGGGTAGGTTCGTAACTTCATCCAAGCGCGCCTTCTCCTCGGCCGAAATGACATGTGCCGAATAATTCATAAACCATGGTCGGCAAAACACGCTCTCCTCGCCCAAAATAGCTTGCGCCCACTATTTCAAAACACGCTCTCCTCGCCCAAAATCGCTTGCGCCCACTATAGTTCAAAACACACCCTCCTCGCCCGAAATCGCTGCCGCCCACTATTTGGGGAGAAGCAAAGTTACTCTACTATCCCCGACCCTCACTACATAGACCCGAGATGAGAAGCCTATAGGCAAGGGTAGAACTATAACTCCCTCTCACATTTCAGACAAATGCACCCGTAAGACATGGTTCCACTCCCCTCCCAATCCCCCCCCCCCGCCAGCCCCCATTCATACCTCGTGGGCGCCAAATAACCTTCTCCCCGGGAATCTCCTTTCTCCCGAGCTGTGAAACCTCAGGCCCACCTCCATGGCGCCCCCACCGCACTAATTTCACAGCCGCCCTCCTCCCTAATGCCGGAGACGCTGTCCATTTGCCGTCGTGCACTGGGCCGTGTGCCTCTTACTCCGTGTTGCTAGTGCTGCCTCGACGATGGCCGCATGAACCATACCGGAGCCGACTCACCCCCGCCGTTGTTCACGGCGCCGAAGCGGCTCCAACTTCGGATCCGTCCAGAGTCCTGGCGCTACTTCCGCGTAGCCGTCGATCGTCGTGACATCGCTCTTTCCCTGCAGCAACCGCGTCGGCCTCACCGACTCGGCAGCTGGACCTGCCTACTTCACCATGCCGCCAGATAGGTCGCACCCTCATCTCAAATCACTTTATTTAGGCGTCAGTTGTCTGGATTTTTATTCTGGGCCAATCGATTCCCAATGGGAAGCAGCACCCCTCGAGGCGGCGGAGCTCCTAGGCTGCCGGTTGGCTGGTGTCTAACATAAGGCTGCGGGGCTGCAAGTTCGCCGTGGAAGCAGCGCTTAGATGGCTATCTTTTAGAGTTGCGTGGGTTGAAGGTACTGCCACCGCCGGATCTGGATGACGGTGAGTCTTTGTGGATTGGCCCGGGTGCGGCGCAACCATGGCAGTGCGGTGGGGCGGGGAGTGGGGTTTTGGCCGGGGCCACGGACAGCGGAGGCAGGCTGCTCTACTGTTGGTCGCTGGCTCTTCGGGGAAGATTCCGAACAGTATCAGCCGGGAGGCACAAGACGGCCAGCCATCCGGCGTAGATCGGACAGTACCAAAACAAAATAAAATCATGCGATCCCAATTTAGTCTTCAGTCAACAAACGTGTGACCACTCTCGTACCTTGCTGTTGATCTCTTAGTGTATTTCTTCAGATCAAAGAGATATATCGTTCTTAACATTATGTGTTATCTGCATCTTCAGACACACCGTCTTCCGACTCACCGCAGCTGCTCCAACAAGGGAAGCATACACCAGAAGGGATCTATAGTCCCCACTCAACAGTTCCCTGCATTGAATGCGCGTGCCCGACATGGACAGCCACAACAACTGCAGGGCCATCGACAAGTCAGCACATGATGCTCACTCCTATGGATGGCAGCCAGATAGGTTGTACCCTCATCTTACTTGTGTGCAACATTTATGGCTTTGTTATTCATCTATGCATGGAAAATAGATCATCACATTTCACTGTATATTCATGCTGATCTCTTTCGGGTCTTGTTAAGGAGTTAACGTTGTTCCATAGTTCAGCTAAGATACTTGTTCTTTAGGTAACGTTGTTCCATAGTTATCATCCATCAGCCAATGCTATCCCACAGGCTGGTGATTATAGTATTATACCACTTATAGTATTACATATGTTGTTCTTTAATACTTTTGTGTGCCATCTAGTTAATCTCGAGTACAAATGATACATATTCTGTAGCTTTCATCTGTGTTCTCCCTTTAGTTTATGAGACCTGTTGCTGCTAGTTAACCCCAGTCCTACTATTTATGTCGCTCTTACAGTGCACTCATTACATAAATCTAACTACTAGTTGTCTTCCATGCATGTCGATATAATTGCACACACCGATATCCACAAGAACCTCACGGAGCAATGTAAAGGCCAATAAACTTGATGTCAATGATACCCAATATGATGGAACATGTAAAGGCAGTTCTTCGAAGACTTGCGTAAAGATGATGAATCCTCTTCACCCCACAAGGTCCTTGCTCTAACTTGGCCTGTGATATGGGTACAACATGCATATAATGTCCCGGAGTGTATCTACTCTGTTGTAATGCCATGTGCTTAGCATGCTGATCATGCATGTAAATATGTCATGCCTTCCTGTCTTTCAAGACCTATTCCATTCATGAAAACATGTTTTCAAATTCAAATCTTGCTATTCTACTCTATCGCAATGCCATCTCGCTTAATTTGGACATCATGCTTCGAATATCTTATGCATTGTTATTCATCAAGATGTACTTCATCTGTCTACCATACCATGTTTTTTTTACATTGAAGTGTTGTTCTAGTGCTCTGTTGCAATGCCATCTTATTTTCCCAATCATACACGTGCATGTTGCCTTAGTTATTTCTGTATGTATTCCACTAGCATACAGTTTTACATTCAACTAGTGTTTTTTTGCTGTGTTGTCCTGTCGTATCCCTAGCTCTTACACCATACTCCCTCTGTCTGTATTACATGTTGCCGAAATGGATAAAAAGGATGTATCTAGAACTGAAATACGCCTAGACCCATCCATTTTTTTCCGGATGGAGGGAAGACATGTCAATATGTCATGTGTTTCTATTCTTCAGTACCTATTCCATCTCTCTGTTGTCGCATGTTTTATAATTAAAGCACCATTCTTCTATACAAGGCATGCAAGGGGAAGACGACTATGTTAGAATCTTAAGGGTTACAAACAAGGCCTTTGCAAAAGATCCAAACGCCAGAGATAATAAACCAACTCCAGTTTTTATAGATACCGCCCAAAGACAGAGAAACCCAACTCCTATCGATAATAAGCAGATTCCAAAGTACAAAGAACTAGTCCGCTCCAGTCCAGCAAAAATATGTCAATTCAATTCTAAGAAGCGTGTGTGTATCCTTGCATCCTGAAATTTTATAGCATGCTGATCATATTTTCTACATGTTTCTTACCCATCTCTATTTTAGAAAATAAGCTTAACAGATAGAAGAATTTCTGTAATGGTATCGTTTATGAGGAAAGATTCTTGCAGGAATTCTCTGTGCTCCAATGTAGATGTAACTACCTATTGTATATCACTATATTTTTACATCAGCATGTATTTTGTTAATCGGCGTGAATCCAACCTTTATCTGATCTAAATTTAGTTGTAGCAAAATGTATGATTAAAGGCCACAATGTTGATTTTTGCAAGGAAAACTGCCTGGTAGTTTTGCATCCTGAGCTGCATGAGTGTACTATCTCATATCAGTGGGTTTGAATACTTTGGTTATGCAGTGGGGTTTTCAGTGTTTTTTTTACCGTGTTGTCCTCGTCAGATCCCTAGCTCTTACATCATACTCTCTCCGTCCGGATTAAATGTCACAGAATGGATAGAACTGGATGTATCTAGAACTGAAATACGCCTAGACCCATCCATTTATTTCCAGATGGAGGGAATACATGTCAATATGTCATGCCTTTCTATTCTTCAAGACCTATTCCATCTCTCGTCAGCGCTCGGGAACAGGGTACCCAGACTTGCTCGCCACGGCCCTGCGGCGTGGCTCAAGGGGTGGCCCAAAGACGACCCATCTTCATCAAGACAAGCTCAAGACCTCGCGAGGGGCCAAGCCTCGCGTGGGCGGACGACGGGAAGCCTCCTCAGGCACGGCCTTGTCAAGCTGGCTCGCGAGGAGGCGGAGAGATCAAGGCGGGTACCTCACGAGGTGCCCATGACGCAAGCCATGACGATCAAGGGCGCCAAAGGGCGCCCGACCTGCAGTGTCCTCATTTCCTCTTTGGTGCAAAGGGGGCAAGCGCAGGCAAGAGAATCAAGCAAAGGCATCTGTTTCGGTGCAACAAGACCAAGACCGTCTCAACGGCAGGAAGGAAGTCATCATGGAGCCCAAGTCAAGGCACCACCTGTGAGCCTTTGACAAAGCGAGGACCAACTTTAGTCAAGATAAGTGTACTAGATGTTCCCCTTCAAAATGGCAAATTGTTGGCGCCCTTTCCGCTCAATATTTGGGAAGAGGCCCAGGGCCTTTGCCTATAAATAGGACTAGCCACCCACAGGGTAGAGGCATCTTGAATCCGCAGAGAGAGAGAGAGAGAGCGACTGAACTCCCCCTAGAAGTTCATCGCACCAGCCAAGAACAGACCCTCGCGAGGTTGTTCTTCCTTGTATTGTTCATCATCAGCCCAAGAGGCAATCCACCACACCACACACTGGAGTAGGGTGTTACACCACAATGGTGGCCCAAACCAGTATAAAACCTGTGTCTCTTGTGTTGTTATTTTGGTAGTTTAGATCCTAGCGATGCGACGAGGTGCAGGTAGGCAGAGGGCAAGATCTCCGCGCACACCCCAGTGTTCGAACCTAGAGGATCTGCCAAAACCCGAAATCCGACATTTGGCAGGCTGTAGGGTGCGCCGAGCTTTCCTTCCACGACCCGCCTCCGCCGACACCGCGACTCGCCTCTGCGATGAGCAGCAGCGCCACCCACTCCGGTCGCCAGTGCCACAGGGGGCTGGGGCTCGAGCCTCGGCCCCAGCTTTTGCGACAAGTGCGGTGGCGGACAAGTTCAAGCCGAGACGCCACAAGACTACAACGGCACAACTGATCCGCTGGCCTTCACGGCTGGCGTGACGAGGAGTCCATCCTCGGCAGGAGGCGACGACAGTGGTCATGGCTAACGGGCTTCCCATGGCCCTCACCGACGCCTCACAAGATGTGGCTGCTCCACCTACCGGGCGGCTTCGTGGGCCTCTTGGGAAGAGCTGCACAACCTCTTCCTCTCCCAAAGACGCTGCACCGGGCGCCCCGGTTGTCGCGTTCTCCGGGCGGCTCGCAGCGCCACCTTTAGGCCGCCACGCTGCTTATTCGTCTCGCCAGTCGGCGCTGCCTCCACGCTGCGGGGCTCTCTGTGTCGGTCGGCGCCCAAGGCCGATCGGCCTTCACTCGGAGGACCACCCTCCAACTCAGCTCGCTGGCGCTTCCCAATGCTGTGCACCCCACCATCTGCCAGTGACCGCTACCAGACTCTCATCGATGGCGGCGCTGGCCTCGGGCGTGTTCTCGGTTGAAGCCTTCAGCCTCCTCCACATACCACCGAGCAGCTTCAGCCCAGCCGCCCTTCTTGGGCGTCAGGCGGGTCATCCAGCTCCTCGGGCAGATCCGCCTCCCGTAACCTTCGCACCTACGACAACTTCCGCACGGAGCTAATCGAATTCGACATCGCCCCCATCGGCCTCCCATACAACACCATCCTCGGCTACCCAGCACTGGCCCGATTCATGGCCGGGACTCACCCAGCGTACAACCTCATGAAGATGCCCGGGACCAACGGCGTCCTCACCGTGTCCGGAGACACCGGGGATGCGTTGCAAGTGTTCAAGCTTGCCTTCAAGACGGCGGCGTCGGTGCAGCCAGCCGACTCAGACGCCCCTGAGCCCAAGGGGGCTGCGCCGGCCAAGAAGAAGCAGTTGTTCACCCAAGACAAGGCAGAAACTAAGCAGATACTGGTCGACAAGGACAGATCCTCTAACGCCACCTTCACCATAGGCGCCAACCTCGAGCCCGAGCAGGAGGAGGCCCTGGTCAAGTTCCTGCGCGTAAACAAGAAGGTATTCGCATGGGAGCCTCGATCACCGGGGATCCCTAGAGGCGAATTGAGCACCACCTCAACGCAGTGCCCCAATGTCCGCCTGTGAAGCGTAAGGCAAGGCGGCAGTCCACTAAAAAGCAGGCTTTCATCGCACAAGAGACCCGCAAGTTGGAAGCTGCAGGGTCATTCGCGAGGTCCGACACCGGATTGGTTGGCCAACCCACCGCCGTGCCAAAGAAAGGGGGAAGGAACGATGTGTGTCGACTTCACCAACCTCAACAAAGCCTGCCCGCAAGATCCGCTTCCGCCGTCAGATCGATCAGATCGCCGATTCCACCGCCGAAAAGCGACCTGTTATGTTTCTTGGATGCCTTCTCTGGGTATCACCAGATCAAGATGGTGGTAGAAGATGTGGAAAAACGGCTTTCCTGACCTCGTGTGGGGTGTACTACTACACATGCATGTCGTTCGGCCTGCGCAACGCAGGGGCGACCTTTCAGCGGCTGATGCACATCACCTTGGGTCCGCAGCTCGGGAAGAATGTTGAGGCTTACGTCGATGACATTGTGGTGAAGTCTCGTGAGGCCAAAGCCCTGATACAAGACCTGGAGGAAACCTTCGCGAGCCTCAACGCAATGAACCTGCGGCTCAACCCGAGAAGTGTGTGTTTGGGGTCCCCTGCAAGCTCTGGGCTTCCGTGTCCCACCGAGGCATCGGGTTAACCTGTAAAAGGTCAAGGCGGTCGAGGACATGAGCCCGCCAAAGACCCTCAGAGAAATGCAGAAGCTCACCGGGCGCGTGACAGCACTAGGACGCTTCATCTCCAAGTTGGGGGAGCGAGCGCTGCCTTTCTTCTAGATGATGAAGAAAAAGGGGCCCTTTGAATGGACTGAAGAGGCCGACAAGGCATTCCAAGATCTCAAGAGGTACCTAACCAGCCCTCCGGTAATGGTGGCCCCACGCCCTCAGGAATCCCTGGTGCTCTACCTTGTAGCCACTCCCTACTCCGCCAGCGCAGCCCTGGTGGCGGTTAGGGAGGAGCGCCGGATCAAAGCCGCGGCAGCTGCCCGGGTCAAGGCGAAGCAGGATCAAGGAAGACCCACAGAGACCACTACCGCAGCCGAGAAGGATCACCACCGCAGGAAATGCACTGGATGAAGAGACCCTCCTCGGCGACCAGCCACTGGAGGCTCCATCTGCCTCAGAGGCGCCACGGTCTCCGGAGGGCGCCATCGATACCAGCACTCCCGACCTCGTCGAACACCCTGTGTACTTCATCAGCACAGTGTTGCGGGACATAAGGGCGCGGTACCCCATGCCTCAGAAACTCCTCCTCGCGCTATTGGTGGCCTAGCGCAAGCTGCGGCATTATTTTCAGGGCCACCCCATCAAGGTTGTCTCAACAGCACTTTTGGAAAGGGTGCTCAGAGCCCTAACTCGGCCGAGAGTCGCTGAGTGGAACATTGAACTGCAAGCGTTTCAGCTCGAATTCAGCACAACCAGAGTCATCAAGGGGGCCGCATTGGCGGATTTCGTGGCAGAATGGACGGAGGCGCCGGGCCTCAAGGCTGATGAGGATCGATCCCTCTCCCCGGGAAGCGAGGCGCCGGACGGTTGGGTCATGTACTTCGACGGGCGCTTCTGTGCACGGCACGGGCTGGTGCGGTGCTTATATCTCCTACTAAAGACAAGGTCTACTACGCCTGCAAGGCTCGTTTCCAAAGATGGAGAAAAGGTCTCCAACAACATAGCAGAATATGAAGGCCTAATAGCAGGCTCAAGGCCATGGCTTCCCTAGGAGTGAAGCGCCTACCATCAAGGGTGATTCACAACCTCGCCAACTTCTCCAACAAGGTATACGAGCCGAGGGATGAGCACATGGAAGCCTACCATGGAGGTCCGCAGGATGGAGAAGCAGTTCTGGGGCCGGAGTTGCAAGCATGTGCCCGTGGCACCAATCAGAGGCCGACGACATCGCCAAACGAGCATCCAGCGGCTACCTCAGAGCCTGGCGCCTTCGAGGAGCGGCTCAAGCCTCGCCACTCCATCATCTGTCAAGCGCGGTGCAGCCTCGAGGAGCTCCCCAGCCACCAGCCTCGGAGCCCCGGGTGCGTGGCCTGGCCTCGTGGAGCGCGCTTGCTTTTGACGATGGAGCCTCGTGGAGGGTGCTGGATCACGAGTTCGGAGCTACTTGACGCAAGGGACCTTGCCGAGAAGGAGGAGGAAGCGGAGCGTGGCGCGGCAAGCCACAAGATACCGCATCGATGATGGAGAGCTCTCACCGAAGCGATCAATGATGTGTCCCAACGCTGCATCTCCAGGGAGCAAGGGAAGGAACTGCTGGCAGATATACACGGTGAAGACTGTGGGCACCATTCATCATCGCAGGCCCTCATTGGCAAGGCGTTCCGCAGCGGATTCTATTGGCCCACTGCGCTCAATGATGCCGTCGAACTGGTAAAGGCTTGCGAGGCCTGCCAATTCCATGCCAAGCAGATCCATCAGCCGGCGGGAGGTCTGCAAACTATACCCCCCTCATGGCCATTCGCAGTCTGGGGGCTGGATATCCTGGGCCCATTTCCTCGGGCGCCAGGGGGCTACCGCTACCTCTACGTCGCCGTGGACAAGTTCACCAAGTGGGCTGAAGTGGAAGCCGTCTGCACCATCCCCGTGGGTTCTGCGGTCAAGTTCATCAAGGGCATCGTGAGCCGGTTCGGGGTGCCGAACCACATCATCACCAACAACGGTATGCTACGCTTCAGTGGCGCACCCACGGAGCAACGGTCAGGCCGAGCGGGCCAACGCGGAGGTCTTGAGAGGCCTCAAGACCAGAACATTCAAGAAGAAGCTGGAGGCCTGCGCTAGAGGTTGGTACGACGAGCTTCAGTCTGTGTTGTGGTCCATGCGCACGACTGTGACCAAGCCAACTGGCGAGACCCCGTTCTTCCTGGTCTATGGAGCTGAAGCAGTCCTCCCTCACGAGGTCAGACGTCATTCCGCACGGGTCCTGGTGTTTGACGAGGCGCAGCAGGACACCATGCGGGGGATGGACCTCGTGCTGGGGGAGGAACATCGTCGAGAAGCCGCGCTACGAGCGGCAAGATACCAACAAGCGCTGCGGCGATACCACTGCAGCAACATCCGCCCCAGGACTCTCGAGGTAGGAGACCTCGTGCTCAGGCAGGTTCTCTCCAGGGAGGGACTGCATAAGCTCTCTCCCATGTGGGAGGACCCGTTCAAGGTTGTTCATGTTTCCAGGCCCGGCTCCTCGCGCTTGGAGACTCAGGAGGGGATGCCTGTCCAGAACGCGCGGAACATCCAGCACCTCCGGAGGTTTTACCCCTAAAAAGGCCCAGAGCCTGTGAAGAAGGCGAACGCCTGTGAAGCGATGCGTCTTGGAAAAGGCCCAGAGCCTGTGAAGAAGGCGAACACTGTGAAGCGCCATGCTTTTGAAAAGGCCCAGAGCTCGTGAAGAAGGCGAATGCCTATGAAGCTGTTGCATTTTGGAAAAGGCCCAGAGCCTGTGAAGAAGGCGAATGCCTGTGAAGCTGTTGCATTTTGGAAAAGGCCCGGTGCCTGTGAAGAAGGAAAGCACGTGTGAAGTTCATCTTTCTGAGAAAGGCCCAGAGCCTGTGAAGAAGGTGAATGCATGTGAAGCTGTTGCATTTTGGAAAAGGCCCGGTGCCTGTGAAGAAGGCAAGCGCCTGTGAAATTCATCTTTCTGAGAAAGGCCCGGTGCCTGTGAAGAAGGCCAATGCCTGTGAAGCTCGCCGCCCGTGACACTCTCACGTAATAATGAGTTGGGGCTGTACACGCCCCGGAGTCTCAGGAGCGCCGGCCTCAGGCCCTAGGGCTCCCTCCCACGCCCAGTGGCAGCACTTAGCTCCGCGCTGGTGAGAAGACGTCGAAGACTAGATTAGGTGTCGGACGCGGCTTTTCACATTTGCTTTATGCAGTTGGGTTGTTCATTCCCATTTGAAGTTTTATTGAAGTTGTTGCCATATTTGGTTTGTGACTCCTTGCCTTTTCGGTCCCTTGCCTCGATTTCTCTCGCTCAAGTCTCGCGAGGGAGCAGCGCGGGCACCCTCGCGAGCGTTTTCTGCCCTTATTGTTTGAGGCTTCCCTACCCGGGTTCACTACAGAGCACCCTCCAGTCCGCGGCCCCACGGGCACCGCGACACTAACACAGACCTGGGTCGGTCGCCTCCACAAGAGAGGCCGAGCTACCCTCCGCACTAACCTTCGCAGGACATGAAGCGCTCGACGAGGCCTCGCCTCGGGAAGCAAAGGCCACGACAGTGCCCCGAGCTAAGTAATTTCTATGCGCAGCGCAGTGGCACAAAGGCATAATACCAAATAGCGGAAACAAGACGATAATTAACAGCAATAGTCGGCAACGCACCACTGGGCCCTACACTAATGTCTCTTTGCGCAGGAAAAGGAAAAAGAACAAAACAGGCGCGACTCGCCTGACACCAACTCGCGGGGGAGACTCGAACTACCTCCAGAGCTCAGGCGGACTCCATCTCACGCTTCACCGAGGCGCGACGGCGGGCAGACCCGCTACCTCCCTCCTGGCGGGCGCGGTGGCGCGGATGCTGATCGCGGCCACCGCTAGAGGAGCCGCTGCCTGAAGAAGAGTCGTCAAAGCTCGATGAACCTCGAAGCGCCGCCACCACGCTGCTACCGCCGTCTTCATCATCACCGGGCTGGGCCCACGGCCGCGTCGTCGCTCTCGTGGCAGCACCCAGCGCGCAAGCGACCGCCTTTCCCCAACACCCTCACGTAGAGGGTGGCATCGCCCGTCGAACTTGAAGTGCAGGGTGCACCGCCGCTCGCACCACCACGCTGGCAACGCTTTTCCAGCCGCTGGTCAGACCACGCTATCGCCGCAGACTCCAACGAAGTCCAGGAGGCCCGGCTGCAGCAACCATCCGCTCGAAGCGAGGTCGCCTGGGCACCGGCCGGAAGCTCACCTAGGAGGAAGCGAGGAAGCTGGAGTTGGTGCTGGTCGGCTCCGCCAACCACACAACAAACTCCGCAGCACTTCCGCCGAGTGGAAGAAGCGCCTAGGGGTCGCGGCGGCCAGAAGCGAGCCCCTGTAAACGGCTCGCCACACGCCACCGCTGGAGATCACCTCCGGGCCGTGAGGAGCCGACATGGGAGCCCAGGTGTTTGGCGAGGACGGCCTCGACCGCGCTTGGGGGGGAGTCAGCCCACTGGCGGGCCTTTTCCTTTCTCCGCTGCCGAGAACCTCTTTGGCGGAGCCATGAAGAAGAAGGAGAAGCAAGAGGGATGGACTGAAGGACAGCGCCGCCCGTGCACTTATAGCCGGGAAGGCCAACCACCGCCTCCACGATCGCAGTAATCATGACCCGGCATGCAGGGACTTGTCAATTGCATTGCCGAGGCGTGGGAGAGCGGAGCGCCCACGCCCAATCAACCGCCACGCTGGCGCCTAAGGCCGCAGGCTGTTAGGGGCTCGTAGCGCGCAGACTTTCCCTTCGCTTCTCGCTCAGCCAAGTCCAGCACGCCTTTGGGCCTGGGCTATCATATGCTTCGGGAACGGGGTACCAGACTTGCTCGCCTGCGCCCGCGGCGTGGCTCAAGGGGTGGCCCAAAGACGACCCATCTTCATCAAGACAGCTCAAGACCTCGCGAAAGTGGGCTGAGATTGCTGGGCGGATTTACAGAAGCCTCCTCGTGCACGGCCTCGCCAGTTGGCTCGTGAAGAGGCGGAGAGATCAAGGCGGGTACTCATGAGGTGCCCATGACGCAAGCCATGATGACCAAGGGCGCCAGCGGGCGCCTGGGGCGCCACCACAAGCAGTTGTCCTCATTTCCTCTTGGTGCAAAGGGGCAAGCGCAGCAAGAGAATCAAGCAAAGGCATCTGCTTCGTGCAACAAGACCAAGACCGGTAACGGCAGGAAGGAAGACATCGTGGAGCCCAAGTCAAGGCCACCACCAGAGCCTTTGACAAAGCGAGGACCAACTTTAGTCAGGATAAGTGTACTAGATGTTCCCTTCAAATGGCTAATTGTTGGCGCCTTCCCGCTCAATATTTGGGAAGAGGCCCAGGCCTTGGCTATAAAGGACTAGCCACCCACAGGTAGAGGCATCTTGAACTGGCAGAGAGAGAGAGAGAGCGACTGAACTCCCCTAGAAGTTTCATCGACCAGCCAAGAATGCACTGCGAGGCTGTTCTTCCTTGTATTGTTCATCATCAGCCCAAGAGGCAATCCACCACACCACACACCGGAGTTGGGTGTTACACCACAATGGTGGCCTCAACCAAGATAAACCTTGTGTCTCTTGTGTTGTTCTTTTGGTAGTTTAGATCCTAGCGAGGCGACGAGGTGCGTAAGTAATGCAGGCAGATCTCCGCCACACCCCAATGTTCGAACCTAGAGGGTCTGCCGGAACCCGAAATCCGACAATCTCTGATGTAGCATGTTTTATAACTGAATCTCCATTCTTCTATATAAGGCATGCAAGGGGAAGACGACTATGCTAGAATCTGAAGGGTTACAAATCAGGTCTTTGCAAAAGATCCAAATGCCGTGAGATAATAAACTAACTCCATTTTTCATAGATACTGCTCCAAGACAAAGAAACCCAACTCCCATCGATAATAAGCAGATTCCAAGGGCCAAAGAACTAGTCCGCTCAGTCCAAAGAAAAGAATGTCAACTCCATTCTAAGAAGCGTGCAGATCCTCGCATCATGAAATTTTATAGCATTCGATCATATTTTCTACATTTTTCTTACCCATCTCTTTAGAAAATAAGGTTAAACGATACAAGACTTCCTCCATTGGGATCGTATTCGAGGAAAATATCTTGCGGGAATTCTCTGTGCTCCAATGCTGATGTAAGTACCTATTGTATATCACTATATTTTTACATCAGCATGTATTTTGTTAATCGGCGTGAATCTAACCTTTATCTGATCTAAAATTAGTTGTAGCAAAATGTTAAAGGCACCAATGTTGATTTTTGTAAGGAAAACTGTCTGGTAGTTTTGCATACTAAGCTGCATGAATGTACTATCTCATATCACACACATTACTGAATTGTAGTGCTTCTCTGGTTGCCCATTCATTCATTGTGTCAATGTTGCTTTCATATTACCTTACCTGGCTGATGATAGCTGTGCCATACTATGTTAATTTGGTGTAGGATAGTTGCCCAAACGCTCACAGTCAATGTTGCTTTCTCGTTATCCGACTTGGCCAATGATGGCAATGCTAGTGTGTTAATTTTGTGCAGGCTGTCAAGATAAGAAGACAAACTCAAAATAGCAAGGCAACCCCATTGTTTCTTTCCAAGAATCTAGGCCAGGTAATATGGCAATAACTCATGATTAATCTGTTTGGTTCCGCCCTAATTTATGTTATGATGCAAAGGGTCGAGACACTCTCCACTATCAATAATACAAGCTCGCCAAAATCGCCATCCGAATCTGCTCAAGATCCTCTCGCCTCAATGCAATGGAATAAATGTATGTTTGTGAACCAATTAATGGATGAAGGAATGATAGAAATGGTGGATGAATCAGAGGTGCAGAGTCGTGCGACATAACAACTGATCAATGTTTTCAGAGACAGTGTAGCAAAGTAGCAAGAACTTGCCCACATGCTTATGGGCGTCATTTGTGATGAGGTTGCATATTGTGACGTTGTAGATGGTTAGGTTCTACTCATTTATTTGCACTGGCATCAATCTTTGATTGCCTAGTGGATGTAATTTCCTGCAATATATGCTGGATGTGCAACGTTATTCCCTGTATGCCGTACCTTTGCTTGATTGGTTCTGGTCCTGTGCATAGTTGCTCGTCGTAATGGGCTCAAATTATCTAATTTGGCCTAAAGTCATGAACGAACTTTAGTGGGCCCATTAAGTTAATGGGCCGTTACTAGGCCAAAAGTTAATGGCCGGCCCTCTTACCTCCCGGTCGTTAATGTGCCGACATCAAAGCGGCAACAGGTGGCCCTAATTTATTTCACGGGCCGTTAATGTGTCGTTACTAAGTTTGGGCTACATATGGCCTAACTATATTGTAGGCCTTTAGCAGGCCGAAGAGACAATGGCTTGTATCGACCATGAAGAGCATGGGCCGCTAAGAGGCCGAAAGTCAGGTCGTATTGTAAACAGCCCAACTGTGTTGTGGGCCTTTAGCAGGCCGAAAGATAAACCGGGCTGGTATTGGACCATGAAGGGCATGGGCCGTTAAAAGGCCAAAACTAAGGTTCAACTACAAATGGCCCAACTCATTTATGGTCCGTTAACTGGCTAAAAGGCACACATGGCCGGGAATTGGCCCAACACTTAAATGGGTTGCTAAAAGGCCAAAACTCAGGTCCGACTACAAATGGCCCAACTGATTTATGGGTCGTCAACAGGCTAAAAGTGACGTCGAGCCAGAAATTGGCCCAACACTTAAATGGGCCGCTAAAAGGCCGAAACTCAGGTCCGACTACAAATGGCCCATCAGATTTATGGGCCAACAACAGCCGAAGACACACCGGCCGAAATTAGCCCAACATTTAAATGGGTCGCTAAAAGGCTGAAAGATGTACATCTCAAAATTGGCCCATCCATTAAATGGGCCGTTAATAGGTCAAATCTCATTAATGATATTGAGCCCAAATATATAGCGGGCTGTTAACGGGCTCGAACTGACGATGGGCTGCAATGGTGTCAAATCTTTAACGGGCCGTTGACGGGCCGAATTGGCACATCTCGTATGGGTCGTGGGCTTAAATGGACCTGACACAAGTAGGCCTTATATGGGCCGGCCTGCTAATTTTTACTGGGCCCGCCTTTTTCACCGAAATGGGCCACTGTTGGGCCGTGCCACGTGTTGACCTATCATAGGCGCCTCCTGTCCAATGAGTGGATGACATCTGTCCCAACGGTGAGGCAACACGTGTTTCCTGCGGCCAATGATGATTTTACACGTGGAAAATCCCCATTGGTCCGGGCTGTTAACGAGTTATCGGATCCAAAACCGGACCCGATAGCTTAACGGCGTTCCCTTGACGAAAGCACTTCTGTGACGCGTGATTTATTGTCATGGAAGTGGACACTTCCGTGATGATAATTTTGGTAATGTCATGGAACACTTCTACGACAAAGACAGTATGACTATGTTGATTCTGGCATAAAATCGCCATGGATGTACATGCATGACAAAAATGCGACCTACTATGACAAACACGATCATCACGGAAGTGAATTTTTTTTTTGTAGTGCTGTAATCGTATGTGTTTCTGTCCTTCCTGTTCGAGATCATGGTAGAATTCATGTTTCTAGTATGTGTCCTAGATTCGATCTGTTCGTCTACTATGCTAGTCCACATGATTAGTTTAATCTCTGTTATAGCCGTCATGATTTATTTTGTGCTTATTCAGACTAAATCTCGTAGTAACTTGCTCATATATTCAACTGGCGCACCATTTCCTACAGTCACTCCCGTTTGATGGACGACCTGGTCGATGCCTCTAAGGAGCCCTTCGTCTACTGCTATGAGTGCCCGATGCCTTTTTGGGCTCGCCATGGACTCTCGTGCATCACTCACGCAATCGTCTGCCTATCACCATCGGCCCCGACGAAGAACATCAAGCACGAGACGTGCTACCTGCTCACCATGCCGGAGTCGCTGGAGGATCACCGCCGCCTGCTAGTCTCGGAGGAGGACGGCAGCGTCTTCCTCTTGATCGTGGGCACCGACTAGGCCCACGCAGGCCACCGCCCCGTCTCTGTAGTGTGCGTCTGGGGCGACGCGCTGACACTGACACTGACACGAGGCCGATGTATGGGTGTGTGCTCACTGTTACTACCCCTCGGAGGTACGTGGGTGGCGACACTAGCTACATCAAGCTGACAACGACTATGCAGAGTTGGGATCTTCCCGCCGATGTGGACATGGAAGACGCATGGTATGATTTGGCCCCCAACAAGGTGCACGGGGACTCCAAGGAGGTTCACCTGGACATATGCATTACCAAGTTAAATATTTATCATTATTCTTCTCTATTGGAGTAATCCGCTGTCTAAGCATGTGGAGACTTCCATGCATGATCTTGCTCTATTGGAGTATCGCGCATGAATAAAAGTGTATCCATTTATGGTTTAGTCTAGAATCTTCCATGTATGAAATTTTTACTACAGCACTGGTGAAAGACTTATGATGAACCATTTCTTACATCTCCTTTGCCCCCTTCCAAGTCATCTTGATTTAATCCCTCCGTCTAGGTGTATAAGGGCATGGTTAATACTTAATAGTGTAACCAACTGTTGACTATAAGAAAGAGCCATATCATCTGTAGCCAACATGTATATCAATGGATACTCAAAAACTAATTATTAAAGATCATTTCTTGCAAAGCACAATAAGTGTTATTTCTTCACAAGTTTTGGATGCAGGTTGAACAGTTGAACGCTTTTGTTTGCAAAAGATACTTTTTTATCTATTTCACCCGGATGTTTGTGAGCTCTAGAGATGAAATAATATCCGAAGAAACCTATCGATACCCGTTACAAATGAGATGACCCCCATTTCCTTTGTCAAAATAAACAACTCCCCGATCAATGCATTTCACTGTTCCGTGCAACGCAAGGGCACCTTACTATAGATTAGTACGACCAAAAATTGAACTAACATTATATATAGTATGATAATGCTGATGCATGTCACCTAAAATTATATCATTGAAAACTATGTTCAAATACGAATGCAAAGATATAGTTTTTGTTGACATGCACTAACATTTAGTTAGTTAAAGATTCAGTCAAATTCAATGGGGGACTAATAAAGCACGACCGATGTAGTACTAGGGTAGAGGGTGGCGCTGCACGCTAGTCTCACCCTGCTCGTGGCGCGGCAGTAAAGCTGTCATATCACAAAACCCAACCACTCACAGTAATAAGTGGCCTGGTAAAATAAACGGACAAGCAACCATCACATCCCTCCGTATTTTTTGCATTTCATCTCTCTGCATTTACTTACTCCAGTTCATCTCGCATACTCGATCCCTCGTAACCCTAGCTACTACTCCTAGGGCCAGTTCTTTTGGCGGCTTAAAAAATAAGCCGTCTCTTCCCCAGCTTTTCCCATAAGACTAGTCACAGTGGAGAGTAACATTAAGGTGCCTCACTCATTTATTTGGGCTTCTAAACTACTAGTACTAGTAGTACCTCCGTCCTGGTTTATTCGTCACCATTGTAATTTGTGTTAAATTCTGACGAAAGATTTAACTGATAAAATGTTAGTGCATGTGACATATGCACGCACTAACAAAATGCGTACGGATACACAAGGTTTCCAAACTTTTCCTTCTACATACCTAATTAAAGACGCTAATAATTCCCAAACGTTCGGGATTTATCATTTGCGTCCGAAAACTAATGAGATCGCCTTAAGAAACTAAATTATATTCCTAATAAAAGCCACGGCGCCGAGGAGCTCTTTGCGGCACCACGAGTGCCCTCGGTGCGCGGTCGCTTCCCAGCCACGCCGATTAACGCCTCTTCCTCAGCCTCTCAACTCGTGAGGTGCTGATTGGCGGCTTGCCAGCGGGCGAGCGCGATCTCACCGGTGTGGTTATCCGGCACCAACAGGTACTCCTCCTTGCTAGAAGCGTGTACCCGGTCCATGTACCGCTAAGCGTAGATGAGGCGCTTGGGCCCAACTGCACTCAGGGCTTTGGCACGGGCGTCCTCCGCCACCCTCACGGCCCTCGCATGAGCCTTCTACCAAAGAGCGAATTGTCTGACTCTCTCGGACGCGACATAGGCCTGCCAGGCAGCTTGCCCCACGGCGCACTTCTCTTCCCCGACCTTCTTCTCCGCCTCAATTTTGGCACACTCTGCCGGAGGAAAAGCCTCCCACAAGGAGACATCCATTTCTTTCCAAAGCTCCTCAAGGCTGGGGGGGGGGGGCTTGGCGGGCGGCGATGTGTTCTCCTCGTAGCGGGGAGCCGACGCGTCCTCCGACGTGCGTGCTGGCGAGATTGGGAACACCGACGCGTCCACCTTGACGTGTCGCGGCGAGGAGCGGAACACCGACGCATCCTCCTCGACTAGTGGCGGCGAGGAACGGAACAGCGACGCATCCTCCTCGACTAGTGGCGGCAAGGAACGAAACAACGACGTGTGACCATCCGCACGGTGTAGCGAGGGGCGTGTAGGGCTTGGGAGGGGGGATGCCATGGTGGTCGACGTGAGAGGGAGGGGGAGGAGATAGCAATGAACGTGAGCGTTCTTCCGAATGCCGTGGGAGGCGCAGTATTTATAGCGAGCAATGGCACACCTACGTAATATATGGACTGAGCTTCACTGACTTAACTGCAGGGCCAGTTGCATCATTGACATGTGGGCCAGATGCCTGTTGGGCCCACATGTCGCTGACTCCAATGCACCCATGCTAATAACCAAGCAGCTATGTGGTCATATTTGTTGGAGTAAATTACGGGTGAGGGAAGGGGTGGAAATATTGCTAGTCACAACGGATTGGACGAGCGCGGGGGAGGAGAGTCATGCATGCAGATTTATTCCACGCGGGGTGGAGTGGTGTTACTGCTGGAGGGAGAAGGAGAGTCAAGCAAGCATTCAGATTTCAAGGTGCACTAAATTATTGCATGCGATGATTAAGGCTGGCCATAGTGGTGGTAATGTGGTACTCCCTCCTTCCCGGTTTATAGGGCTTAATTTGAAAATCTCTTCAACCAAGGTAGATGATGAATGGTGGAATTAGTTCCATAGTTTGTAAAAGTACTTAATTAGTACTCTCGTTTTTCTCAAAAATTTGTGTAAACCAATGCATTAATTACACCACATGCATGCATGACCACTCCTATAAAAATCTCAGTTGGTGGTGATGGTATGTCTACCTCTGGACAACGTGAGCCATTCGATCTACTTGGAACCAATGGCTGAGATGTGTGTGCATAGAGACATGGCCTTGCCACCGGAGGTACTGTATATCAGATATTTACCCACCTCTGCCACTGTCTAAAATACGGAACTACTCATTCTAGCCTCATTTCCTTTCTAGTTCATCTCCTTGCATTCTTGCCGGCGGCGGCGAAGGTTCCTGAAGATGGAGTCCAGACTCTAGAAACCACTACAAAAACTATTATGTTGGTGTTCTGGGAACTGGATCCCAGACTTGCTCGCTCCAAGGCCCACAAGGGTTGCTAAGCAAAGCAGTCCGATGGCCCATCTTCGTCAACAAGGCAACAAAGACCCTCGCGAGGGTCCAAGCCTCGCGAGGCGGACGACGCAAGACCTCCTTGGGAGTGTCCTAGCCAGGCAGGCTCACGAGGAGCGGAGATATCAAGGCACGGCAAACCTCACGAGGCTCTCGTGACGTGAGCCATGATTTAACGATACCAAAGCGGGTGCCAAAGGGCGCCGGTGCACGCAGCGCCCTTATTTCCTCTTTGGTGCTAAGGAGGCCAGCGCAGGCGAAGAGTACCAGGGCATCAGGCAAAGGTTGCCATATTGGTGCAACAATACCAAGACCAGGAGGACGGCAAGGCGGAGGTCATAGTGGAGCCAAAGACGGCGCCACACCAGAGCTTTTCGCAGGCGAAGACCGCTTTTGTCAGGATAGCTTGTACTAGCTACCCCCCTTCAAATTTGCCAGCCGTTGTTGGCTCCCTTCCCGCTCGATATTTGGGAAGAGGACTAGGGCCTCTATAAATAGGACTAGCCACCACAGTAGGAGGCAACTGATCCCGAACTAGTTCAGGTCATCCTCAACTACACAAGCACAAGAACACCTCAACCTCAGGAGGCTGTTCTTCCCTTGTATTGTTCATCATCAGCCCAAGAGGTAATCCACCACCACACACTGGAGTAGGGTATTACACCACAACAAAGGGCCCAACCAAGATAAACCTCGTGTCTTTTCGTGGTTGCGAGTTTGTCGAAGTTCGTCTGCAAGATCTTAGCGAGCTAGAGAGTAGATCGGTAGGAGGGAGAGACTTCACGCGCACCCAAGTGTTTGTACCAAAAGGGTTTGCCGGAACCCCACATCCGACATTTGGCGCGCAAGGTAGGGGTGCACCGTAGTTTCCCTTCCATCAGTTTGTTGCTCCATCGCCCGCCGTTTATGGCGGACGCCGCTGTTTCGAGCTGAGCGTCGGGCTGCCCTCTCCGCCCGCATCGCTCAGACGGCTCCCGTAGGCGGGCCACCTCGTCGTTATCCATCTCCCGCCGCCAACGCTGCCACCGGCCCCGCGGGGAACGAGCAGCAGGCGTCCTCGCTGCATCCTTCGGTGCGGCAAGACGGCCGCACTGCTACTCCGTCACTTACCCCTTCCCGTTATTCATCTCACGCGCACCGCGCTCCCATGGAGGCACGGGCCGCGCTCATCACGTGAACGAGCTCCTACGTTACGCTTCGCCGACGCACTTATGAGGAGTGGCTTCACCCGATCGCCGAAGCTCGTCCGCACCGTAGGGGCTCTCCGCGCCGCCCCACTCTCTCGCTTCCTCAACCAGCCGCTGGCGACGGGCTCATGGCATGGCTCGCGGCCAACCCCAAGACGGTGCTCTGGCACTAAAGCGCCCTGCGCGCGTGATCCACCACGCTCGGCGCCCGTGCGTGCAGAAAGAAGCTGCCAAGAAATCCCGCGGCCGCGGGAAGCTGCACCGGCGCTCCCCTTGCCACCTCGTCAAGACCGCATGCCACCTGCAGTGGCGCAGCATGGACCTCGCCAAGGCCAAGCTCCACCTCAGAAGTGGGCCCCGGCGACCACGGCCGGCTGCCGCGCCTTCACCCCCGAACTGTGTAGCGTCGCCTGGCCAGGAAAGTTCAAGCCAGATCTGCCTCCTCACTACGACGGCACCGCCGACACCACGAAGTTCCTGCAGCTCTATGAGCTGAGCATCAAAGCGGCCAACGGTGACGAAAAAGTAATGGCGAACTGGTTTCCCATGGCTCTCAAGGATGGGGCCCGCTCTTGGCTCCTCAACGTGCAGCACGGCTCGATCTCCTCCTGGGACGAGATGCGCGACTGCTTCGTCGCCAACTTCCAGGCACTCGCGACCGCCCACCGGCCGCGGGTGATCTACGCCGCATCAAGCAACAGCCAGGAGAGACCCTCCAGAAGTACATCCAGCGCTTCAAAAACACCCGCCTCAAGATCCCCAAGGTCACAGATGAAGCCATCATCTCCGCGTTCTCGGACAACGTCCGTGACGTCAAGATGAAGGAAGAGCTCACTATCCACGAGGAGCTCTGCACGTCTCAGGAGCTATTCAACCTGGTGACCAAGTGCGCAAGAGCTGAGGAAGGGCGCCTCTCTCTCCTTGAGCAACCAGCTGCAGGAGCGGAGGAGAAGAAGGCCAATGCCAAGGACGTGAAGCACAAAGAGGCAAGCAGTGCTCGCAGTAGCCCGACTGTCGGGCGCTTCGGGAACGGGGTCCCTGCACTTGCTCGCCTCGCTGCCCGCGGCGTGGTTTCAAAGGGGGGCCCATCACGGCCCATCTTCATCAACACAAGCTCAAGACCTCGCGAGGGCTGAGCCAGCTGGGCGGACGTGCAGTGGAGCTTCTCGTGCACGGCCTCATCAGCTATCTCATGAGGAGGCGAGAGATCAAGGCGGAGTACCTCACGAGGTGCCCATGACGCACCAAGGGCGCCAGCGGGCGCCAGCCTGCAAATGTCCTCCTTCCTCTTTGGTGCAAAGGAGCAAGCGAGCGTAGAGCATC
Source organism: Aegilops longissima (assembly GCA_021605205.1). Lineage (NCBI taxonomy): Eukaryota > Viridiplantae > Streptophyta > Magnoliopsida > Poales > Poaceae > Aegilops > Aegilops longissima. The sequence goes on along the minus strand of CM038682.1, from coordinate 299,607,636 downwards.
AAGCAAAGGCATCCATTTCGTGCAACAAGACCAAGACCAGCCCAACGGCAGGAAGGAAGTCATTAGGATCCCAAGCCGGCCACCATCGTGAGCCTTTGACAAAGCGAGGACCAACTTTAGTCGATAAGTGTACCAGATGTTCCCCTTCAAATGGCTAATTGTTGCGCCCTTCCCGCCAATATTTGGGAAGAGGCCTGTGGCCTCCGCCTATAAATAGGACTAGCCTCCCACAGGGTAGAGGCAGCTTGATCTGGGATCCAGAACAGAGCTGGAGGCCAAGAAATCTAGAGGGAGAGAGAGAGAGCGACTGAACTCCTCCAAGCAGTTCATCGCCCCGGCCAAGAACAGACCCTCGCGAGGCTGTTCTTCCTTGTATTATTCATCACCATCAGCCTAAGAAGCAATCCACCACACCACAAACTAGAGTAGGGTATTACACCACAATGGTGGCCCGAACTAGTATAAACCTTGCATCTCTTGTGTTGTTCCTTTCGTAGTTTAGATCCAAGCGAGGCGGCGGGGTGCAGGTAGGTAGAGGGCGAGATCTCGCGGCGCACCCCAAAGGTTCAACCTCAAGGGTCCTGCCGGAACCCGAACCGACATTTGGCGCGCCAGTAGGGTGCGCCTGAATTGCCTTCCGCCGCTTCGTTTCTCCGCCGACCATCGCGCCCATGTCCGACGCTGCCGGGCCTGCCGAAGCCGAGCCGCTCGCTTCCTGCCGCCAGACGGCTTCCATCGGCGGGCGCTTCGCCGCTCCTCGCCGCCGTTAACGCCCATCGCCCGACGGGAATGAGCAGCAAGCGCTGCCCCAAAGATCCTCCGTGAGGCAAGACGGCCGCATCAAGCTACCCTCACTTGCCCCGCTGGTTTTCTCCTCGCGATTCCACGCGCCGATGGAGGCTCGAGCTGTGCTCATCGTGGCAAACGAGCCCTGCGCTACCTGGCCCAAGCCAAGACGTTTACGAAGAGTGGCTCGACTGCTGCCGCTGAAGCTTGTCCGCTGCCGCAGGGGCTCTCTGCACCTGCCTCGTCTCTGCTGCACCGCACCCTCGCTGCACGGGCGACGGCCCGGGCGCCTCACTGCCTTTCCTCAAGAAGGCGCCTGGCCCCAAGGCGCGTGGTCCTCGGGCGGAACCTGCCCGTCCGGGCGCCGCTGCAAGAGCAGTAGCTGCCAGAAGTCCTCGCCGCAAGAAGCTGCCCTAGTGCTCCCCGCCCACTGCTCGCGACCACGCCCTGCTCCGCATCGTCAAGACCCCGCTGTTCCTGGGCCAGAAGCAAGATGGGGACCCGCAAGACCAAGCTTTCGTCACCCAAGGCCTCCCTGTCCACAAAGCAGTTGCCGTGTTTTCACCATCGAAGGCGCAGAGATCGCGCGGGTCTGGCAAGTTCAAGCAGACCTGCCTCGCCACGACGATACGGCCGACCTCAGAGAGTTCCTCCAACTCTACGAAGCTGGGCATCGGCCGCCAACGGAGACGATAAGGTCATGGCGAACTGGTTTCCCATGGCGCCAAGGACGGGCCCGACTGCTCCTCGAATCCTCGGGCTCTAGGCACGATCTCCTCCCGACGAGATGCGCACCCGCTTCATCGCCAACTTCCAAGGTACTCGTGACTAGCCACCCGCCGTGAGACCCCGCAGAAATACATCTAGTGCTTCAACAACGACGCCTCAAGATTCCTAAGGTGACCGAGGAGGCCATCATCTCCGCCTTCCCTACGGCAGCGCGACGCCAAGATGAAGGAGGAGCCGATGCAGAAGACTTGTGCACTTCCTTGAGCTGTTCAACTTGGCGCAACTGCGCCAGGGTCGAGGAAGGGCGCTCTCCTCCTTGAGCTACCCGCCGCACCCGTAAGAGAAGAAACCCAAGGCCAAGGATGTGAAGTTTAAGGGGCTGCCGTGTCAGCGCAGTAACCGGACACCAAGCGGGCGTAGATCAGCCCGAAGTCTTCCAAGGGCAGCCGGTATCATGCGGTACCACTTACCTCCACACCCACAACACCAACGAATGTCAAGAGCTCCGAGCCAGGCGAGAAGGGAGGATCGCCGACGCCCCGACCGCAGCGACCGTGGCTACGGCCGAGGAGGAGGAAGGAACGCAGGACGACTGGAAGACCGCGCCTCGCCAAGGGTGGCGCGACCACTCACGAGGATCGCTGGCGGGACCTGGCCGCGAGGGAGGCCGGAGGGATCAGCCTCGCGAGGATCGCCTGCAAGGCAACGCAGGCCTCCCCTCCGCCACGCAGCCAAGGAGAAATGAAGACCATCATCAGACGAGGGGCGGGGCTTCAGAGCTGCCTGCGATCGCTTGCATCCCCGCCGAGCTCAAGCCCCAGCCTCTCAACGATCTTCAAGCAGTTCGGCCCAAGCGAATGCAGTCCTCCCAAGCTCGGGCCACACGCCTGTGGTCGGCGGCGCCATCACATTCAGCCGAGCGGATCAACTTCAAGTGCGGCCACAGCCGGAGTCCTCCCGATGCTTTGCTCCCCAAACATCAAGAACGCATAGTCACCAAGACCTCATCGATGGCGGGCAGGCTCAACGCCCCGTCTGCGGGAAACGCTCAACAATCTCCAAGTGCCTATAATCAGCTTCAGCCACCAAGCCTTTCTCTCGGGTCACCGACGGCTCCACGGTCCAGATTGGGCAGGTTCGCCTCACACCTTTCGGCTGGCGACAACTACCAGACTGAGCTCATCGACTTTGACGCCGCCCACATTCGCCGCCATACAACGCCATCCTGGGTACCCAAACAGAGGCTAAGTTCATGGCCGAACCCACCACGGCTACAACGCCCTCAAGATGCCAGGAAGTGGCGGAGTCATCACGGTGCCCGCAAGAGAAAGACGCGTGTGCTCCCCGGAGCGAGCCTTTCAGCATGATCACCTGAAGACCCGGATCGGAAGCAGGAGGCTCTGAGACCGCCCCAAGAAGAAGAAGACATCGTCTGCCCGCCCTCAGGAGGCAGGCCCTCGTGGTCTGGCGCCACTGGGGGAACCTCCTTCTATCGCAGATAGGAAGGCTCAAGGCCTCCTCAGTGCAGGCCTGGGCCCCTCGAGGGCCACCGACCTGCTAAGGTCACGAGGAAGGCGCTTAGGGCACCACTTGGAGGCGTGTTTCAAGCACGCTTCTCAAGAAGGAGCAAGTCAAGGAGGGCCGAACCTCGGAGTTCGCCAGCCAAGATCATTCAGAGCTGCAGGAGTCAAGAGTCATGAGTGGCAGCCGCCGCCCTGCCATAGCTCCCCATCCAGCGAGGATGGTGGGCTGCGTCTGCATCGACATACCAGGGCTCAACCGAGCCGCCTCAAGAGCGCCTGCCCTCCTGCGGGGCGCCAGCGGCGGTCCACCCACAGCCACGCTCGCATGCCTTACGGCTTGCCGAACGCGGGCTGCCACGCCGCCATTGCCTCATGAGGGGCATCCTGAGGCTCAAGAGGCCAGCGCTCGCAGCCCTCGGCAGCAGATGGAGATGGTCCACGAGGAGCCACTGGGCCCCGAACCTCCCCGAGGCCCCCGAGCCGGGGCTCGTGAGGATCGGCTCCCGCAGCCCACCGAGTCTGCTGCACCAACACCCTTTCGCCTTTCAACGCTATCAGTGACATCTTTCAAGTTTCATTTCCAGCTGGAGCGCCTGTGGCTGCATTATTCCTGTGCTGTGGTCCGTCGCGCGTGTATCCCTTTACTTCATGTTCCTAGCTTATCTTGTTGGGGCGCCGTCGCCAGCATCATCCCTGTGTCGCTTGGGTCCGACCCATGATGTTCGGTTTCTTTGCGCTTATCTAAATGGACTTGCTTCTTCGTGATTAACATGCTTGACCGAAGCCCGCTTCAATCGACACCAATCGATGGAGATGCTCCCTAACGGCACGACGCTTGTGCATGGGTCCGCCTCCGCAACGCCGACAAACCTGAATGGCTGAGCTCGCCGCTGCAGCCTCGCATAGCGCCACTCGCTGCTCCTTCAAAGGCCTCGCCACCCTCCGAAGCAACGGCCAGGCCGAAAGGGCTAACGCAGAGGTCCCGAGGGGCCTCAAAACCAGAACATTCAAGAGGAAACCGAGGCCTGCGGCAGGGTTGGTACGACGAAGCCAGTCGCGGTGCTGCTCCATCCGACGACCACCACTTCCAAGCCGGATCGGAGAGACCCCATTCTTCCCGGTCTATGGAGCCGAAGCGGTCCTCCTCACGAGGTCGACGCCGCTCGCACGGGTCCTCCGCGCTCGACGAGGCGCAGCAGGACGCCATGCGGGGACGGACTCGTGTTGGGGTGGAGCGCGCCGAGAAGCTGCGCTATGAAAGGTGAGGTACCTACAAGCACCGCGACGATACCACTGCCGCAACATCCGCCCCCTAACTCTTGAGGTAGGGGACCTCGTGCTCACGGGTTCTTCTCTGTGGAGGGACTGCATAAGCTCTCCCATGTGGGAGGGCCCATCAAGGTTGTTCATGTTTCAGTGCCCGCTCCCGCACGCCAGGCAGACTCGTGGAGGGGGTGCCACCGTAACGCTGTGGAACATCCAAAGACCGGAGGTTTTACCCCTAAAAAGGCCCAGAGCTCGTGAAGAAGGCGTAATGCCCGTGAAGCTTATCTTTTGGAAAAGGCCCATAGCTCGTGAAGAAGGCGTAATGCCCGTGAAGCTTATCTTTTGGAAAAGGCCCAGAGCTCGTGAAGAAGGCGTAATGCCCGTGGAAGCTTATCTTTTGGAAAAGGCCTAGAGCTCGTGAAGAAGGCGTAATGCCCGTGAAGCTTATCTTTTGGAAAAGGCCCAGAGCTCTGTGAAGAAGGCGTAATGCCCTGAAGCTTATCTTTTGGAAAAGGCCCAGAGTCTCGTGAAGAAGGCTAATGCCCGTGAAGCTTATCTTTTGGAAAAGGCCCAGAGCTGTGAAGAAGGCGAATGCCCGTGAAGCTTATCGCTTTGGAAAAGTCCCAGAGCCTCGTGAAGAGGGCCAATGCCCGTGAAGCTTGCTTCCCCAAGAAAGGCCCGGAGCTCGTGAAGAAGGCCAACGCCTCGTGAAGCTCACGCCTGTGACACTCTCACGTAATAATGAGTTGGGGTTGTACACGCCTTGAGTCTCGTGAGCGCCTGCCTCAGTGCTCTAGGGCTCCTCCCACGCCTGGGCAGCACTTAGTCTGGGCCGGTGAGAAGACGCCAAGACTAGATTAGGTGCCGACGCGCTTTTTCATTTGCTTTTCGCAGCTGGCTTGTTCATTCTCATTTGAAGTTTTATCGGTTGTTGTCGCTTTTTGATTTGTGGCTCTTCGACCTTTCGCCTCCTACTCGATTTCTCTCAAGAAGGTCTCGCGAGGGGGGCAGCCCGAAAGGCCGCGAAAGTGCTTTCGCCTTATCGCTCAAGGTTTCCCAACCCTGGGTCCACCACAGAGCACTCCTCCAAATTGCGGCCTCACGGGCACCGCGACATCTAACACAGACTGGGTCGGTCGCCCACGACCGAGGCTGGGAACTACCTACGCGCAGGTGTGCGGCCCAAAGGCACGATACCGAAATAGCAGGAACAGTATGATGATTAACGGCTAAAGTCCAAACACGCCCCCACGGGGCCCCACACTACTGTCTTTCTACGCAGGGAAAAGAAAAAGGAAGAACAAATCAGCGCTGCTCGCCTCGACACCAGCCCGCAGGAAGACTCGAGCCTTCGGGCTCAAAGGATCGCCTCGCTTCACCGAGGCGCGACGGCGGGCGGACCCGCTACCACCCTCCAAGCAGGCACGACGGCATGGGGGCTGATCGCGGCCGCTGCTGGAGGAGCTGCTGCCCGAAGAAGAATCGGTGAAGCTCGAGGAGCCTTGAGCGTCGCCGACCACGCGTGCACTGTCCTCTTCGTCATCACCAGGGCTGGGCCCCCGGCGGCGGTCGTCATCCTCGTGGCAGCACCCACGCAAGGCGACCATCCTCCCCGAACACCTCGGCAAAGGGTGGCATCGCCGTCAACTTGAAGTGCAGGGTGATCGACGGCCAGCCACGACGCTGGCAAACGTCACGCCACCATGAAGTCAGTGGCTGCTTCCCGCCATGGAGACTCCAACGGCTCAGAGGCCCTAATGCAGCAGCCTTCGCTCGAGCCTGAGGCCTTTCCGGGCGCCACTGGAGCTCACCTAGGAGGAAGCGAGAAGTTGAAGCTGGCGTAAAAGCCGGCTCACACCACCATTAACAAACTCCGGCAACACCTTCCGTAGCTGGAAGCGGGTTTAGGGGGTCGCCAAGGTCATAGCGCGCTTCTACGGACACGGGCTAGCAGCCCATCACTGCTGGAGATCACCTCTGGGCCACGGGAGTCGCTGGGAGCCACAGGATGTTTGCGAGGGCGGCCTCGACTGGCTTTGGGGGGGAGAGGGAGGCTCAACTCAAGGGCCTTCCCTCTTCTCGGCCGAACTTTTCATGGAGCCATGAAGGAGGAGAAGCAAGAGGGGACAGACCGGAAGGGCACGCGCTGCTCTGCATTTAAAGCCGAGGAGGCCAACCGCCGCCTCCACAATCGCAGTAATCATGACCCGCTGGCGCAGGTGGACTTGTCAATCCGCAGCTTGCCGAGGCGGTGGGGAAGTGGAGACGCCCACGCCTAATCAACCACCACGCTGGCGCCTAAGGCCGCAGGTCTGTTAGGCTTCCGGGCGCGCGCAGACTTGCCCTTCGCCTCACTGCCGCCCAAGCCCGAAGGCGCTTTGGGCCCGGCTACTGCGGTGTCTCGGGAACGGGGTCCCTGCAGACTTGCTCGCCTGCCTGCGGCGTGGGTTTCAAAGGGGGCCCATCACGCCCATCTTCATCAACACAAGCTCAAGACTCGCGAGGGGCTGGGAGCTGGGCGGATTTACAGGAGCTTCTCGTGCACGGCCTCATCAGGCTGGCTCGCGAGGAGGCGGAGAGATGAAGGCGGAGTACCTCACGAGGTGCCCAATGACGCAAGCCATGACGCACTAAGGGTGCAGCAGGCGCCAGCCCTGCAAAGGTCCTCCTTTCCTCTTTGGTGCAAAGGGAGCAAGCGCAGCGAGAGCATCAAGCAAAGGCATCCATTTCGTGCAACAAGACCAAGACCAGCCCAACGACAGAAGGAAGTCATTAGGAGCCCAAGCCAAGGCCACCACCAGAGCCTTTGACAGCGAGGACCAACTTTAGTCAGATAAGTGTACCAGATGTTCCCTTCAAATGGCTAATTGTTGGCGCCTTCCCGCCAATATTTGGGAAGAGGCCTGTGGCCTCCGCTTATAAATAGGGACTAGCCTCCCACAGGTAGAGGCATCTTGATCCGGGATCCGCAATGAGCTGAGGCCAAGCAATCTAGAGAGAGAGAGAGCATCAACCTCCAAGCAGCTTCATCGCCTGCCAAGAAATGTACTCGCGAGGCTGTTCTTCCTTGTATATTTCATCACCATCAGCCTAAGAGGCAATCCACCACACCATAAACTAGAGTAGGGTATTACACCACAATGGTGGCCTCGAACTAGTTTAAACCTTAAGGCCTCTTGTGTTGTTCCTTCAGTTTAGATCCAAGCGAGGCGGCGGGTGCAGGTAGGTAGAGGGCGAGATCTCCGCTAGCACCCCAAGTGTTCGAACCTCAAGGGTCTGCCGGAACCCGAATCCGGACACCGACACCAAGCGAGGTAGAGATCAGCCCGAAGTCGCCCAAGAACGGTCGAATTGCTCGCGCTTTCCACAACCTGAACACCCACAACACCGGGCGATCGCCAAGAGCTCAGAGCCATATGGAAGGACGCTACGGGTCGACGCCCGAAAGAACGACTGGGCTACGGCCATGAGGACGACGCGGAGGCGGACGCTGGACGACTGCGGCCTCATGCCAGAGTGGCGCGACCTGCCTGTGGAGGACCGGGCTGGCAGGACCAACCTCGTGAGGGCGCTCGAGGGACCCGCCAGTGAGGATCGCCTGTGGCAACGCCTGGTCTTCCCCGCCACCGCCACCAAGGAGGAACGACGACCACCACCAGGACGAGGGGGTTAGGGGCTTCAGTGAGCCGCATGCACCCTCTCTGCATCTTGGGCGGTGCCTGTGCCCCACCTCTCAAAGACATCTTCAAACAGTTCGCAATGAGGTGAACGCGGCGCCCCTGCTCGAGGCCACGTGCCCACTCAGTGGTCCCAATGTGCCATCACCTTCAACTCGGTAGACCAGCTCAAGCGCAAGAGCTACCGGCGCCTCCCTATGCTGTGCTCCCTAGTCATCAGCAATGTGCAAGTCACCAAGACTCTCATCGACGGCGGCGCAGGGCTCAACGTCCTGTCCGTCGACATGGTTGACAACCTCCAAGTGCCATATGAGCAGCTCCAGCCAACTTAGCCTTTCTCAGGAGTGACCGGCGGTTGCACCACACCGATAGGGCAGGTCCGCCTGCCTGTCACCTTCAGGGAGCACAAGAACTATCGCACCGAGCTCATCGACTTCGACGTTGCGCACATCCACCTGCCGTACAATGCCATCCTCGGCATCCAGCCCCGCTGTTCATGGCAGTCACTCATCACGGCTACAACGTTCTCAAGATGCCAGGAAGCAGAGGAATCATCACGGTCCCATGTGAAGAGAGGGATGCGGTGTGCTCCCTTGAGCGCGCCTTTCAAGCCGCAGAAATTGACAACCCCGACAACAGAAGTGAAGGCCCTCCGAAGACCATCCCCGAGAAGAAGCTGCCGTGCCGCACAAGACCCCAAGAAGATGGTGTCACGGTAGGAGCCTCGTCAGGATCAGTGCCCGCTCCAAGGGCGCCTCCCTCCACCGCATAAGAAAGGCACTCGCCTTTCCTCAGAAGGGCTTGGGGCTCTTCCGAGAGCCTCGACCTGCCAACCTCATGAGGGAGGTGAGGGAGTCCTGGATTAGGGGGTATCCGGACAGCCGGACTGTGTACAACGTCCGGACTATTGAAGCGTGAAGATACAAGACTCAAGACTTCGGCCCGTGTCGGGATGGGACTTTCCTTGGCGTGGAAGGCAAGCTTGGCTATCCGGATATTATATTTCCTTCCTTGTAACCGATTCCATGTAAACCCTAGCCCTCTCCGGTGCCTATATAAACCGGAGGGGATGGTCCTTAGTAGGCCGATCACAATTACAATCATACCATCATAGGCTAGCTCTTAGGGTTTAGCCTCTACGATCTCGTGGTAGATCTACTCTTGTACTACCCATATCATCAATATTAATCAAGCAGGAAGTAGGGTTTTAGCTCCATCGAGAGGGCCCGAACCTGGGTAAACATCTGTGTCCCTTGCTTCCTATTACCATCAGCCTTGACGCACAGATCGGGACCCTCTACCCGAGATCCGCCGGTTTTGACACCGCCATTGGTGCTTTCATTGAGAGTTCCTCTGTGTCGTCGCTGTCAGGCTCGATGGCTCCTTCAATCATCATCAACGACGCTGTCCAGTATGCAGACTTTCCTCCCGGACAGATCTTCGTGTTGGGCGGCTTTCGCTCGGGCCAATTCGCTGGCCATCTGGAGCAGATCGACAGCCACGCCTTAGCCACCAGATTAGGGTCGGAAACTGAATCGTGCACGGGCGGACACCATGAGACCGGATCTTCGACGGATTCGGGCGTATGCCAGAGCACCGGACAAGAACGACGAACACGGCTTAGACCTGCCGTCGAATAAAGCTCGGTGTCACCCCGTGGTAGCCTCGGACTTAAATCCGGAGCAGGCTGGCGTTGTCAAGGACGGGGTTGACCTCACCCCGCCGTCGCGACTCATCGGGCGTAGAGCCGAACACGGCCTTACCCCTATGGTGGCCTGTGAATCCGGACCGACGGATTCGTATCCGGACGTTGGTTCCGGTCCGCATACTCCCGATCCAGTCGAGCCAGTTTGGGCTCCGGTAATGGAGTTCACCGCTGTGGATATCTTTCCAAACTCGCCTTCGCGACATGCTGAACTCATTAAAGTTCTCTTTGTCGAGGGTCTTGGTCGAACTATGTCCGCTCGAGGGAAGTAGGCGGCGAAGGAATTTTTGCCCACCCACCACCCACTTCATTGCCACGGTCGATGATTTAACCGACGGATTGACTTTGACTCAAGACATCGATGGTATGGACGACGATGCAGAGAATCACAGAGCCACCGCCATCGGGCGGTGGATAGCCGCCTATCCCCATGATATACACATGGCGGACATTCAAGGAAACCAATGGCGGCGAGGCAGCGGAGGATAATCCCCAGGGGGAAAAGCAAAGTATGGGCGCTGTCGGTGCCGCCCAAGCCCCGCCATGGGAATACCGCCCGAAGTTGAAAACAATCCGATGGCGCCAAGATGAATATAACCCTAGTCAGCAGTTTTCATAAGGCCGGATCGCCACTATGGGATACCGGAGAGGGACAACTATACGCCCTCCGAGGACGAGGCAAGCCTTGGCAATGACGACCGGGCGTGGCTCGAAGATCCAGTGGAACAAGCTCGCTTTTGAAAGCGACGGCTCATGGCCATGCAAAGAGCTCGCGAAGGAAGCAACAAGCAGCTTAAGGCTGACCAAGATTCACTGGTAGACTGATGGACCAAGGTCCTGGCCACTGAAAGATACGGACCTGACCGCCCCGACAAAGGGCACAACCAAGCACCCCAACCTAAGCAGGAGAACTCAAGGCACATGCCCTGACGTCAACACGCCACTACGGTCCAAAACAATACGAAGGACAAACGAAGAAGCATCCTCAAGCCTTGGCATAAGCATCAAAACAGGAAGGCTGGTGCTAATCCCAGCAACTCCCAGTCCGGTCAGCGGACAAAGAACAGCTTAGATCTATCCGGCCCGAGTCACACACTTGATCAACCATGTGAAATCAATGGTACCCCTAGAAGGACGGCAAAGAATACCAATAGAGAATGCCGGATCCTCAAAACAAAGTGGCTGGTCACGCGCCAGAAACAATGAAGGGAGGCATCTGGTCAAAAGCCCCCCCCCCTAGCATAAAAGTACGGCTGATTGCCCCCGACCGCATTAACCACAGCAACTTAATTGCAGTACCTCCGGACATAGCAAACCGGGGGCCCATAACACATAAAAACCCCGCAGGTGTGAAACCACAAACAACATCTCCTAAAAGATGCTAGGGGCAAAGGCCAAGTCTTTCTGGCCCATCATTCTAAACGGTTGTCTTCAGATCACCAAAAAATACTTCGCCAAAGAATAAATCTTCAGCACCTTCCCACCATGCGGTAATGCTAACGGAACGAACCACGTTGCCTATATTCCACGTGGTCAATCGCACGGCCGAACCCCGCCCTCAGGGAAGAAATCATACAACTGCCTGGGTAGAGAGTCGCGCATGCCTATCAAAATTTTGATATGACAGCCAACCATCCGGACACCAATTGAGGAGTCCGCGCTACCCAACGGTATAACGGCTGGGTTTACCAGGCCCGTCAGAGCCCCTGACCAACCATTAAGTGGACGCCGCTACCTCCGAGTATTTGCCTTACAAACTAACTTTGACGCAGAACAGGATAGGTGACGTGGAGTCGGCAGGGACACACAAGGAGCCCCCCTAAAAGAAGGTAGTCCGGATTCACTCCTGATCCACTGACAACTCCCTCCAGTCCGGCCATCATAGGTTCCGCCAAAAAACACCTCTTTTCATAATCATACATCGTACTCATATGAAGAGACATATCATTTTGCTACAATACGTAGACTTAAATAGCACTTACCAGACGTCGCTTTCCATCGACACCTCGTGTTACGCCCGATTATGCCAGGGGCTTCATAATACAGAAATAAAGTCCGACCACCTTCTCGGTCGTCTGGCACCCCGAACTTATAGCACTATATGCATCAGCTCCGAATCATGTCTCGGTCATTGGTTGGGTTTGCCGGCCCCTTGTTTTGGTACCTTACGCCCGCTATATCGGTAAGGTAGTGCAGGAGAACTCCTGCGATTGTGTCCCGGATCTCACGGACGAGCACCTCAAGAGAGAAAGTCAATACCGATCCGTCATGATACAAATGAGAGCTGGTCATCTGTTCGAGAGGTTGTAAAATCCTTAAAGATTTATTCCGCACAATGCCATTATAAATGCAGAGTGCGAAGGATCGGTCTTCTGATCAGGCGCCAATAGATCCCCTAGTTCGGCCTTCCGAACACTAGGAGCTGCGCTGACCATACTCAAATTCCTATGGCTAAGTGAGAGTAATAAAGCCTTATAGTCCGATTGCCTGGTTCATGGTGAGAAACGCCTCCGCAAAGGGACCCAACTATGGGATAAAGAGCGTTCAGATATATTCCGAACACCCCCGTATTATTTTTACGTAAAGGGTTTACTAATCGCCAACTCTCAGGATTTACATACATTAAACAACCGCACAGGAAGAACATATGTTCAAGCAAAACAGGCAATATATAAACGCCATAATCCCATATTACAAAAAAGTGGCACGAATGCCCTCAGGGAAATATAATGTCTTTGGTACATTTATCCGCCACAAGGCGGGCTCCCTTCAGTACACCTTCATAGTACAGTTCGGGCTTGCGATGCTCCTTACCTCCGCGCCCCTCAGCCATCAGCTTCTCCGCGTCAAGCTTCCCCCAATGCACTTTTGCACGGGCGAATGCCATACGTGCACCCTCTATGCAGACCGATCGCTTAATAGCATCAAGCCGAGGACAAGCGCCCACAATCCGCTTCACGAGCCCGAAGTAACTGCTCGGAATTGGCTCCGCCGGCCACAGCCGGACAATCAAGTCCTTCATGGCTAGTTCGGCCGCCAGGTGCAGTTTGACCAGCTGCTTCAGCTGATTGATAAAGGGCACCGGATAGTTCGGTGCCAAATACTGCGACCAGAAATCCCTCTCCGCAGACTTCTTTTCCTCGGTTTGGTAGAATTGGGCGGCATCTGATATGCTGCGAGGAAGATCCGCAAACGCCCCTGGTAAAATAAGAATTCAGCTTGCCGCTTAGAATTCTTCCCATTATCATGAATAAATGGCTAAGAATACAGAAGGCCTTACCAGCCGCAAATTTCCGGGCATCCTCAATGTCCAGTCAGCAGACCTCGGGCTTTTCCCGAGCATCTTCCCGCGCTTGGAGCGGTTGGGCGAAGTTCGATTCTTTCCTATTAGACTCTGCCCAAGCCCTCGCTTTTCTTGAGCCTCATGGAGCTCCCGGCTCGCGCGACAATCTTGGCCTCGTGTTTTTCACGGCGCCTGCTCGCGGCAGCCTTCTCGTTAGCATCATCCACAGCCTTTTCAAAGTGCCTCATATTCGCACTCGCTCCTAGGGCACAAATACTTTTCAATAAGCACAATTACTTATTTGTGCCTAATGCAAGGCAATGTTTTATCATAGCTTGCTTATCTTCTAATTGCTTCCTCACGCGGCCAAGTTCTTCCTCGGCCCGATCCAGGTTCCGCTTCAGTTCAGACACTTCCGCAATATGAGCAGTCGTCTTCTCCGCAGACGCCTGTGTTCAAACAAAGAGGTACACGTCATTAACGTAAGTTCCCACGACAAAAGAGGATTTGATCCCCTGCCCGGCTCCCCCTCCTTCGCCAGACAGTGTATCAGGGGCTACTACTCATATTATGATGATTCCTCAAAGGTTTCTTAGGAAACATACCTCAAAGGCCTTTATAAGGCCAAAGCGCGGACTTCGCTCAGCCCGCTCTCGGCGGACTGAATCTTTTCAACCACCGCACCCATAAGGGTCCGATGTTCATCAACGATAGACGCGTTCTTTAACGTTGTCGATAGACCGCCTGGCAGCTCTGCCCGAACAGAAGTTGCCGGCGGAGTAGGCAGGCCTCCCATCGTTGAAGGTGGCTGCTCGCCTGATCCGGGATCCTTAGAGGTCTCCCGGACCTTGTCCAGCCATGGGCCAAACCCAAGATCGCCCCCACTGACGGCACACTCCGGGGCCATCGCCCCGTGTGTCCGGCTCCAGTGATATGCCCCCCTGGTCCGAGCCCCGTTGAGACGACACCTCGGTGTCGCGTCGGGACTTTGGGGAAGGGGCCTCTGGAGGTGTCTCGCTCGCCAAGGCGTCCGAGCTCAACGAATCCTCGGATGAGGACTGGCCGGCGCGAGACCTCGCCGGATTGTGCAAAATATAGCAACAGTTAAAACTACTATACCCAAAAACAATCCCGGACGCGTATGCATGTTCAGATTTTGTACACTTACGACTTCTCCAGGGGCTGGGCCCTGGGATCCCACTCCGGACTGCCATCGGCCGCCGTGGTGGATGCCTCTGGGAGGGGACCTTTTCTCCTCTTGGGCAATTCGGCCTCCAGGGACGAGGAAGCCACATGCTTCTTCCCACCTTCAGAGTGAGGCTTGTCCTCCTCTGCTTCTCCCTCTTTGTCTTCCGAAGAAGGAGCGTCGCTTGAGTCTTCGGAATTTGCGTCCGAAGCCTCGCGGTGACGGAGGCCACTCCGGGTCTTCTTGACCTTCTTGGAGGCCTCCTTCTTGGCGCCTCGTAAGGCGCAGGACCAGCATCTTTCGTCGAGAAGAGGTCCGACCCAGTTCCTCCGCAACGGGCCGCACAATGTATCCGCTCCACTTTCTTTATCCATCCACGAGGTCACGATGAAACACGATTAGGATGTCTCCCTCATGACATGCCAGCTGAAGCATGAATAGACAGAGCTTGGGTGTGACTTACCGAGCTTGGAGAATGGGATGACTGATACCACGGTCCTCGGTGGGGCCTGGCCACGATTTGCCGGACTTAAAGAGCACCTTCCAGATATCCTTGTGGGAGGAATCATAAAGCTCCTGAAGGGTTTGGTGCTCGGCTGGGTCGAACTCCCACAGAGTACAAGCTCGGCGCTGACAGGGGAGAACCAGGCAAACTAGCATCACCTGGACTACATCCACAAGTTTGACGTCCCTATCGACCACACCCTGAAGACGCGTCTGGAGTAGTGACAGCTCATCGAACGAGCACCAGTTCAGGCCCTTCTTGGGCCAGGACGTGAGCCGCAGTGGAGCTTCGGATCTGAACTCTGGAGCCGCTGCCCACTTTTTGCCGCGTGGTTCGGTGATATAGAACCACTGTTGCTGCCACTCCTTGACGGAGTCGTTGAAAGCGCCCTTCGGCCAAACGGCCTTGGGCATCTTGCTCACCATGGTGCCACCGCACTCAGCGTGTTCGCCGCTCACCACCTTGGGCTTTACATTAAAAATCTTCAGCCACAAGCCGAAGTGAGGTGAGATCCGAAGAAAAGCCTCGCACACGACGATGAACGTCGAGATATTGAGGAAGGAGTTGGGGGAAAGATCAAGAAAATCGATCCCGTAGTAATACATAATTCCGCGAACAAATGGGTGCAGGGGAAACCCGAGCCCGCGGACAAAATGGGGAAGGAACACGACTCTCGTGAGGTTAAGATGGGGACGACCTGTCCCGCCGGGGGGAGACGGTGGCCGATCTTCTGAGCCAGGTACCCGGCGTCCCGGAGCTTCTTAATATCCTTCTCCCGGACGGTAGAGGCCATCCATCTACCTCCTGCTCCGGATCCGGGCATCTTTGGAAAGCCTCTCTTTGGTGGAAAGGAAGAGTGCCTGGGTGTTAGGGCTCGAAAAGAGGGGAATGAGCGAGCGGAAGGAGAGAGGCGTGGGTAAAGAGAAGGAGGCCTTCTCTCTTTATAGGGGAGTGCTTTTGGCGCCTCCCCACTTGCCTGGTTGAGTCCGTTTGCCTCCCGCTCGCCGCGATTAGCGGTGCGGTTGGAGTACCCATGCTTGTATTGATGAGAATCCCGCGATGAGGGGACACGATCTCCGCTTTGACAAGACGTGTCGAGGAAACCGCCTCATAATATGCGCAGTAGCTGGTTGTGGGGAAACGGTTCGAATAATGACCCGGCCGTAATGGCACGCGTTGCCTAAAAAGTTGTCAAGAGATTGCATTTGTGAAACATCATCTCTCTACGGTGGCATGCGAAGATCATCTTGTGGATCCGGACACGGTTTGAGTGTTCGATAATTACCTTAGAGTATTCGAGGAGGAACCCGCCTGCAATGCAAGACAAGACTCAGGCGCCGGACTCATCGTCATTGAAGCCTGGTTTAGGGGCTACTGAGGGAGTCCTGGATTAGGGGGTATCCGGACAGCCGGACTGTGTACAACGTCCGAACTATTGAAGCATGAAGATACAAGACTCAAGACTTCGGCCCGTGTCCGGATGGGACTTTCCTTGGCGTGGAAGGAAAGCTTGGCGATCCGGATATTATATTTCCTTACTTGTAACCGACTCCATGTAAACCCTAGCCCTCTCTGGTGCCTATATAAACCGGAGGGGATGGTCCTTAGAAGGCCGATCACAATTACAATCATACCATCATAGGATAGCTCTTAGGGTTTAGCCTCTACGATCTCGTGGTAGATCTACTCTTGTACTACCCATATCATCAATATTAATCAAGCAGGAAGTAGGGTTTTACCTCCATCAAGAGGGCCCGAACCTAGGTAAACATCTGTGTCTCTTGCTTCCTGTTACCATCAGCCTTGACGCACAGAGCGGGACCCCCTACCCGAGATCCGCCGGTTTTGACACCGACAGGAGGCGCTTGGGCACCACTTGGAAGCGTGCCTCACGGCATACCTTCCTCAAGAGAGCACAGGGCAGGGAGTGCCCACCACCCAGGAGTTCATCACCAAGGCCACCCAGGAACTGCAAGAAGCAAGAGCCATGCGCGGCCACAGCCGCTCACAAGGCGCAGCTCCCCATCCAGGCGAGGATATCGGGCTGCGTGTCTGCGTCGACGTCCCAGGGCTCAACAGGGCCGCATCTCAGGAGCGCTTCTGGCCATCGCGTGTGGGCTGCTGTGAGGGCCCACCACATAGCTACGTTCGCATGCCCTTCGGCTTGCCAAGAGTGGCGTCGGCCTAGCTTGCAAGAGCGTCGCGGCAAGTCCCAGCGGCTCAGAGGCGGAGTTCCACGCCCGTCTGGTGGAGATGGAGATGGTCTTGTGGAACCTCTGAACCCCCAGAGCCTCCCGAGGCTCGGGGTCCCGTGGCTCATGAGGAGCCATTCCTTCAACGCTGCTTCACTGCACCAACTCTACTTCGTCTACAGAACCAGGTGACATCTTCCAAGTTCGTTTAAGCTGGGAGCGCCCCTCGGGCTGCATTATTCCCAGGCCACATGGGTCCGTCCCTGTGGCATGTATCCCTCTTGCTTAAATCTTTAGCTTACCTTGCTGGGGGCGCCCCTCGGGCTGCATCATCCCTAAGCCGCTCGGGCCAGACCTGGTGGCGCGTATCTTCCTGCATTTATCCAAGTTGATATGCTCTTCATGCTTAACCTGCCAACGGCTATCGCCTGCTCGATTGCCGCCCGCCACAGGCCTGTTCGTCCTATGCAATTCGCTTGCGCATTAAAAGGGGGGTTCCTGAGCATCGCGACTCAGGAGCTCTTACTCGCTCTCCAGCCCTCAGCCCCTGGCTTTGACCACGGCATCACGACCTGGCATACCAGTGACGGCTGAGCTCGCTCAAGGGCCGGGACCTGAGGACGTAGAGTGCTTGCATCTAACTGCCTTGAAGGAACACACAGTCACCAAGACTCAAGACCAGGCGCAACTCGCCTTGAGGTAGGGCCTCGTGAGTCCCGCGCTGGCTCACGAGTGCCCAGATACACCTCGCAGCCCTGCCGTGTAAGCCACGTGTCAGTGCGGGGCTGTACACACCCCGGGGGCTCCTCCCGGAGGGGGCCCCCATCCCACGCCCAAGTGGAAGCACCATGCTCCGCGCTGGCTGTCGACACTGCCGAGGAGAGGCTATGCCCGTGCGCAAGCGGAAGCACTATGCTCCGCGCTGGTGATAAACAACTGAGGGTGACCCCACGGTCGTACCAACCTCAGGGAGCCCAGAGCTCAGCGCCCAGCCTTACCGCAACGCCTCCCCTCGGGAAAGCCGCGCATGGGGGCTGGGCACAGGGGCTGCGCTCGGGTCACGCCCAAGCGCACGCCACCTAACCAGGTCCCCCGGACCTGGGCATCACGCGCCCCTCCCGAGGCCTCGGCAAGGGCAGGTATGGGAATTGTTTGCACATCAAGGGGGACTCCTGAGCATTGCGACTCAGGAGCCTAACTGGTCACGTAGCCCCTCACTCCTTGGTCCGTCCTGGTCTTCGGTCGGCCCAATGGCGGTTGAGGTATGCGCGGGGCCGGGCCCTACCGACGCAGAAGGCAAAGAAAATAGGAGGGAAATCGTGACATCTCGAAGCAAATATTACAAGCATATTGTCCTCACAGTACCAAATTAAAAAGTCTAAACGCCTCCACGAGGCCTGATACATGTCGCAGGAACGGAATGGCCGTGGGTCACGTCTAGACGTCGTCGTCGCATGCGGAAGGCGCTCCCTCATGAGCGGTTTTGTCTTCACCACTAGCCGCAAGGTCAACGACGCCAGACAAAGGAGTGGAGACGAAGCCGCGGAACCTCCTCAGCAAGGCCCCCACCTGATCCTGCACGGCCGCGGTAGCCGCCTCATATTGATCTTCAGCTACAGGATCCAGCAGCTCGTCAAGGCAAGCGTTGGGGTTGCGAAGGTGCAGGTGGCTAAAGACGTGAGTCAGCGCGGCTGAAGACAGGACGCGAGCCTCTGCCTCCGCCATCGGACCGAGACCATCAACGACCTCCTCAAGCGCCTTCACCACGAGAGGAAGTAGTTGGGCGGGGCCATCCTTGTCGGTGTCCAGAGGCTTCTCCAGGCCGTGCTCGTAGAGTGTCTTCAGCACCTTGCGAGACCTCTTCTCGAGATCGGCAAAGGCCACGCGGTCTTCTGCCAGGACTCGCGCCTTGGCATCAAGATCGGCCTCCCTCGTCCCCATCTTCTGCTCCAACTCTTCCAACTGGTTGCGCTCGACGGCCTGCTCCTTCCCCAGCTCCGCCAACTCAGCATCACGGTTCTTGACGGCCTCTTCCCGGGCCTTCATCTCCTCCTCTTTCGCTTGGCGGTAGCGCACCTCTTCGGCGTACTTGTCACGCAGGCTCTGCACCTCGCCCTCCAGCACTTGGCAGTGGTCGCGGGCGGCCTTGGCGTCCTTTAGCGCCGCCTCACAATCGGCTGAAGCATTGGTGGCTCCTTGCTTCTCCTTCTCGAAGCTTTGCAGCATGGCCTCAAATGTCGCTGAATCGCCAGGTCGGAGTGAAGCAGCCAGAGGCAGCCCAAACACCTGCCCACGGTAGCTGGTCCGCGCTCAGACATCCGCCGCAGTTGGGTCATCTCCGAAGGGCACGCTCCAAGACGGCCATGGGAGCAGAAGGACCAGGAGTGGAGATGTAGTAGTGGGGAAGCGACATCATCACTGTGGCTTGGGAGACCGCGGCTCGAGCAGCTGGGACCTCGTCGGCCAGGCGCCAAGCACCGGCACCTCCGGGCAGCGAGGCCATGGGGGTTGACTCCACGCGGCGATGCTCCCCTTGGCCTTGCGAGGATGACCGGGCCGGGGAGATGCGGGTGTTGTTGCCTCCTTTCTCCGCGGGAGGCACGGCCACTACGTCTTCCTTCCTCCTCTTTGCTGAAGATGTCGGCCTGATCAACCAGGGGCGAGCATCAGGAAACAACGAGTACAAACAAGGACAAGGCGAAGCTTAAGACACTTACCGATCCACTGTGATGTATTCCACCGACCGCTTGGGAAGCTTGAAGCCTGACAGCTTCGGGACCTGAGGAGCAGGCGTCCGGGCTCCGGCGGTGCCAGGCGGAGTAGAGACAGAACCGGAGCCAGCCCCCGGAGGCGCCAGGGCGGGGGCGGCACCACGGGCTACCAGCGACGACCTACCCTTCGTCGGGATGAGGGGTTTCTCCCTCTCCTCTTGGAAGGTGTCGGCCTCGGCATCATCAGGAAGGGCACAGAGAATCTCGGCCTTGCTCAAGGGGGAAGTCTCCCCCACCTCTTCCAGGGTCTTCTCCGAGTCCTCCTCCTCTTCTCCCTCTCCGCGGGACTCACCAGAAGACACCTCCACCGGTTTCTGCACCGTAGGAACTCCCGGAGGCATTGGCGGCACCAGCCCGCGTGCATCAATGGTCGGCCTGGAGGCGACAAATTCCTCCCGGTCCCTGTGTTGGAACAGGGGAACGAAAGCGCTAGGTGGGTACTCTTGGTTGTCCCCGACTATGAGGCGCAGGACGGCGTCCAATTCATCGCCAGGCAGGTCCCCAGGCCTCAGGCGGGTCTTGTTCTCCTCTTCGTCAAGCTCCTAGAGGGGGCGTGCGCGCGCCTGGAGTGGAGCAACCCGCAGCGTCAAGAACTCCCTCAGGAGCATCGCCCCCATTATCTTGGCCGCCCTCGCGTTGCCCGGCCTCGGGTCAGTCATCATCTGCCACAGCACCAACGATGCCCGCTCGTTGACAAGCTCCTCCTTGGGCCACCCCCCATTGGGAGGGGGCGCCGCTGTTGGCAACGCCAGACGCGGGTCGGCGCGCTGGGCATCCATCATGACCCATTTGGATCGGATGTTGTCGGCCCTCTTCCCGGTGCTCGAGGTCGAGTTGGCCTTGCCGCACGCAACAAAATTAGCACACCCGGAGGTGTGCTCGCCGCTGACACGGAGGAAGAAGAAATGGCGAAGGAGCGCCATGGACAGCATAACGCCCAGGTACGCCTCGCAGTAGTTGGAAAAGATGGACAAGAGGAGGACAGAGTTAGGATGGAGATGCAACGCCTGCAGCCCGTAGTGGTCGAGAACTTCATAAAAGAAATCAGAGAAGGGAGGAACCAACCCAACAGTGATGCTGCTCGAGAAGAAGGGGAAGAAGGTGCTCCCCTCAGGCTCTGGCTCGTCGGACACGAGCCAGAGCTCCGTCTTCCCCCACTCATTGCCCTCGCCTGCTGTCAGTAGGCGCACGGAGGCAAGAATCTTCTTCGTGACGGTGGGCGCCTCGAGGGCCGGCTCATACCAAGCCGGTGCTGAGGAAGTCTTGACCTTGCGCGGCGCCATGGGCGGCAGATGCAGAGCAAGGATGGATCAGAGCCAGGCAAAGAGCGAGAAAGGGGATCTGGAGCGAGGCAAGGAAGAGGCAATGAAGGAAAGAACTGCCCGCGCCAGCCTTTGTCAGGGCAAGCAGTTGCCGAGGCAGCGTGGAGAAGTGGAGATGCCCACGTCCAATCAACCGCCACACGTCGACCGAGGCTGCAGGCTTTTGGGGCCCGCGGTGCTCCGAACTTGATCCTTTGCTTCGCCGTGAAGCCAAGCCCGAGCGCACCTTGGGCCTGGGGGCTACTGTCGGCGTTCTGGGAACGGGGGTCCCCAGACTTGCCTGCCTGCGGCCCACAGCGTGGCCAAGCAGCAGGCCGTACGACCCATCTTCGTCAACAAGGCAACCAAGACCCTCGCGAGGGTCCAAGCCTCACGAGGCGGACGACGCAAGACCTCCTCAGGAGTGGCCTAGCCAGGCAGGCGCCGGTGCGCGCAGCATCCTTATTTCCTCTTCGGTGCTAAGGAGGCCAGCGCAGGCGAAGATGTACCAAGGCATTAGGCAAAGGTTGCCATATTGGTGCAACGAGACTAAGACCAGGAGGACGGCAAGGCGGAGGTCATCGTGGAGCCCAAAACGGCGTCACACTAGAGCTTTTCGCAGGCGAAGACCGCTTTTGTCAGGATAGCTTGTACTAGCTATCCCCCTTCAAATTTGCCCGCCGTTGTTGGCTCCCTTCCCGCTCGATATTTGGGAAGAGGACCAGGGCCTCTATAAATAGGACTAGCCACCACAGTAGGAGGCAACTGATCCCGAACTAGTTCAGATCATCCTCAACTACACAAGAACAAGAACACCTCAACCTCAGGAGGCTGTTCTTCCCTTGTACTGTTCATCATCAGCCCAAGAGGCAATCCACCACCACACACTGGAGTAGGGTATTACACCACAACGGTGGCCCGAACCAGTATAAACCTCGTGTCTTTCTGTGTTGCAAGTTCGTCCGCAAGATCTTAGCGAGCTAGAGAGTAGATCGGTAGGAGGGAGAGACTTCACGCGCACCCCAGTGTTCGAACTTTAAGGGTTTGCCGGAACCCCACATCTGACATATTCCACCGCCTCTATCTTGGTAAGAGTAGATGAAAATTTTGAATCGAGCCCTTTAAACTAGAAGGGAGGTAGTGGTACTCTAATAGCTAACCTTGTTGTGATGACTAGATAGGATATGGCACGCACTTGGACGGAGGAACTAGTCTGCATTGTGCATTTAAGTTTTGTCTGAAGTCAATGTACCTCTACTTTGACCAAACTTATAGAAAAATGTACATCAACATTCACAATGTCAAATCAATATTTTTATACTCATTATAAAACGTAGTTTTTATACTCATTATAATCAGTATTGTAGATATAGATATTTTTAGTATAAATTTGGTCAAAAACTTTGCAAACGGTTGACGGAAGTAAAAAGGACCTGAGGGAGTATCATGCATGCGGAGTAGGCAAAAAAAATTGCTCATTTATAGCCGGTCGAAGTCTCAAAGGGCGCGACCGCGCGAGGGAGGCGAAGGTCGTGGGAGGCGCGACAGTTGAGGGAATTAAGTGAAGTTACATCCACGCACCGGCATGGTGTGCGAACAGGCAGACGTTATACCGTCAGGCCTATGATATGGGTCTAGTAGACATGAAATCTAGTGGGTCCCGCATAGTACTCGAGAACTCTTTGGGGGCTTGCAGCCATTTATCCACCGGGCAAGCCAACAACACCACACTGTTCGCATGCCCTACTCGTCCTCGTATTCTACCTTACAATAGTTCACTCCCAGTCGTCCCGTCCTTTCACATTACACCAGTTCAACTTCTCCTAACCCTCCTCCAAAATCCATGGTCTCCCAAATCTCCATGGTCGCCGCTGAGTACCAGGTTAGAGCCATCACCGGCGATGAGTTCATCATCATCTACAACCGTGGATCCGCGATGGTGAAAGGATGCCTTGCTCGCTTCAGAAGCATGTTCGAAAACTCAAAGGATGAGTGAGTCACTGGGCTAGATGTTGTACACCACAGTCCTGGAAAGCGAGAAGATTCTAAAGGAGGCAGAGAAGAAGAAGCCTGCCGTGATCCAGGTTTGTGTACATAACGTGTGCTCAGTCTACCACATATGCCATGCCAACGTTGAGTGCCAGGATTCTAAGAACTTCCTCAAGGATGAAAGAGTGAAATTCGTTACCGTAGACTTTAGGAAAGACAGGGATGTCCTGGGTCGGATAGGCCTCGTTGTAGGCCAGCCCTTTGATCTCCAGAAGGCAAGCCTAGTGTCCTCCTCTCAGCCTTCAATGCTGACCCTGGCATCAGCCATGATTGATCCTTCGTACGCTAAACTGAAGAAACGTCACCACGAGTTTCATCATGCATGGGATTCGAAGACAACAGATGAAGTTCACATCCTGTACGCAGCAATGGATGCCTACCTTTGTTTAAATATGTACAGGGGTTGGATGAAGAAGCAGAGCCCAGTGTCCGGTTCAAGCAAAGAAGCGGCGGTGAAGAGGAAGAGGAAGAGGGACGACGACGAAGTCGAGGATGTGGACTCGGACTCCGAGTAAGGTGGCAGTGACGTCGCTCATGCTGGTTCTACTACAGTGTCAAACGGACTAGTTGCTTAGTTTTATTTCAGGGGTGTGTTGTGCTGAGCCCCCAGCAGAACTATGTTTATGTTCTTTCTCGTTCTTTGAACTCTTTAGTACGTACAGTAGTACTAGTACTATGTCTTACTACTGTTCTTCTTGCAGTTGGTACTACTGCTCGTATCTTCGTGTTCCTACATGTACTTAATACGTTCGTACTAGTAGTATAATTTGGGTCAGTCGATTTGTGAAATAAGTTCGACGGAGCGAAGGGAGAAGACGGCAGAGAAGCTACCCCAGTATCTATATTAGGGTGGCAGGGTGCCCATATCTATCTTATGACTATTGAGTGTGGAATGCAGTTCACTGGAAAAAATGGATCGTGCCCGGGGTTAAACGGATGGCGGGGGTGGGGGGAGCATGGCGGTGGCAGGCAGCTCAGGGGAGGGCGGGGCGGCGGCAGCAGGCAGTTAGGCGTGTGGCGGGCTGAGAAGATGAACTGTGCATCAATTTCGGAGGTTGAAGAAGCCCTTCTAGCCATCCATGTTGCATCCAACGGCTCACAATGGTCGACTGACCCAAATTGCTCCTTCAGATTGCAGGATCCATGTGGCATTCAAGGTCTCGAAGGTAGATTCCGCGTCCGCACCCGGTTTGCGGGCTCGGCGCGGGCGCGACCGGCTTCTGCCACGACAACCACCATGCACGCCTCCTCCGCGCGGGCGGAGACGACAATGACATGCTAGTTCCTCCTCGCCGGCGTGCTGGAGCACGCGCTCGTCCTCCTCTTCGTATGTTGTGTGCATAGACACAGCTCCACCAGCTGCTCGCGTGCTTGGCAGCGCTGCGGCATAGCGAGGAGGGACTGCAGACGACGTGAGCGGGCGAGCCTTCGGCTTCATGGTACAGGGATGGCGCTGACACGGCGGTGATGGGCAAGAAATGGTTGGCCGGAGTAGGCGGGCACCGACATGTGCAACGGCAGCGGCGACATATTGATGAGTGCACGTATGGAAGCTTAGTTTAGTTTTATATAGGGTTGGTCAAACTTAAAAGAAAACCGTACTAGTACACGTAAACATTAGACTGAGACAGCACTTATATTAGTTACCACAGCCATGATACGGAATCTTGTGCAAGCGCGTGAACCGCGGCCGCGCGGTCGATCGAACGGTGCGTCACTGTGTCGCGCTCGAAGGACATCCATCGAACCTTTTTGTGTGTGCGAAAACAATCCCCGAATATTACTCAAATTTTTTTCCTGGAAAAGTTCTTGACGCTACAATATTTCCATATATTTGAATTTAGCTCTAGTTTGTGTTTATTTGGATTTGGACGTTTTAGGTGCGCCCTATTTTTTTAAACTGATTTTGTGTGTGTGACTGAGAGAGAACGTGTGTATGTGTCCATATGTGTGTTGTGGTGGAAGGGCAATGTGGAGACGGTGTGCGTGTGATAGAAACAAAGAGAGGTGTGAATGTGCAAATAATCATGCGTGAGTGAGACATAGACAGATGCTGATACATTGTGTATACATGAGAGAACGGTCTTCTATTTGTACTTGTGTGTGTGTGAGAGAGAGATAGTGAGAGGAGCATCCATAACACAACAACGATCTCTCTCGGTTTGTCTGTCCCTCGCACGATCGCATGTAACACATGCATCAACACACACATTTTGACACCCTCACTCGGCCCCTGCCCACCTCAAGGCCGCACATCGCTCTCTATCTCGCACGCACAATCTCTTTGTGAAAACCCTATTTAGCATGTAGCTTTCCATCACATACACAGACGTTTCTCTCCATAGATTTGATTTCTCAACACACACACACACACACACACACACACACACACACACACACACACACACACACACACACACACACACACACACACACACACACACACACACACACACACACACACACACACACACACACACACACACACACACACACACACACACACACACACACACACACACACACACACACACACACTCCCCCTCCCCCGAGCACAAAATTCATCCCCATCCAAGGCTATATGGCGACCACTCTCGCTTGTGCTTCTCTGCACCCCAGCATGCACAACACCTCAACCTTCAAAGAGGGCATCGAGGAGATCGAAGACGGCGACCACACTGCACTAGAGAATGCGGGGCCATTTGGAAGCATGATGATGTGACGACAGTTGACTGACTCCTCGCCCCCCCTATCCCTCACAAAATTACCAATCCCTCTCTCTCCCACACAAAATTATCAATCCCTCAACCCACGAGATCCTTCCCCTCTCGTCCATGTTTTTCCAGCTCTCTCATCAAACATGTTGTCTCTTCTCCTTCCACGTCTACAGAATCCGGATGCACACACATCTCACGTATATTACATGTCTCCATCTATCTCACAGACCTAACTTCTTCCTCTCTCTTTCTCTCTCTCTCTCTCTCTCTCTCTCTCTCTCTCGTTAGGTTTGTCTCCTACTCTCTTGTCCACATACACACAATCTTTACCGCCCTAGCTGCTCCATCTTCGCAAGCTCTCTCTACACTTTTCATTCACACATTGGGATGTGTTCAAAATGTTGCTTTTATAATGGATGATGTAGAGTTATGGTTGGTTTTGTTGCATCCTACAAAGTAATAAATATGAAATGCATTTAGATTCTCATTTCATTGAGGTTATGTGAGTTTGACCATATTGTGAAGTACTATAGACATCGTATACATCTTGGAATTCAACAATGATTGTAACTATTAAATTGTATAGACCATTACATTCGAAGTCAGTAGCCCAATATATCTATTTCACAATTACAACAAATGATTAATTCACTACAAACTAAGAAAACAAATGTGTACTCCCTCCGTCTTTATTTAAGTCCGCATACTAGCATTGGCAAAGTCAAGTTTTGTAAACTCTCAGAAAGCTTATAACAAAAAAATTAACATATACAATAACAAATAAATAAGATTAGATTCATTATTGAGTGTACTTTCACATCATACATATTTGTTATGGTAAATGTTTATATTTTTCTTTAAACTTGGTAAAACTTTAGGAAGTTTGACTTTGGTCAAACCTAATATGCAGTTAATAAACTCGGTCAAACTACTCGCTAGTTTCTTAGCCCAATCACCCAACACGCCACACGGGGAGTTCAGTGTCACAAATTTTTTAGGTCGGCGGGAAAATCTCCCGCGACCCTGATTCGAGCAGTGCGAATTTACCATCATAACCTTCGGAACAGGTCTACAGATTATATTTGGTAGGGGCCTGTTTTTGTAACTTCAGGTTCACCCTACCTAGCCAACCCCACCCTGGCACCCAGAGTAGTACACCTGAATACTCCCCATTTTCTATCCCCACACCAAAATAGACTTCTTCACGGCACCGCAGCCTTCGTGCTCCTCCCCTTCTCCATCGGCGCACTTGTCCAACGCGGCGCATCTGCGTCATCGACGACCTCGTACGCCGCACTGGAGCTGGTCCACCGTCGTCATCGTACACGGAGCCGACGCCAAGCACAGAAGCACCACCGTCGTGGACAATGAACTGACTCCCATTGCCGACCATGATGCACAGAGGCCGCCGCGACCATCGTTCCCCTCCTCGATTGGTAATGTGTCTATTGAGTCACTTAGCAGTACACGTGCAGTTCCAATTTTGTTCATACCTACCCTTCAAATTTCCTTGTTGCTATTGTTCCTGTAAAAGTAATTGGTTATAGCCTCCATTGCCCAACAGAATATCAGCTTGTAATTGTGCGTCGCTCATGTATCGCACTATGATTGGGTAGGTTCTTCATCTGCAACCAGTAGTGTGGCAAATGATGGAAAGTTTTTTAGAAGTAGCAAGACGCCCATGCGTTGCACGGAACATCAATAGGCATTTGTATGAGTAGTTTATCTAGTAGGAGAAAAGGATGAACGAGGGAAGGCCTTATTTGCAAATACGGAGAGGGGTGTGGGTATCTTTCTACAAAATTGCCATAGTTTCCTTCCTATCCGTCGGATATAAATCGGACGACCTATATTGCAGGATGGCAGGCACACCATCATCACCAACTCTGTTTTTTAAAAGAAAAAAGTAGGAAAAAAAGAGTACAGATAAATATTAAATATAAAATAAATATAACAGTAGAGAAGAGAGTAGAGATAAATATTAAATATAAAATAAATATAACTGTAGAGAAGAGATTAGAGATAGCAGTGACGTCGGGAAAGGATCACGCACGCGTGGGAAAAAGCGGCCGGGCGCGCGCTAGTTTTGGCGCGTGGCGTCTGACGCGCTTTATAATCTCCAACACCCTCCCACCGCTCTGCGGCTCGCCACCGCTCTCTCCCTACTCTACGCCTCGCCACCGCTCTCTCCCCGCTCTACGCCTCGCCACCGCTCTCTCCCCGCTATGTGCCTCACCACCGCTCTCTCCCCGCTCTATGCCTCGCCACCGCTCTCTCCCCGCTCTTTCTCGCCTCACCGCCGCCGCTCCACCAAGTCGCTGCGTCGCTGGGAAACTTGGGGATACTGCGGCGTCCGTGCGCACCCCTCCGGCGGCTTCTCTGTCGATATCTGGTTCCGTGGGATGCGCCTCGGCCGCGACAATTTCGACACCGCCAACAAGGCCACCCGCGCGTACAACGCAGCGGCTGGCGCCACCGGTGGCCTCATAGAACATTGAACTTCCCCAATGTGCCGACGCGGGAGCGGGCGCAGCAGCTCGTGCCTCTGCCACGGCTTATCACCGACGAGGATCATCGCGACAACCGGAGGTTGGAGCACCGTCTCGGTATCGTCGAGATGGACGAGGAAGCCATGGCGTTCTGGCGCCAATGCTTCCCGCAAGACATCATCAACGAGCGCGAGTTCTACACGCAAAGGAGGGCGGAGAGGGAGAAGAGGAGGGCGGAGCGAGCCTCCTATCGTGAGGACAAGCGTACACGAAAAGCTGACGCTCAATTCAACATGAGGCTAGGAGCAGCGTCACCCTGGGAATCTGACGACGATCGGTATCTTCACGCCTACATTGAGACGTCGGAAGAGGACATCACTGAGGAGGAGTCGGACGACGAGGAGTAGTTGAACTATCTATTTTTTATCTATCTATTCTATATCTATGCTGAGAACTATCTATGTCTCTACTCTCTAGTATCTACTCTATCTCTTCT
Organism: Aegilops longissima; assembly: GCA_021605205.1. Classification (NCBI taxonomy): domain Eukaryota; kingdom Viridiplantae; phylum Streptophyta; class Magnoliopsida; order Poales; family Poaceae; genus Aegilops; species Aegilops longissima. Next base: position 299,578,961 of record CM038682.1, on the reverse strand, counting down.
TCTCAATCTCATCACTATAAACGCTTTTCTAAAGCGACGCGCATTGCGCTTCTGTTGGAGATGCTCTAACATGGCAGACGAGTGCTTTAATGTTGCCCACAAGACGTGTGAGTATTACTAGTATATTTTTCTTGCCATGTCGAGATTTTAAAACCACGAGTGGGAACATGAGGAGGAGCAACGAAGACCAAACACGGGATATTGGGGACATCTTCAAGGAGTGTGGCAAGTTAAAGAGGAGCTGCATCGGTCCTGTAAAACGAGCTTTGGTAAGTAACACCCTTTCAATTACTTTTGTTTAGCCTCGCGTTCTTCGATGTGTATATGTTGTAGTTCATGTTTCTCTTAGCCTCGTTGAGGGAGTCCTGGGCTAGGGGGTGTCCGGATAGCCGAACTATCACCGTTGGCCGGACTCCTGGACTATGAAGATACAAGATTGAAGACTTCGTCCCGTGTCCGGATGGGACTTTCCTTGGCGTGGAAGGCAAGCTTGGCGATACGGATATGTAGATCTCCTACCCTTGTAACCGACTCTATGTAACCCTAACCCTATTCGGTGTCTATATAAGCCGAAGGGCTTTAGTCCGTAGGACGAACAACAATCATACCATAGGCTAGCTTCTAGGGTTTAGCCTCTCTGATCTCGTGGTAGATCTACTCTTGTACTACCCATATCATCAATATTAATCAAGCAGGAGTAGGGTATTACCTCCATCGAGAGGGCCCGAACCTGGGTAAAAACATCGTGTCCCTTGTCTCCTGTTACCATCCGCCTAGACGCACGCTTTGGGACCCCTACCCGAGATCCGCCGGTTTTGACACCGACATTGGTGCTTTCATTGAGAGTTCCTCTGTGTCATCACCTATAGGCCCGATGGCTCCTTCATTCGTCAGCAACGACGCAGTCCAGGGTGAGACATTTCTCCCCGGACAGATCTTCTTATTCGGCGGCTTTGCATCGCGGCCAATTAGCTAGGCCATCCGGAGCAGATCGAAGCTACGCCCCTGGCCATCAGGTCAGATTTGGAAGCCTGAACTATACGGCCGATGTCCGCGGAGATTTGATCTTCGAAGGATTCGAGCCACAGCCAAGCGTGCCGCACTGTCTCGATGGGCACGATCTAGCTCGCCACCGAACAAAGGTCTCGAGGTCGCACAGGCCCGCTCCGACCCTTAGCTCGGAGCCGACTCCCCCGATCGAGGACGAGTGGTTGGACACCGCCTCGAGGGCTACGGCGATTGAGCCGAACTCCATCCCTGTCCTTTGCGAAGACCGTGACTCCAAGGCGCCGGACTTCTCTCCGGACTCTGAACCCTCCGCGCCCCTTCCAATCGAATCTGATTGGGCACCGGTCATGGAGTTCACTGCCGCGGACACCTTTCAGCACTTGCCCTTTGGCGGCATCCTGAATTCACTAAAGTCTCTCTCTTTATCAGGAGAGCCCTGGCCGTACTACGGTCAGGAAGGTTGGGATGCGGACGACAAAGAAATTCAACGCCCACCCACCGCCCACTTTGTAGCCACTGTCAAAAGCTTAAACGACGTGCTCGATTTCGACTCCGAAGACATCGACGGTATGGACGACGATGTAGGAGACAACCATGAACCAGCACCTATAGGATACTAGACAACCACCTCATCCCATGATGTATACATGGTGGATACACCTAAAGGAAGTGACGACGAGGAACAACGGGACACTACGAAGGATAAATCCCTCGAAAAGCAGTCAAAACAGCAACGTAAACGCCGCACCAAGTCCCGCCTTGACAAAGACCCAGCCATAGAGCAGGGCGAACCGATGGACGATTTAACATGCTATCGAGCAACCGTCCAACAGGACAACTTGATAAACAACCCGTCCCGGCGAAGATAACAGTCCGGACGATCTCACGGACAAATTGTTGGAACAGAAGAACCTCCACAAAGGCTCGCCGCCACCGTATGCGTAGCCTGAAAAAGGTAAGCGAAGCTCAAAACAGCGGAAGATGCACTCAGAATCAGATGGAGCAAAGTACTCAACATCGTGAGACAAATACGGCGACGAAATACGAACAAAGAGCTACCCAAAGAGAAAACTATCGCCCGAATTTGATGAGGAGGCCGAGAGCCCCACAATCAAAAAGCAAGAAGGCCACCGGTCGGATGGACGACCCACGGCAAACAGAGAGCGGCAAATGGCGCCGCACACAAGCCGACACGTGATCCGCATAAGGATTCACATCAAAAGGATGGCCCAGTTAGGTCCATCTATGGGCCGAAAGCAAGCTCCTCAAAGCAATGCAACACGCCAAATATCCCAACATCACGGCACAACCAAATATGGGGTGCCGACACTTCGTGTTTCACCGATGAGGTGCTAGATCACGCAATTCGGTGGGATTCAAACCCGTAAACATAGAGGCATACGACGGAACAACAGACCATGGAGTCTGGATTGAGGATTACATCCTCCACATACACATGGCTAGAGGAGATGATCTCCACGCCACAAAATACTTACCCCTCAAACTCAAAGGGCCAGCTCAGCATTGGCTTAAAAGCCTTCCCGAAAACACCATTGGAAGTTGGGAAGAGCTCGAGGATGCATTTCGGGCAAATTTTCAGGGGACCTATGTCCGCCCTCCGGATGCAGACGATCTAAGTCACATAACTCAACAGCCCGGAGAGTCTGCCCGGAAATTCTGGAACAGGTTCCTCACCAAAAAGAACCAAATTGTCGACTGTCCGGACGCCGAAGCCTTAGCAGCTTTTAAACACAACGTCCGAGACGAATGGCTCGCCAGACACCTTGGCCAGGAAAAGCCAAGAACAATGGCCACACTAACAAGTTTCATGACCCGCTTATGCTGGAGAGGATAGCTGGCTAGCAAGATGCGTACAAAGTGACCCAAGTACATCCAAGTCGGGATGGAAATGGGAAACCACGACGCAACAAGGACCAGCGCCGACCAGGGAAACAGTCCAAGAGCCCGATACCAATGCCGGATTCAAAAGCTCTCATGTAACAATAAAAACTGCCCTTAAGGATAATAGCGACGAGCTATCCAACTTAAACAAAATCTTGGACAAGATATGTCAAATCCACATGTCACATCCCTAGTGCTGGTATGCTCAAGGCTAGCTAGTCATTGTGCATCATGTTTAAATTCCAGTTAATTTTGAAATGGGGATTTGTGAAACCCTCAGAATAACTTTTGGAAATGACCTAAATAAAAATTGCTCCAAAAGAGTCCAAGAAAATGCTCATGTGGCCCTCTGAAAATATTGGACAGAGATAACAATCTAACCAATATTTTCAGGATCTCATAAGTATTTATTTTGGGCATTTGGAATTAATACGGTAAATATTTGCTTTGGATATATATTATTATATATATATAATATTGTCCAAAAAATTGTGCCTTTTTGTTGAGGAGCTCTGGAATATTATAAATGGCTCCTATAAAAATTGGCACAATTAAATAAATTAGTTTGGTATTTTAAATAAATCAAAACAAATGTCAGAAAATAGAAAAGGAAACAAAATAGGTAAAAGCCTTACCTGGGCTTACCTCCCCACATGCCCAGCTCTCTGCGGCTTGGGCAGCAATGGCCCAGCCGGCCCAGCCGACCGCTAAGTGCTGGCTCCTTCCCGGCCAGAGGATGGGGGCACGCCCTGCGCCAAGGCCACGCGTCCGCCACGCCACCTGCCTGCCTGCCCTCCCTCGCCGCTCTGGACGCCTTGAACGACGCCACGCGCCGCTCCGCACCTCCCTCGCTCTCTCTCGTTCCTCCCCCTCCCCTGGAGCTCTCTCTCCCTCTCTTTCCCGAACGCCACCGAGAGCGCCGCCGCTCGCCGTGGCCACCATCTCCCCTCGCCTCTCCCGTGTCCACAAGATCCGCGCCGCCGTCCGCTACCTCCCTGCCGAGTCACGTGGCGCGGAAGCCCTGAGCGCCGCCGCCTCGCCGTCTCCGTCTCCGGTTGCCGGAGATCCCTCCGCCGCCACGACCGCTCGGGTTCCTCCCGACTCGCCGCCCGTTAAATCGCGACCACCGTGAGCTTCTTCTCCTTCTCCCCTCTCCGTTTCGTCCCTCAGACGCTGTAGCAGCGCCCCTTTCGAGCCGAAGCTCGGCGGCCGCCAAGAAGCTCCGCTCCGCGAGCCCTGCCCCCAGCTCGCCCCTTTGCTTCCACCAGTGCGCGAGAGCCGGGCTACGCCCGGTGCTCAGACGCCGCCCGTGGCCCGTGGCGCGACTCCGCCAAGGCGTCAGAGGCCACCGCGACGAGCCCCGTCGCCTGAGCCTGCCACGTGGGTCCGGCCCGTCAGGTGATTAGCTTAAGGCTAATCACCAGCTAACCTACCCCTCCTGACACTGACCGGTGGGCCCTAGTGCCCCCTAATCTCTAATTATTTAAACTAACCCCTCGTTAACTCGTGTCACCGACGTGTGGCCCCACACGCCAGTTTGACCCAGCCAGCCCTAGAGTTGACCGCTGACGCCATGCTGCAAGAAGGTCGACGCAACATTTTATTTTCTGAATTAATTTAAATCAGGAAATTCCGAATATATTCAAAACTTCAAAATTCATAGAAATTCAACCGTAGCTCAGATTGAAATAATTTATATATGAAAATTATCAGAAAAATTCAATCTATCCATCTGTACTAGTTTCATGCATGACAAACCAACTTATACATGCTGTATAAGTGAAACTCTAAAAAGGCATTTATAAGAGCTTACTTTGAATTGCATTTGAACCTTTGGTTCAAATGGACTTCATTCAAATCGAATACCAGTTGCATTAACTCAAACAGCATCACATCTACATGCCATGTTCATGCATCATATTGTTGCATATGATTGTGTATTGATTGCCGCACTGCTCCTTCTCGATAGGTCCCGCCCGAGACGCTCCAGAGTACTGTCTATGAAGCGGTGCCTCCCTTGTTGACTTACCAGCAAGCAAATCCCTTGTTCATTCCGATACAATCCTACTCTCTCGCTCCTGCTCTCGTTATTGCATTAGGACAACAACGATTCACCTGCTACTTTGTGCTGCGGTAGTTGAACCCATTCCTCTGCATGACCTGTCATTGCCACAAGAATAGTTAAAACCCACTAGCATGTGTAGGAGTTGATTGAGCCATGTTGTGTTCCTACCATGCTATGCCTGCTATTGCTTAGAGTTGTGTCAGTCTGATTCATTGGGAATGAATTGGAGTGCAGTTCTATGTTCCGATGTTGAGAGTGAAATGTGTGAACACGATTTGGTAAAGGTAGCGGTGAGAGGCCATGTAGGAGTACATGGTGGGTTGTCTCACCTGGAACCGCCCTAAGCCTCGAGTTCTATGTATGTTGTCCAATGACTCGATACTACCACACATTGGGTTCGTAACTCACCCTCTCGACTTATTAATCAACTTGACCTCTGTCCGAGTGAGTCGCAACTAGTTTCGTGTTTGTAGGTAGTGCTATTTTTCTACCAAGTGGCACCCGCAGGTGGGCTTGGGATGACTAGGCACAGTGTGGCACGGTGTACCAAGTGGCACCGGATGGTGGGCTTGGGAACCCTGCTCACATCGCTTGGGGCCGAGCGACACCCCGCCGGATCTCCTTGCGGATGGAACCCGAATAGGCGATAAGCCTGGACTAGAGTCTTGTGTGGTTAGTCGTCGTGGCCGACACCTCGCCAAAGCTTCCGCTTGAAGGTTGCCGAGATACATGACGGTATATGGCGGTAAGTGGCGAGAGCGTGTGTGAAGAAGTACACACCGCAGGTTATCATGATCTATTCAATAGCCGTGTCCTCGGTTATGGACTTCTTGGATGCTTACGTGGTACATAGACAACTTGAAGTGGATACTCTAAAATGCTCAAGACAAGTGTGAGTGCTATGGATGGCCTTCTCGTATGGAGACGGGAATGAATCCGTAGTAGTGTATTGATGTGGTGATTAGTGGACTCGTGTACATTGTCTCACCTCAAGAGTTTCTTGTAGTCGAGAACGGGATAGCCACAGAGTCAAAGCTGGCTTGCTGCAACTAAACTCCACATTACCTTTTGACACTAATGCATGTATGATAGGATCTGATGTAAGTCTTCTTTGAGTACCTTTGTACTCACGTTGTTTTATTTATGTTTTTGCAGCGGAGACTTTGGTCTTACTAGTAGTTCCGCTTGGACTTGATTTAGTAGCTTGTTACCTCAGCTACGATCTTGTACCCTTGGGAGGGTCTTGTAATAGTCAGGCTTCTCAGCCTTTTTCTTTTGTAGATGTCTCGTACTCGGACATGTAATGCTTCCGCTTGTTGCTTGTATGTTTCAATGATGGGTCATGTGACCCTGTTTGTATTTATTGCTATGTGGCTCTTCCGAGCCTTTATCTATATGAGTTTATGCTATGTTGTGATGCCATGTTGTACAACACATACTTGCATGTTATGCGACGTGTAACTTGTATTGCTATGTGTGGGATCCGACAACCTAGTTGTTTATCCTTAGTAGCCTCTCTTATGGGGAAATGTAGTCTCGTGCTTCGAGCGATAGTAGTCCGCTACAGCCCGGTTCACCGAGTCCTGCTAGCCCAGACTACTGCTTGGACACTTGATCGGCGGCATGTGTTTCACTTTGTTCTTATGTCTGTTCCTTCGGGAAATGTCACGCGTGTTATTCGAGTCCTGCCTAGCCTGCTACAGCCCGGGATACCGGAGTCTCATAGCCAGTGCTACAGCCCGAATATATACGTTGATGACCGACATGCTCGATGTGATTCATGTATGCCTGTCCCCATAGGTTAGCGCCGCTTTGGGTTCACGACTAGCCATGTCGGCCCGGTTCTTTGTCATATGGATGCTAGCGACACTATCATATACGTGAGCCAAAAGACGCAAACGGTCCCGGCCATGGTAAGGCGACACCGTGGGGATACCGTGCGTGAGGCCGCAAAGGGATATGATGTGTTACATGCTAGATCGGTGTGACTTAGGATCGGGTCCCGACAGCTTTGGTATCGAGCTCGATTGCTCTGTAGGATTTCCAAGCCAACCTGATCAAGTTGAGTCTAGAAATGCTTTAGTTATATAGGGAATTGATTGTGGAAGGAACGTAAGGCTCTTTTTACTCCTTTACCTCATGGCCTCGATCTGAGTCGCCCTATCTTTCCTACGGGTTAAGGAACTAGGCTATCTCTTACATTCATCGTGATCACGTGTTACTATTTCCGTAGTCCCATAGGATTGGTTGATCGAGTCTTACCCAGTTTTCGAAAGTACCCTCGGTATAGCATGTTTAGTATTATCCCGAACTTTGAATGATGATGTTGAGTATGGTGCTACCCCATTTTGCGAATGTCTCATTTTGAACATTTTACCGCCGTTATGCTGCCGGAATTGCCCCAGGAGTTCGAGAGTTACTAATTTCGTGTCCTACATTTTCAAGATGTAGTGATGTGATTCCGCCCTTGGTTTCGTTTCTCAGATGTCATCGCTAAGCGAAGTTCGCTGCTCGTAGCCGTAACCACGGAGATGGAAGGGATGAGGATCCTCCCACCAGCCTTCATTGACAGGGTTCATGTTAGAAATGGAGAGGAACAAACGTGAGTCTAACCGCTTGTTGGCACGTCGAGGAGAACACCGCACATCAGTCCAAAGGGTTTGCAACCATTCATGACTTCATTCGCTTGCACCCACCTACCTTTCATCATTCCATCGAGCCACTCGATGCCGATGACTGGCTTCGTAGCATCACTCATAAGCTGCGTTCCGCAAACGTATCTGAAGATGACAAGGTCACCTATGCTGCATACCACCTGGAAGGTCATGCTAGTCTTTGGTGGCAGAACTATGAGGCTATGCTTCCAGCTGGTCAGATTCCAACCTGGAGAGATTTCACCGAGGCTTTTCGCGAGCATCACATTCCTGAAGCCCTCATCGATCGCAAGAGAGAAGAGTTCTGTAGTTTCACCCAGAGTGAGATGGCTGTTGATGCTTACAGCAGAGAATTTGAGAACCTTGCCCGTTATGCCACAGAAGAAGTGTCCACGGACGCCAAGAAGCAGGCTAGGTTCCGGAAGGGTCTCAACCCCAAGTTGCGTCGTGACCTCCACCTGCACCATTGTGATACATTCCAAGCTCTTGTGAACAAGGCCATTAATGCAGAGACAGCTCAGCTCACTTACGAGGAGTCTCGTAAGCACCACCGTGAATTGGTTTCATCCTCCGTTCTAGTTCGTAAACGCCGGATTTGGATTCCAACTCTGCTCTTCCACCCGGATATTCACCGAGGCCATCCCATATGGCGCCTCACCCGATTCAGCTACATGCTCCACCCAGGCCTATTGGTAGACCACTTGTCAATGTGGGTCCACGCCCAACTTCGTGGACTTGCTTCACATGCGGAGAGCCAGGACACTATGCACGGATCGCTCTCAAGCCGCTTATGCTCCACCCAGCCGAGAAGCCTGTTGGCTGTGTTAAGCCATCACGCAAGATGATCAAGATCAAGTCAGCTCCCGCTGAACGTGGATGTGTGCATCACGCCTCAGCTAAAGACGCCATGATGATCCGGATGTCGCTCTTGGTACACTCCTTGTCAATTGTCATCCCGCCTCGGTTCTATTTGATATGGAGCATCTCATTCCTTCATTTCGAAAGCTATGCTAACTTGCACAACATATCATTTTGTGATATGCCCTCTCCGCTAGTCATTCAAACTCCTGGATCCAAATGGCAAACTTCTTGTATAAGCCATGGTAACGAAATCCTTGTTGATGACTTGTATTCCTTGCCTCACTTGTAGCCCTCAAGTCTTGAGATATTAACATCATCTTGGGTATGGACTGGATGACAGCTCATCATGCCAAGATTGATTGTTTCACTAGGTCATTCAGCTTACACACCCATCCGCAAGATAGTCATCGCTCCACTAGAGTTGCAAAGCGTCAACTCTATTCTCTTAATGCCAGCCCTCTTCCAGACCTTGAAGATATCCCGGTAGTCCGTGACTTTCCGGACGTTTTTCCAGAGGAACTGCCAGGTGTTCCACCTGACAGAGATGTAGAGTTCGTCATAGATCTTATTCCGGGAACCGCCCCAATCTCTAGGAGACCTTATAAGATGGCACCCTTAGAACTAGCCGAGCTTAAGAAACAACTTGATGAGTCCTTGCAAAAGGGTTTCATCCGTCCTAGTTCTTCTCCTTGGGCTTGCCCCGTCCTCTTCGTCAAGAAGAAGGATGGTACGGACCGGATGGTTGTAGATTATCGTCCCATTAATTTGGTCACGATAAAGAACAAGTATCCGCTCCCCAGGATCAACGACCTGTATGATCAGCTCGCTGGATCCTCAGTCTTTTCTAAGATGGATTTGAGGTTAGGCTACCATCAAATCAAGATCAGGAATGGAGACATTCCCAAGACAGCCTTTGTCACTCGTTATGGCCAGTATGAGTACACCGTCATGTCCTTTGGTCTAACCAACGCCCAGCTACATTCTCCGCTTGATGAACTCGATCTTCATGGAGTATTTAGATAAATTTGTCGTGGTTTACCTCGATGATATTCTTATTTACTCAAGAATGAGGAAGAGCATGCCGAACATCTCAGACTTGTGCTAGAAAAACTCGAGAGCACCGCCTTTATGCCAAGTTCTCCAAGTGTGAATTTTGGTTGCCGTAAGTGACCTACCTAGGCCACGAATCTCGGTAAGGGCATTGCTGTCAATCCGAGAGAGTTCAGGCCGTTCTTGATTGGACTCCACCAAACCGTTAAACAAGTTAGGAGTTTCCTTGGTCTAGCCAGCTATTGTCGCCGCTTTGTTGAAAACTTCTCCAAAGTAGCTAAACCCTCACGGAACTTCTCAAGAAAGATAAAAGTTTGAGTGGTCCCCACAAGTGTGAGTACAGTTTTCAGAACTGAAAAGACGCGACTTCTGCTCCCATACTAGTGCCACCGGATTTCACTAAAGACTTTGTTATCATCGCGACGCCTCACGATGTGGACTAGGTTGCATTCTTATGCAGGATCGTCATGTGATTGCCTATGCATCTCGTCGATTGCATCCACATGAGGAGAATTATCCTACACATGATCTAGAGCTTGCAGCCGTAGTCTATGCACTCAAGACCTGGCGACATTACCTTCTTGGTAAACGCTGCGAGATCTACACCGATCACCAGAGTCTCAAGTATATCTTCACCCAACCAGATTTGAACCTTAGACAAAGACGTTGGTTGGAGTTGATCACAGATTATGATCTAGGGATTACCTACACCCCAGGCAAAGCCAATGTCATGGCTGATGCGCTAAGTCAGAACCTATTGCAACAATCTCATGTTGCAGCAAGGCCAACCACTTCTCCATGAGGAATTTTGTAAGCTTAACCTTCACATTGCTCCTCACGGATTCCTTTCTACCTTGGTGGCTAAACCTACCTGGTGGATCATATCATAGAAGCCTGAAGCATGATACGGGATTACCCGGATCAAGAGAAACGTTGCCAAGGGTATTGCTGGTAGTTTCTCTATAGATGATCGAGGTGTCGTTTTCTTTGGGCACCGCCGGTGGTCCCTAAGAAGCAACATCTTCGATAACCGATTCTTAAGGAGGCGCATGAATCTCCTCTCACAATTCATCCCGTAGTACTAAGATGTATCAGACCCACGCCAGAGGTTCCGTGGACTAGGATGAAGAGAGAAATTGCTCGCTTTATTGCTAATCGTGACGTTTGTCGTCGCGTTAAGCAGAGCATCAAAGGCCTGCGGCACCCTTCAACCCTTAGCTATTCCTGAGTGGAAATGGGATAAAGTTGGTATGGATTTCATCACCGCTTTCCTGTGACCAAGAAAGGGAATAATGCTATCTTCGTAGTCGTTGATCGCCTTTCCAAAGTGGCTCACTTCCTTCCTGCTCGAGAGAGTATCACCGCTAGTCAGCTCGCTGACTTATACATTTCTAATAGTGTCACCCATGGTGTTCCACTAGAGATCAATTCAGACCGTGGTAGTCTTTTCACTTCTCATTTCGGGAGAGTTTCCAAACTGCCATGGGAACCCATCTTTTTTGAAGACCGCTTCCACCCTCACCAAGTGGTCGTGGAAAGGGTCAACCAAATTCTCAAGACATGCTTAGAGCTTATGCTATCTCATTCGGTATGGATTGGGAGAAATGTCTTCCTTTCGCCGAGTTTGCTTATAACAATAGCTATCAATCCAGTCTCAAGAAAGCTCCTTTTGAGATTCTCTATGGACGAAGATGTCGAACACCTTTGAACTGGTCGAAACCGTGAAAGACAATTCTTTGGACCGACATGATCCAGAGGCGAAGAGCAAGTTCGATCATTCGTGAGAATTTGAAAACAGCCCAATCTCGTCAAAAGAGCCAATATGACCGTCGCCATAAGGAAGTGGCTTATGAAGTTGGCGACAAGGCTTACCTTCGGGTTACTCCTCTAAAGGGTACCCATCGTTTCGGTATCAAGGGCAAGTTGGCTCCTCGTTACATTGGCCCTTTTCGCATTCTCGCTAAACGAGGAGAGGTTGCCTACCAGTTGAACTACCCCACATCTTTCTCGAGTTCATGATGTCTTCCACGCCTCTCAACTCAGCGTTGCTTCTCGGATCCTATCCGCAGAGTGGACCACGAAAAGCTTGATCTCCAAGATAACCTCACATACCGAGAGTACCGGTTCGCATTCTTGATCAAGCGAACGTGTTACTCGACGCCGAATATCAAGTTTCTCAAGGTTCAGTGGTCTCATCATTCCGAGAGAGAAGCTACCGAGCGAGAAGATCGCCTTCATTCGAGTACCCCGCTTTCTTTCCGTCGACCCACGAATCTCGGACGAGATTCTTTCAAGTGGGGCGAAGTTGTCACATCCCTAGTGCTGGTATGCTCAAGGCTAGCTAGTCATTGTGCATCATGTTTAAATTCCATTTAATTTTGAAATGGGGATTTGTGAAACCCTCGTAATAACTTTTGGAAATGACCTAAATAAAATTGCTCCAAAAGGTCCAAGAAAATGCTCATGTGTTCTCTCAAAATATTGGATGAGAGATAACAATCTAACCAATATTTTTAGGATCTCATAAGTATTTATTTTGGGCATTTGGAATTAATGATAAATATTTGCTTTGGATATATATTATTATATATATAAAATATTGTCCAAAAATTGTGCCTTTTGTTGAGGAGCTCTGAATAATATAAATAGCTCCTATAAAAATTGGCATAATTAAATAAATTAGTTTGGTATTTTAAATAAATCAAAACAAATGTCAGAAAATAGAAAAGGAAACAAAATAGGTAAAAGCCTTACCTTGGCTTACCTCCCCACCGCGGCCCAGCTCCTGCGGCCTGGCCTGGCCTGGCCCTGCCCAGCCGACCGCCAAGTGCCGCCGCTTCTTCCTCGCGCCAGAGGATGGGCAGCGCGCGCTGCTGCCACGCGGCCCAGCCACGCCCACGCCACCTGCCTGCTCGCCCTCGCTCGCTCGACGCCTCGAACGACGCCACGCGCCGCCTCCGCACCGCACCTCGCTCGCTCTCTCGTTCCTCCCTCCTCGAGCTCTCTCTCCTCTCTCTTCCCGAACGCCACCGAGCGCCGCCGCCGCCGCCGGGCCACCGCTCCCCTCGCCCTCTCCCGTGTCCACAAGATCCGCGCCGCCGTCCGCTACCTCCCGCCGAGTCACGTGGCGCTGGAAGCCTCGAGCGCCGCTGCCGCTCGCCGTCTGCGTCTCCGGTTGCCGGAGATCCTCCGCCGCCACGACCGCCGGGTTCCTCCTCGACCTCGCCGCCCGTCGTCATCGCGACCACCGTGAGCTTCTTCTCCTTCTCCCTCTCCGCTTCGCCCTCAGACGCCGTAGCTGCGTCCCCCGCCGAGCCCGAGCTCCGCCGCCGCCACAGCCTCCGCTCCGCGAGCCCCTGCCCCCAGCTCGTCCCGCTTGCTCCACCAGGGCGCGAGCCGGCTACGCCCGGTGCTCTCGACGCCGCGCCCGTGGGCCCGTGGCGCGACTCCGCCAAGGCCCAGAGGCCACCGGCGGCGAGCCCTGTCGCTCGAGCCTGCACGTGGGTCCGGCCCGTCAGTGATTAGCTTAAGGCTAATCACCAACTAACCTACCCCTCTCGACATCGACGGTGGGCCCTAGTGCCCCCTAATCTCTAATTATTTAAACTAACCCCCTGTTAACTCAGTGTCACCGACGTGTGGCCCCACACGCCAGTTTGACCCAGCCAGCCATAGTTGACCACTGACGCCATGCTGCAAGAAGGTCGACGCAATATTTTATTTTCTCGAATTAATTTAAATCAGGAAATTCCGAATATATTCAAAACTTCAAAAATTCATAGAAATTCAACCGTAGCTCAGATTGAAATAATTTATATATGAAAATTATCAGAAAAATTCAATCTATCCATCTGTACTAGTTTCATGCATGACAAACCAACTTATACATGCTGTATAAGTGAAACTCTAAAATGGCATTTATAAGAGCTTACTTTGAATTGCATTTGAACCTTTGGTTCAAATGGACTTCATTCAAATCGAATACCAGTTGCATTAACTCAAACAGCATCACATCTACATGCCATGTTCATGCATCATATTGTTGCATATGATTGTGTATTGATTGCCGCACTGCTCCTTCTCGATAGGTCCCGCCCGAGACGCTTCAGTACTGCCTATGAAGCGGTGCCTCCTTGTTGACTTACCAGCAAGCAAATCCCTTGTTCATTCCGATACAATCCTACTCTCTCGCCTCCTGCTCTCGTTATTGCATTAGGACAACAACGATTCACCTGCTACTTTGTGCTGCGGTAGTTGAACCCATTCCTCTGCATGACCTGTCATTGCCACGAAGAATAGTTAAAACCCACTAGCATGTGTAGGAGTTGATTGAGCCATGTTGTGTTCCTACCATGCTATGCCTGCTATTGCTTAGAGTTGTGTCGTCTGATTCATTGGGAATGAATTGGAGTACAGTTCTATGTTCCGATGTTGAGAGTGAAGTGTGTGAACACGATTTGGTAAAGGTAGCGGTGAGAGGCCATGTAGGAGTACATGGTGGGTTGTCTCACCGAACCGCCCTAAGCTAATCGAGTTCTATGTATGTTGTCCAATGACTCGATACTACCACACATTGGGTTCCGTAACTCGACCCTCTCGACTTATTAATCAACTTGATCTCTGTCCCAGAGTCGCAACTAGTTTCGTGTTTGTAGGTAGTGCTATTTTTCTACCAAGTGGCACCCGCAGGTGGGCTTGGGACAGACTAGGCATGTGTGGCACGGTGTACCAAGTGGCACCCGGATGGTGGGCTTGGGAACCCTGCTCACATCGTTTGGGGCCGTGAGCGACACCCCGCCGGATCTCCTTATGGATGGAACCCGAATAGGCGATAAGCCCGGACTAGAGTCTTGTGTGGTTAGTCGGTCGTGGCCGACACACCTCGCCAAAGCTTCCGCTTGAAGGTTGCCGAGATACATGACGGTATATGGCGGTAAGTGGCGAGAGCGTGTGAAGAAGTACACCCGCAGGTTATCATGATCTATTCAATAGCCGTGTCCTCGGTTATGGACTTCTTGGATGCTTACGTGGTACATAGACAACTTGAAGTGGATACTCTAAAATGCTCAAGACAAGTGTGAGTGCTATGGATGGCCTTCTCGTATGGAGACGGGAATGAATCCGTAGTAGTGTATTGATGTGGTGATTAGTGGACTCTGTACATTGTCTCACCTCAAGAGTTTCTTGTAGTCGAGAACAGGATAGCCACAGAGTCAAAGCTGGCTTGCTGCAACTAAACTCCACATTACCTTTTGACACTAATGCATGTATGATAGGATCTGATGTAAGTCTTGCTGAGTACCTTTGTACTCACGTTGCTTTATTTATGTTTTTGCAGCGGAGACTTTGGTCTTACTAGTAGTTCCGCTTTGACTTGACGAGTAGCTTGTTACCTCAGCTACGATCTTGTACCCTTGGGAGGGTCTTGTAATAGTCAGCTTCTCAGCCTTTTTCTTTTGTAGATGTCTCGTACTCGGACATGTAATGCTTCCGCTTGTTGCTTGTATGTTTCAATGATGGGTCATGTGACCCTGTTTGTATTTATTGCTATGTGGCTCTTCCGAGCCTTTATCTATATGAGTTTATGCTATGTTGTGATGCCATGTTGTACAACACATACTTGCATGTTATGCGACGTGTAACTTGTATTGCTATGTGTGGGATCCGACAACCTAGTTGTTTATCCTTGGTAGCCTCTCTTATGGGGAAATGTAGTCTCGTGCTTCACGAGCGATAGTAGTCCGCTACAGCCCGGTTCACCGAGTCCTGCTAGCCCAGACTACTGCTTGGACACTTGACTGGCCGGCATGTGTTTCACCGTTCCTATGTCTGTCCTTCGGGAAATGTCACGCGTGTTATTCGAGTCCTGCCTAGCCTGCTACAGCCCGGGATACCGGAGTCCTCATAGCCCAAAGGCTACAGCCCGAATATATACGTTGATGACCGACATGCTCGATGTGATTCATGTATGCCTGTCCCCATAGGTTAGCGCCGCTTTGGGTTCACGACTAGCCATGTCGGCCCGGTTCTTTGTCATATGGATGCTAGCGGCACTATCATATACGTGAGCCAAAAGACGAAATGGTCCGGGCCATGGTAAGGCGACACCGTGGGGATACCGTGCGTGAGGCCGCAAAGGGATATGATGTGTTACATGCTAGATCGGTGTGACTTAGGATCGGGTCCCGACACCACAAGATTCCCGGAAGCCTGCAAACCATACCCACAGATATTGTTGTCTTCAAGCAGTCCGCAGACTAACGCTGAACACAAGGGGCTCGACACACCAAGTGAGGATGATGACGAACCCCACAAGCAGAAAGCACCGGAAAACAAAAGAATTTCCCACAAGAGGTTAAAACAGTAAACTCACTTCACGTGATAAAAGGGAAATAGAGCGCGCCCACTAAAATGCGCTACCGCATGCATCACCCTAGCGGAGTACCAACACTGGTTGTCAAAACCAATCACCTTCGACCATCAGGACTACTCCGAAAGTATCCGGAACGCAGGATGGACTGCCTTGATACTAGAACCTATAATCAACGGTCTTCAATTTACGCAAGTCCTAATGGACAGCGGCAGTGATTTAAACCTACTATATCAGGACACAATCCGCAACATGGGGATAAACCCAAACAGGATTAGCCATAGCAACACCTCCTTTAAAGGGGTAATGCCAGTTCAGATGCCCATTGTACGGGCTCCCTATTGCTAGAAGTTGTGTTCGCCTCATCCGACAACTTCCGCCGCAAAAGTTAACCTTCCACATCGCCCCATTCAAAGTAGCTATCAAGCACTCTGGGCGTGAAGCTACCGCTTTTAACACAATACCAGATTATGCATCTCTTACACTTAAAATGCCCGGTCCACGCGGCATCATCTCATTAAAAGGAGTATTATGTTACTCGAGCACGGAAGAATGTGAGACTGCCTTGACAGCCCCACACCAATCCGCCTCCGCTAATCAAAGCACCTGAATAGGTCATTCAAACCCCGGACACGGCTAGACGAAGTCCGGCGCTTACTAGCGCATACCCCCATACAAGGGCTGCACGACGCATAACAAGAGACAATAAAGCTCAATTTTATTCACCTTCCAAACTGCACTCTGTTTATTTAATATAAAGTACATTTCTCGCATGATATTTTTTTCTTTTCAACTAAGTTCTTCTTTACAGATGAACACCGTATACACCCGGCCCAGATACTTGCACAACGGAGACACAGCGCAGAGTGCAGCAGGGACCCGTCCGAAGGATTCTTTTAGATTAAGACCCCGCGTAAACCTTTTACTGTCTCTTGTTGATACACATCCCCGGTTTCTTACTATAACCGAGGAGGAGGCTGGGTTTTGCATCGGCCGCATCAGAATTTTTATGCTGCACTGGACACTGGGGCTTAGGCAGATTCTGCCTGTTTTCATAAAGATGTAACACCTTAGGGAGTGTTCGCGCCTCGAAGTTAGGCCTTATATGCATCAGCTCCGAATCATGTCTTTGGTCAAATGTTGAGTTTGCCCGGCTCCCATGTTTTGGTACCTTACGCCCGCTATATCGCTAAGGTAAGGCTGGGAGAAACCACCGCTTGTGCCCCGTTGAGCTGGGTTGAGCACCTCAAAGGAGAAAGCTAAAATGACTGTCATGATATAGCGGAGACTGGTCAACCACTCGATGACCCAGCGGAATGTTTCAAATTCCCCGCATTGACGAAGGGTCGTTTTCGGTCAGCACATACGCGCCTCGAATTCGAGAGAGCAAGAAGGTCCCTAGGGGCTATATAGTAGCCCCACCATTGAACTCCTCCGCTAAGTGAAAGTGATAAAGCATTATAATCCGTTTCCTAGTTTGCTACGCTATCACCTCCTTCAAGGACCAAGACGTTGTATTATGTGAAAAGCGCCTTTTTTAAACACCCCGCACTATGTGCGTAAAAAGTCAAGTCTGCCATCTTTCAAAGTTATATATACATATACATCAACGCCAAGACATGTGGAGTAGTTTACTACTTGAACGCACAAGTATAAAAAGCTCTTATATTATATTGAAACGTTGTTTCATAAGTTACACATGTCATTCAAACATAACATCCTTCGAGCATCGCGTCTCAATTAAACGAGCGCCGGAAGAACTTCCTCAAAATAGCGCCGACCGGTACTCGCTTCCGTCTCAATCTGGGACGCAACGTTGGTGGCCTTCATTTCTGCCCAAGATGTCTTTACACGCCAGAAGAGCCATCCGCGCACCCTCAATGCATGCCGACCGCTTCATTGCGCCGACACGCTTGTACCGCACCAAGGAACTGTTGCACTAAGCCAAAATAACTCTTCGGCTGAGGTTTCCCCGCCACAAATGAGTCACGACACGCTTCATGGTAAAGTCCGACAATCGATTCAGCTCGCCCATTCGCCAACCGATCGATTAACGGAAGAGGACGCCTCGACTATGGAACTACGTGAAGGAAATATGCCCTAGAGGCAATAATAATGTTATTATTTATTTCCTTATATCATGATAAATGTTTATTATTCATGCTAGAATTGTATTAACCGGAAACATAATACATGTGTGAATACATAAACCTACAGAGTGTCACTAGTATGCCTCTATTTGACTAGCTCGTTAATCAAAGATGGTTATGTTTCCTAACCATGAACAAGGAGTTGTTATTTGATTAACGGGATCACATCATTGGTTGAATGATCTGATTGACATGACCCATTCCATTAGCATGGCACCTGATCGTATAGTTTGTTGCTAGTGCTTTTCTTCATGACTTATACATGTTCCTATGACTATGAGATTATGCAACTCCCGCTTGCCCGAGGAACACTTTTGGTGCTACCAAACGTCACAACGAATCGGGTGATTATAAAGGTACATTACAGGTGTCTCCGAAGGTACATGTTGGGTTGACATATTTCGAGATTAGGATTTGTCACTCCGATTGTCGGAGAGGTATCTCTCGGCCCTCTCGGTAATGCACATCACATAAGCCTTGCAAGCATTGCAACTAAAAGTGTTAGTTGTGAGATGATGTATTACGAACGAGAAAAGAGACTTGCCAAGAACTAGATTGAACTAGGTATTGGATACCGACGATCGAATCTCGGCAAGTAACATACCGATGACAAAGGGAACAACGATGTTGTTATGCGGTCCGACCGATAAAGATCTTCGAGAATATGTAGGAGCCAATATGGGCATCCAGGTCCCGCTTATTGGTTATTGACCAGAGAGGTGTCTCGGTCATGTCTACATAGTTCTCGAACCCGTAGGGTCCGCACGCTTAAAGTTTCGATGATGCTTATTATGAGTTTATATGATATTGATGTACCAAGGTTGTTCGAGTCCCGGATGAGATCACGGACATGACGAGGAGTCTCAAATGGTCGAGACATAAAGATTGATATATTGAAGCCTATGTTTG